>JARHVA010000869.1:2182500-2534528 GCA_037957365.1 Torreya grandis | reverse complement strand
AGATTAGACACTACATCACATTGCAATGCCTAGCTAAAATTATTAGTATACTTGGCATATTGTTTTAAATATGATGGATTGTTGAGGGGCTTGGTAAGTAGCTCCAATGCTTAAAACCCTTCATGACCTTGAGTACATGACCAAAACAAATATATTACTTATTTTCTACAAGTTCAATTGTCTTATTATGGTTTTCAAGGAGGCTAATTTATTAGAGATCTATATAGAATTTTAAAAAGGTTAGTGAGGTTCTAGACTTAACAAACATGGTAGCTAAATAAGTATTTATCTATCAAAGTGATGATATTTTCACATTCCATGCAGTATATTGATGAATATTTATCGTAAAATCATGTGAAGTATTTGTCTATTTATTATTTCTAAAAATGTGTAGTGTCTGGTTCTAATTTTTATAATTGTTGAGTGTATGGTTCTAGGGTGGTGTTTAGGTCCTTTTGAGTTTTCTAGGTTCTCATTATATTGATCTAAAAACCCTAATTTTGTTGATAGTGTGTGTTTTATGATTTAATACTTTTTAAAAAATTAGATACTCCTCTATACCCCTCTTGTAGATTATTACAATCAATTTAACATAGTAATTAAGTTTGATTTTACTATTTTGTAACTAAGTAGATTTAATTGCATGTTGTATGGCTAGATGTATTACATTTTGATATAAAACCCTCTTTCCCTTAAAAAATGAGAACATCTAGTATAAACCATGTTTGAACTCCTTACTCATTGGGAGATAATTTATCTTCTAATTAAATAAAAAAAATGATTTCAAAGTTATCATAAATTATCATTTTGCAATGAAGACCCACTAAAACATTGATTTTTTTTTAATTTAACTATGTAATATACCTTAAGAATATATGATTGAAATATTTTAGCTTATTATATATAAATATATAGTAGAAATAAAAACCTAGTGGCTAATACTATAGTTTGTTCTAAGCAATGTTAAATTTTTTTCTAAGCAGCAATTGCTTGTTTATGGTTTCAAATTTTATGATTGCATGAGCCTCTTATGACACTTTTTTAAGAAGGGAAATATAAAAAATAGAGGAATAGCTAAATTTGATGGCCACTATGAAATATAAGGTGAAATTGAGATCTACATATTCTATAACATTTGGTTGTTCTTATAATAACACTTTTTGAGAAGGTGGTTGGTTAGGTCCAAACTTCTACTAATTTTACAAAAGATATTAATAGCTCACTATTAGTGTTAGATAGGGTTGTGCATTTTATCTCACTTGGTTTGGTCTCTATATAGATGAATTAGGTGATGTATTGTAAGTTTAAGGCAAATAAGTGACAATTATATTCTTTGTGATATAATCATCACTATTTTATTATTTTATGATGATATTATTCTCATATCACATATCAATGCATGCTTAAAAAGACATCTTGACATTGTAAGCTCATTTTATGATACTTATGGTTCACAAGTGAACCTGAGTAAAACAAAGGTCATGGTTTTCAACACAAGTAAACAAAAAACACATGGAACTAATCTAATTTACAAAAGAATTTTGGTTAAAGTGGTTTTCTCCTATACTTACCTTGGTTTGCCTTTCAAAGGGACTCTCTTAAATATGCTCCTTGTTGGGGAAGAGATATTATTAAATGGGTATGTTTCACTTGGTACACTTTAGAAATAGCATTTCCAACTTTAGTTTTAAGATTTCAATGCAAAAATTGTGTATGTTCCAAACTTTAGTATCACCAACAATATTATATGGTTGTGATATTTTTGGACCTAGAATTTATGGCACCAATTGGAGTTGGGTTGATATATTTTTTATTTTCATTTTATTCAAAAATGTATAGGCAAAATGGTCAGATCCACATGCATATTTTCGTTGAATTTATCATTCATCCCCTTCACAATTTAATTTTTTTTGATGTAGTGATGTTGTTTCATAGATAAGAAGTTTTATGGAAGATATAATAATTGGGCATAATAAATATCCATTAAAGGCTCTTCAATCATGTATGAAGTTATGTAAACAAGGTATCAAGAACACTTGGTATACTCAATGAGCATTTTCTTATAAGAAATTGGTATTAATATCAATTATCTTCCTCCTAATCCTATTCTATTGATTCTTCCTACATGTTAAAAATAGATATTCATATATTAGAGTTAAGACATATAAATCCTACATAAATTCAACATGGATAGAACCATCAAAACCATTGTCAAAAAAAATATATATGGACGTATTATAGCTCCTAAATACACCATGCTCATTCTAGTATAAGATTTATTTTGGGTCAATTGTGGGTATGCTCTCATCAGTGTTGTATGAAGTTAGATCACTTTCTTTTGCAACATCAATATACATGTGAACTTTGTAATAATGAACCATAATCAAAAGAGCATTTTGTATTTGAGAGGATCCTCCTATAACAAATTAATGAAAATGCACAAAATAACAGATTTATTTAATGAAAATGCATGGAATAACATATTTATATAATTGGCAAAAACACCAAAGGGATTATATTGATCACAGGCCACTTTGAGGGGGAAACCTCCTTTGAGAAAGCTCAATACAATAAATTCATGGATTCCTTCATTGGCCTCAACACTTACTTATATACTAAGTATAATCTAAATAACTACTACTTCTCATGAAAGTGGGATAAAATAAAATGCTCACAGGATGAATTACAAATCATATGCATCCACAGTAACTAATATACTAACAAAGTAAAGAGAAGGAGTAGCACATGTTCATAACATCCCCTCCCTCTTAGAAAAAAATTTATCCTCAAATCCTCATATGTGGGAATTGGTGTTGAATCTGAAATAGTGGTTCCCATGTTGCATCCTCAAGTTGCATTTTGTGCCAATAAATTAATACCTCTATGATGGAGTGGGAGTGAAGTTGGCATGTGCACCTATCCAAGATTACCTCTAGCTCAAGAAGGATGGATCCTTTATTATCAAGTTTTGGTAAAATAGTTTGCACTCTGATGTTTGTGCTAAGAACTTTCTTCAAACAAGAGACATGAAATATTGGGTAAAATCAGGAAGAAGGTGATAGCTTTGACTTATAAGCAATTGAACCAATCTTCTAGAAAACATTATATTACCCATAGAACTTGGGAGCCATCTTATGATGCCCTTTGAGTTTTAGGGAGGATTGCTTGTATGGTTGTAGGTGAAGAAAAACCTTTTTTACCTACTTGAAAAATGCACTCAAAACTGTGTTGATCAACTTGTGTTTTCATTCTATTTTGTGTCATATGAAGATTATCTCATAGGGTGCTAAAGATATGATCCCAGGTTCAAATAATCGTATCAATTACTTGAACTAGTGAACTATTGGGGGTGTATGAAATGAGCACTAGTGATGCTTGGCCATAGACTATTTCATATTAAGTTATTTTAGTTGAACTGTGGTACGAGGTATTGTATCACCATTTAGCAAGAGGGAGCCATTTTTCCCATTGATGTTGTTGTTCTAAGGTGAAACAATGAAAAAAAGTTTCCAAACATTTGTGACAATTTCAGTTTGACCATCTGTTTGTGGATGATACCTAGAACTCATTTTCAGTTGGGTGTTGGTGCATTAAAATAGTTATGTCAAAAAATGGTTGGTGAAGGTTGAATCATAATTTGAGACAATAGAATGAATGTCATGAAGATGAAAATTTTGGTCCAAAAATTTTTGTGTGATTGTGGAGGCAGTATAGGGATGGTTGAGGGCACAAAAATGACTGTATTTGGAGAGGCGATCAACCACAATCAAGATCATTGTTTTCCCTCTATATTTAGGGAGCCCCTCAATGAAATCCATAAAAATATATTTTCAAATCCTGCTAGGGATGGACAAGGGTTTGATCAACCCATGAATGAGATTTGTTTCACCTTTGTTGCACTGACAGGTATCACATTCAGGCACCATCTGTTAAATTGCCTTTTTCATTCCCTTCTAAAAGAAATTGCATCATGCCCACTCATAAGTTTTAAGAAACCTTTAGTGCCCTACAGATAAAAAATAATAAATTTCATAAAATACCACTTGTTGAAGATATATGCTCTAGAGAAGCATTAGATGGCCTTTTTATCGTAGAGAAGCACCATCCTAAGATTAATTCAATATGGCAGAGGGGTTGGTGGCCAACTATTGAATTATTTTAGATAATGAGGAGTCATTGACATACCCCTACTATACAGTTTCCAACTAACCCTGAATAGGCGTGAAAATAGTTGAAAGGGAAGTTTGGTTCATAAATGTGTGAGACAGAGCATCAACCATAATATTATCCTTACCCTTATTGTAAGTGATCTCATAGTCATAACCCATTAGTTTGTTGACCCATTTATTTTGTGATGGGATGGAGACCTATTGTTCTAGGAAATATTTTAGACTCTGGTGATCAGTTTTGATGCAAAAATAATTCTCCAATATGTATGGTTGCCATTTATGTATTGCATGCAAAATGGCCACCATTTCCTTCTCATAAGTAGAGAGTATTACATTATTGCCAGAAATAGCTTTGCTAGTGAATGTAATGGTGTGTCCTTCTTGGAGGAGAATAGCATTAAGTCCATTTCCACAAGTATCACTCTTGGTAATGGTCTTGGCAACATTTGACACAGCTAGAACAAGTGTAGTACATATAACTTATTTTAATTCTTTGGATACACACTCAGCAACTCGTGTCCATGTATAAGCACCTTTTTTCAACATAGCTATTAGCAAAGTTGTAATCTTCCTGTAATCCTTGATAAACTTGTGATAGTATCCAATCAAACCCAAAAAATCATGGAGGCTCTTGAGTGTCTAAGGATGAGGCTAATTTGTTATGTCAGTTATTTTTTGGGATCCACCTGAACCCCTTGGGCTAAAATAGTATGACCGAGATAATCCACTTCATCTTAGCTAAAATTACATTTGGACTATTTTACATAGAGATGGTGATTAGAGAGAAGTTACAATGCAAGCTCCAAATGTTGGAGATGCTTAGACCAAGTTTTATCATAGATGAGGATATCATCGAAGAAGACCAGAATGAATTTTCATAGGTAGAGCCAGAATATTTTATTCATTAATGCTTGGAATGTTGAAGGAGCATTAGTGAGGCCAAAAGGAATGATCACAAACTCATAATGGCCATAATGTGTGCAAAAATATACCTTAGGGATATCATCCTCATGAAGTCAGATCTAGTGATATCCAGAGTGGAGATCCAAGTTGGAGAAATAATGAGCACCATGAAGCTTATCAATAACAAGGATTGGGAACTTATCCTTGATTGTGATGTGATTAAGTGATTGAAATTCAATGCAGAGGTGCCATGGCCCATATTTTTTTGGACAAGGAGAAATGGAGAAGAATGTGGGTTGGTACTAGGGTGAATAATGTCTTGCTTCAGTAAGTCTCAAATGAGCATCTCAATCTCAGTCTTTTGCTAAAATGGGTAGCAATAGGCCCTGATGTTGGGAGGACTTATTTTAGGAAAGAGTTGAATACAATGGCCCTTTGGCTATGAAGGTGATAATCCCACTAGTTCAGTAAAGACACATGCATACCTATGCAGAATAATTTGTAGATCAGAAGGAGTAGTGGAAACCATTGATGGTTGCATTTGAATGGAATGGAGTTGGGAAATGATGCCATATGAATTCTTCTTAAGAATTTTTTTCATGTGATGTGAACTTATGATGCTAAGAGACCAAGGGTGTAGGCCTTTCAATGTGTGTTTTTGCCCATTATCTGAAAACTACATCCAAAGTTCAGCAAAATCCCATAAGTTGGGTCCAAGTGTGTGTAACCATTATGCTCCCAAAACAACATCACATCTACCTAAGGGTAAGATAAATATATTGAAGCGTAAGCTTAAATATCCAATAGAGATACTCACATTACAACACTTCCCTTTACAAGGTAATGTGCCCCCATTGGCAATCGTAATTTCAAAGTTGGAACAAGGATGAATAAAACAATCAACTTATTTGGTGATCTTAGGGTTAATGAAGTTATGAGTGATACAAATATTAATGACTATTGTGAGAGGGATATTATTGAAGTAACCCTTGACCCACATAGTTTTTAAGGTGGTGACTCCAGCTAAGGCATGGAGAGAGATCTCTAGTTGGTCTTTTTGAGAAGTAAGTTTCATAATCAGTTGAGATTCTTCTAGATCATATGTTGTATTCTGAGCATCTTTCCAAACTTCAATTTTTCGAGGGGATTCCACATCTAATAGGTAGATATTTTTTTGACACATCGATGTTCTTGAGTGAATTTTTCATCATAATTATAACATAGTCATTTTTCTCTATGTGCTTGCATCTCTGCTTTAGTCAAATGCTTGATAGGAATGTTTCTAGGGGCTGGCATTGTTTGAGATCATTTTATGGAGTTGTATTTTTGAATGGAACAAAATTGGATTTGAATCGATGTTGAGCTATAATCTTACCCTCTACCAACTTAGCCAACCTTAGGGCTTCCAACATCATGTTGGGATAGAACATTTTAACCTCAGATCGAATTGCATCTTTCAGTCCACTAACAAAGCAACTCCTTAATAATTCATTAGATAATCCCTCTGTGTGATTGGCTAGTTTTTTAAATTCAGTTTGATAGTCTCTCACAGTTCCTGTTTGGCGAAGTTTAGTGAGTGATCTAGTGAAGTCATCAAAAGCACTAGGTCCAAATCATTGCAAAATGAGTGTGCAAAAATTAGTCCATATTGGTTCATCATGAGCCTTGATATACTAATGATACCATTGAAGAGATTCACGTTCCAAGTGAAAAGATACAATTGGAACTTTGTTGGCATCAAAGGTATTATGCAGACTAAAATATTATTTTGTTTGATAGATCCATCTAGTTGGATCTACACCATTGAATCAAAGAAAATCAAGTTTTGACCCATAAAAATTGTTGGAAGAAAAAAATTCGATGTCAGAAGAGGACTCTAGATGTCGTCTATTGTTCAAGGTGGTATGTTGAAGATTGAGGTCGATAATTTTTTCATCAAGATCTTTGATTTGGGTCTTGAGGGTGGTAATTTTATCCTCCATATTTTTTGCCCCTGTTCAGGTTACTACCATGACCAAAATAAGAGCTTTTTTTTTACAATGGGTAAGAAAAATAGAATTAAGACACGTTTAGTAAAGAATCTTTTTAATTTGGATAAAATCGGAAGGGGTAAAGGTACTTTTACTATTTTTTTGTAAAGTGAGAGTATAATTGATGAAGATGAGGGTGATTTCAAAAGTGAAAATGAAAAAAACTTAAAAATTTATCTAAGAGGGACAAAGGAGCAGAAAGGGGAAATGAACACTATGGAAAAAGTTTGAGGCAAATGGACAAAAACAAAAAAAGTTATGGTAAAACCCGAAAAAAGGGAAAATTGAGATTTGTGGGTATTAGGAGTGGAATCGGGATATGGGACCTCAAGGAAGAAAATGTGGAGAATAGAATTTCAGGTGCCTGGATAAAGTTTGAGGATCAACAAAGTTAAATTGAAAGATATGGTTAAAAAACAAAAAAAAATCTAAAACATGACGTCTAATACTCTATTGGTAATATGCGCAAATCTAATATGACAATTTTCTGATACTCTATTGGTAATATGTTGAAACTAGTATGGCAAGTCTATTGATACTCTGCTAGTAATATGTCAAGATTTGATATGACAAGTTTTTTGATACTCCACTAGTAATATTTTAAAACTGATAGAAATGAGCCCCAAATTTCCATGGATGCCTAAGGTTTTAAAGATATCTCTCTGACCATCAATGTCGTCTAAGCAAGTACCATTTTTCAAAAAAAATCTAGCCACAGATTTACCCCTAAATGACAGCTCTTGGTTTTCCTCATGGGTGGGAACTGATCAATCAGGATGGGGCCATTGCCCTTTTTACTAACAAGTCCTCTCAATGGGCCAGCTACTTTGGGGTTCTTGTGGTACTCATAATGAGTTTTAGAGTTGACGCTCAAGCACTTCCCAAAGTTGTGCGAATAGGTCTTTTTCCTCCTGATCTAAAAGAGATTATTATGATTCAGAAAAAGACTTAAATAAATTATGTAGTGGAATAGAAAAACACTTCTAAGAGAAAAAAATTGGCCATGGAAAGCGCTCTGATACCAGATGAGAGGATCCTCCTATAACAATTAATGAAAATGCATGAAATAACATATTTATTTAATGAAAATGCATGAAATAATAAATTTATATAATTAGTAGAAATATCGAAGGGATTATATTGATCACGAGCCACTTCAAGGGGGCAACTTCCTTTGAGCTAGCTTAATATAATAAATTTGTGGATGCCTTCATTGGCCTCAACACTTACTTATATACTAAGTTTAATCTAAGCAACTACTACTTCCCATGAATGTAGGATAAAACAAAATGTTAATGGGACGACTTACAAAGCATATGTATCCATAACAACTAATATACAAAGTAAATAGAAGGGGTAACACAAGTTCCTAAGAGTATTAAGATGTCTAGTATATTATGAAATATGAATAAAATTTTACTTTATGTTTAAAAGAAATCAAGGCTTTCTATGAAATCTTATTCATTGTGAGGATTAAATGTGTGTAGCTCTATTCATCAACAAGATGAGTTAACACATAGTCAACGTCTTTAATAATCGTTAGGACAACTCTTTATTTTATAGTTCAATTTCATACTCCTCTTTTCAACCTCAATTTTATAAGCACACATAGACCCATTGTTCTAATGAGTAGTCAAAAGTTTTTAGGAGAAAGATCTTAACAACTAATTAGCTTATATGTTTTATACTTTATCTCATTTTTATGTTGCAAGTTCTTATCTAAAATGTAATGTTCTTATTAGTACCTACCATGGTATTATAGGAATCATTTAACTCAATAATATTGTTCAACAAACCAATCAAAATCAAATATTTTTTTATTAATTTTAAAGTTTTAATATTTATATTTAATGTTGGTCATTTTTTAATCATTTTGACAGCAGCGTAAAGGGGGTCGTTGTTTATCCCGCCCAAGTAGCCTGCATCTCTGGAGGGAGAGACTGAACATAGCAAACTGTACCACTTGGCAAGGCAAACATCCACTAAACAACATTTGGTCTATATAGATGTTGGAGTACATTTGCTTACTGTCTGAAAGAGCTTTCTCAAAAATGCAGGTCTGTCATAGCTTAAAGTATCACAATATATTGGTGCATAGAGTCTCGTCTTGCAGCTCTGAACATATTGTCATAATCAACGAAGCCATTAGGGATGCATAGCTAGGGTTTTTTGACAACAACAAATGCAAACCCGAACCATCTGTTTGTGAATCTTCGTCAGTTGACGGAATTAGCCAATCCTCGCCTTTTCCGTTCTGTAGCACTCGCCTCGCAAATGATAGTAACATTAGTTTTTTCAATTTGCCCGCAAATTTGACTCCGGGAGATTTTTCAAGCGGCCGTTCCCTCTGCCGTCCCCTACAAAACATAATAGTTATGTCCTTGAGAGAAGGCATGGGTCTGTAAAGCCTAACGAGGCATCAATTCCTGAAGGGAGTGAGAGCGAGATGGTTTTGGGCAAGCGCTTTGGATTCAGTAAAAATTTCTTGGCAAAAAATAGTTGCAATTGCTGAGATTACAACAATGGCAATTCTTGAAATTGCTACCCTTCTGACAACGCCACTTTTATCCTTTTTCCCATAGTTTTTCATTGACCTGTTTCTATTGAAAAACATCAAATACATTGCTTTCAGCTGAAACAACAAATTTATTAATTATTAAATTTCCATACCCTGTTTCAAAGAATTTTTATTACAATTCTTATAGCCTAGAACAAAGCTTTTCACAAATTATTCGTCATGATTCAGTTGTCAATGGTATGTATGATTTTTTTTCGGTTTACAATCAGCCTAAATTTCTATTATTTTTATTTTTTCAAAATGCTTTTATTTTTTTAAAATGTTTTTATTTTCTATAAAAGTATATGGGAAGACAATTTTTTTTGTTTGCAGTAAAATTGGCAAACCCTAACTCTTTTTTTTTTATTTAATCTAATTGAACATTTTACAACCGGCAGTAAGCTGTAAATTTTTTTGAAACCCTAGGATTTGAGGTCGAGACTTCGATTCATACATATACATTTAGGAAACATGTACGGTAATATCTTTCCTATTTATATTTATGAAATGGCCATCAACTGGCCTTTATTGTAACCATATGTTTGCTCTATCTTCAATTTTCAATTTTCAATTAATTGATGCGTTTCAATTGAAAAAAATACATATTAAAAAGAAAAAAGCCACCATTGCTTTGTTTGCTGGTTTTATTTTTCAGTCGCCATTGATCCCGAAATTGTGGACTCATCTTACTTTTGCCATCCTACAATGTCTTTATGGACATTTTGTAGAACCAGTGTATTCACTTTACTTTTGCCTTTCAACTTATAATCTTCGGACAGTTGGGGACATTGTATCCCCTTAACTTTTCTGTGTGTTGTTTTGTAGATCAAGTTACTATTATTGTGTACAAGTTCAATGGAGATGGCTTATTGTTTATTGATTCCATTAGAGATATTTTTACCTTGCATATACATGTCAATTATCTATCTTACACCAACATGATCACATTAATCAATATTTTTTGTTTTATTTAAATTATTTTATGTTAATTGATTTTTCAAACTGAAAATATGACTTCAATATGTTAATTGATTTTTCAAACTGAAAATATGACTTCAATATGTTAATTGATTTTTCAAACTGAAAATATGACTTCAATATGTTAATTGATTTTTCAAACTGAAAATACATGGCTTCACCCTGATATCTCGTGATTCATGTTTTGTTTTGATTAGAAATATGTGTTAGTTTTGTTAAATAAGGTTCATTTTGATTCCCAATGTTTGCTGACCAACATCCTAGTCATCATAATTGTCAAATGTTTTCAGCTCTGGTAGCTATGTTCAAAAGAAATAGAGGAATTGCATGGGAGCTCCGGTAGCCATGTTCAAAAGAAATAGAGGAATTGCATGGGAGTTTTGGTAGCCATGTTCAGAGGAAATAGAGGAATTGCATGGGATCAAATTAAATTGTGGAATTTGGTTTGAGGAATCTTCAACAAGGTTTATTTGAAATATCAGCTAGTATTTGAACTGCGACTTTGGATGACAATCTGAAAGATTCCAAACTAAGATTGAAAGCAAATAAAATTGATTTCCACTACTTACAGCATTCAATCAATTGGACAAAGATATAAAACCGAATGTAACTGATACTATAGCCCCAAATGTCATAAAATTATTACAGATTGGTCTCAAAACCCAATTATTATAACAACTACCAAATTGGAAATAAAAAACCTGGGATTGCGTGCTCTCGGCCTGCTGTGTCCAGAAAACACAGTCGCCGACGTCGGTCGTTGATGATGCCGACGTCGGTGGATACCCTGCCGCCGTCGGTCGTCTGAGGGTGACCTCTGCCTGCCTGTGACTCCGTGACTGCTGACTGCCGGCGTCGGTAGATAATCGGCCGAAGTCGGTCTATATGCCGATGCCGGTCCTTGTAAAACCCTGCGGCCGAACTGTGCCCTTTCCTTTTCCGGATCTGCCGGTACGGCCTGGTGCCGATCTGTCTATCCGTACGGAATCCGTACCAAACCTGCTCTGACTATAAAATATATAAACCTGGGATCAAAACATAGGATAAATACCTGGAGACCTTTGCATAGGCTGAACCCCGATATCCTCAGTGAATGGCCCTCTGAAGCTCCCGATCTAACCAATATGCACACTCTGGATTCCGTCTCGAATCCACCTCTGACAAAAGGGCTGGGTTTTCGTCCAACTCTTCGTCAATCTACTGAAGGGTTTCGTCCTCAGAGATTCCAGCTGAATCACCGATTCAAGCTTCTCAGAATAATTTTTGCAAAAGAAGATATTAGATAATCCAATTGCTTTGCTTTCCCCTTCTTTTAAAGCTTTCCAAGGAAACTTCTAGAAGAAGTCAATTTTAATTTCATAATAATTTAATTAATTAATTAAATCATTTCAATAGAAAATTGGGGACATTACACAATCTGTTAAGGTCGATAACTTTGACTACAATCATCCAAATCTTAACACTGTCATTTTCACTAATAGCAGCCCTGCTTACCAGAAACAATGACAGTTGTTACGAAACAAAAATATGGGCTTTCGATTTTTTTCATGTATCTACCGTAATCATTTCCACTTTGACAAAAAAAAAAAAAACTTTGGATGACAATCTGTTAAGGTCGATAACTTTGACTACAATCATCCAAATCTTAACACTGTCATTTTCACTAATAGCAGTCCTGCTTACTAGAAACAATCACAGTTGTTACAAAACAAAAATATGGGCTTTCGACTTTTTTCATGTATCTACGATAATCATTTCCACTATAACAAAAAAAAAAAAAAATCAATTTTAATTTTAGCAACATGTAAAGCAAGCCACACAAACTAATTTGGTTTGAGGAATCTTCAACAAGGTTTATTTGAAATATCAGCTAGTATTTGAACCGCGACTTTGGATGACAATCTGTTAAGGTCGATAACTTTGACTACAATCATCCAAATCTTAACACTGTCATTTTCACTAATAGCAGCCCTGCTTACCAGAAACAATGACAGTTGTTACGAAACAAAAATATGGGCTTTCGATTTTTTTCATGTATCTACCGTAATCATTTCCACTTTGACAAAAAAAAAAAAAACTTTGGATGACAATCTGTTAAGGTCGATAACTTTGACTACAATCATCCAAATCTTAACACTGTCATTTTCACTAATAGCAGTCCTGCTTACTAGAAACAATCACAGTTGTTACAAAACAAAAATATGGGCTTTCGACTTTTTTCATGTATCTACGATAATCATTTCCACTATAACAAAAAAAAAAAAAAAATCAATTTTAATTTTAGCAACATGTAAAGCAAGCCACACAAACTAATTTGGTTTGAGGAATCTTCAACAAGGTTTATTTGAAATATCAGCTAGTATTTGAACCGCGACTTTGGATGACAATCTGTTAAGGTCGATAACTTTGACTACAATCATCCAAATCTTAACACTGTCATTTTCACTAATAGCAGCCCTGCTTACCAGAAACAATGACAGTTGTTACGAAACAAAAATATGGGCTTTCGATTTTTTTCATGTATCTACCGTAATCATTTCCACTATGACAAAAAAAAAAACTTTGGACAACAATCTGTTAAGGTCGATAACTTTGACTACAATCATCCAAATCTTAACACTGTCATTTTCACTAATAACAACCCTGCTTACTAGAAACAATGACAGTTGTTACGAAACAAAAATATGGGCTTTCGACTTTTTTCATGTATCTACGGTAATCATTTCCACTATAACAAAAAAAAAAAATCAATTTTAATTTTAGCAACATGTAAAGCAAACCACACAAACTAACCTATCAGAAAACATGCTTACCATAAGATACTAAAGCCATTCCATAGCACTTGCTTATATATATGTTTGATCAAATTTGAAGGACATCATCTATTTTAATTTGGCGCGTTAGTTTAACCCTTTCTAAATCACAAATTGAGTATTATTTGTCTTACAAGTAAAAATTTATTTCAAGTTTAAATTTGATAGTGATATAATCGTATTTATCTTTTTGTATTGTAAAATATAATTAATTTTTTTTTAGTAAATTATATTATATGAAAGATTAAATTTTGAACAGCTTTAATAAATTTTAAAGGATTATAATAAATAATATATATTAATTTTAATATTTTTTTAAATTATAAATTATATTGATATTTGAAAAATAATATTGAATTAATAATCATCATTAAAAGATTATGATATATATAAACAAATTTAATCTCTAATTAAAATATACAATCTTTTTTTTAAAGAACTATCCTCCCAAATGTTACGATATATCTTAAATTCCAAATAAAAGACATCATTCTTGAGAGAAGATTCGTTGTACAAGCCAAAATGAAAACCAAATCATCAAAAAGTGATGAATAAATGATAATTAATGGATTTACAAACAAAATATCATATCAAATAAGACCACCCCTTAATTACATCTCACTTCATTTAAATCTTTAAGTAGGGTAGTTTCAAAGCCTTTCCACGTGTTTGGATTCTTAGACCAAGCTCAATCCATTTTAGAGGCCGATTGTGCCAATGTTGGAAAAGAAAGTTAGTGGCCCTTGTTAAATTTTGGAGTCTCTTACTAGTTTCATAATTTCAACAAGTAGCTAGCACTCCACAATTTTATTATAAATTACTAAATTTTCTTTACAAGGTTTAGAAATAGAGCTCCTTCCTCATTTCTAGTAAGTGTCCTTACTCCAACCAACTTTGCATTTTTTTTTTAGGCTTCATTAAAAAATATATATATATATTAATCTCTGTTATGACATGGTATATTTATATGAATCGATTGAGATAATAATCTTGGCCAACAAACAAATCAATTTTTTTTCATTAATTTTAGAGTTTCTAATCGTGCAAACACTCATTATACAACAATTTACACTATTAACTACATTGTCATATATGTTGTGAACTACTATGTCAACTAAGTCGTGAACCAAGGGCCACAATATATCAATTAAGCCAAATACCTCTTGCAAAACTTTATGATAAATTATTTTTCACTTGTATACGTATACGTGGTTTATAGGATTATTAGCACAATAACTATGAGGTGAGATTTATTTAAATTCACTTACACTTTAAATTTGATATGACCATAAGCACAATTATCTTTTTAAGGTAGAAAAATAATTGTAATAATTATCATAAAATTAGTTTTGTGCATATATAGCCACACTATTGTAATCCATGAAATCACATTATTTTTTGTCAATGTTGTATAACTAATTTGTTGTTCATTGTACATCCAAACTAAATGCCTATTAATTTTTCGAAATAAAATAAATAGGAATAAATTGGTAGAACTCATACTCTTTTTCTTTCATGTGAATACTTCTTTACAAAGTAATTTCAAAATTTTAATGGCTTGTAGATTTTTGATTGCAATGAATAAAAATTGAATGGCTAAATTGTCTTAGCATTTTTCAAGGGCAATCACAAACAAAAGTTCATAAAAGAACTAATTTGTATAAGATAATATATTTTCTTATGCAAAGTTGTACATCTTCAAATTATTTATTTATTTATTGTGTTTTTCTATTTTGTCATCTTCTTGATATGCTTTTACAACTATTCATAAAATTTTATTCAAAAAATATTTTTGTTATTATTATATTGTTTCATATAACTATCATATAAGAACATTATTTCTAAAATTAATTCATGATAGTGTAATTTTTTTTCTTAGAGAAAAATTCCATATAATTTAAAGTAATTATAAGTTCTTTTGTAGCCATGTATCCATATATCTAACATGAATCGACAACAATTCAAAATACAAGTATCACTATAGGTACAAAGATGTCATTTTAATATAGACATAATTGTTAAATCATTTTAACTTTTGTATTATACACATTGAACAAGCCATTATATGGCCTTTGTTTAAACTGGTTGAATAACCCTGTAAATTTTTATTAATGCATACTCTTAATATTAGTGTTTTTATGTACTGTGAATATTATGTTGACTTTTTTGCAATTTTAATTACTTTAAAGATAGATACTCACAAAACAACTTTTTTACCTCAATTTTTATGTATCTAATCTTTTTATATTTGTTTATATTACATCAATTCTCCTTTTAATTTATTTGTCACCATATTATACTCTTAGTCACTATATTACGTTGTCCTTTCATTTCTTAAATCTATATTCAACCAAAAAAATATATAATATATTACACACTTTGTAATCTTCTTTACATCACAACAAACTTAACTACTTTTCACCTATTATAATAACTACTAACTACTACGAGGCATTTATTATTATTAAACATTCATTAATTATATATATATATAAAATGGCTCGACTCTATTAGGGAGGGTGGGTGGTATATATAACGTGTGTGAAGAGAACATTTTGTAGGTAGAATCTACTATGTGTGTAAATCCCAATTGATGCGTAAAGACGTTGTTTATTGAGAAGGAAAGGTAAAAAGGCACAGTTAATGTCCCACGAAGTAATGGTCTTTGACCATTGTTAGAATCTATCGTCTCACGAAGTAAGGGGAAGGCGACGTGGCTTACAAGATATTGATTATTCTCTTTTTGAAAGATACCGTTGAATGCAGAGATAGAAAGTATCACAGGCGCATTCCATGATCCTATTGAATGCAGACATAGAAAATATTGTGCTAGATTGTGTATGGGAAAGGAGGAATGGAATGGTTCTTGTTAGTCCAGAGGTTAAATTTGACACCTGTTTAGGCATTTTAAACGTAAAATACAGGTAAATTTTTTTGAAACGAATCAAGTGATGGGAAAATTTTCATAGACTGTCATTATGACGTCTAAGTTTAAAAAATGGGAGTTTTATATTATAAGGCCTTAGCTACTACTGCTAGAACCTAAGGGCCAGCATGTTAGTACTACACCAAATTCCAATGATCGTAGTCCACAGCCTGATCTTTGCCGGCAGCTGCCCACTTAGAGTTGAAAGTTGGCCAATGGCAGTGGCAATCTAGTAGGTTCGAATTAATTTTTTAGGTCTTAAACAAATCCTTACAGGTTCCAAGCTACGGACCACCATCAGGAGGATACGAAGAGGATTTTGATATCTTCAGTCTCATTAATACACTATCCTAGATTGCCAAGAGTCTTCCGGGTGTCAGTCTGTCAGGTGAATAATAAATCACCACACTACGAATCATGATTAGTGAATCATGATGAATAAATTTTCTTAAAGTTCAGAATTCGCAAGAGGTAATTTTCATAAATTCATAGAAAAGACAACGCATCCAAATTCGAATCGCTGGTAACTTTGGTAAGTCCAAACAAATTCGATCTATAGTTCGGCCGGAGCAGTCCAAGTTAAAGTACATGTGAGCTGCAGGCCTGTCGTAATAAACTAACAGGTTTCCCATGATAGGCCGTGGAAATGGTCCAGGAGGCACTATTTCTATGGCCACTAAATATGTAGAAAACAAGAGTAAAAGTGTTAAGAGCCGTGGATGTTGTTGGAGCTTCAGCGCCGACCTCAAATAAAGATTGAAGCAACTTGGGATATGTCATATTGGAAAAACCAACATCTTATTGAGGCGTGGGTATTTCTTATTTATGCATCAGACTCATCTTGTCGTGGTTGTACACCAGACTCAAAAGTGGTATGTATTTATTAAAATTTAAATCAAATATGCTTCATTTGTGTTTGTTTTTTTATCTTCTAATCTTAATTTTTATGACCCAATTCTTAAGTCAAACATGCTTAAATTCTTTTACGTTTCATCAAACCCATTTATTAGCATTAAATTATAAATTCATATTAATTATTATTTTTTTCTTTATAAAGGTTTATTTGCAACAATTAATGCTAATAATTTATGAAGTTTATATAAGTATATGAACATTTAATTTTTTATGTTTAATTATTTTATATTATTTGGTTTTTATATGTACTAATAATTATAAAAAAATGTCTTAAAATAAAAAGAACCAATCTTCAATTAAAAAGTTTTTGGCATGCTTTAGAACATCGAAAGCTTCATCCCAAGAGGATCAGAATTTTGATTTAAATGAAGACTTATATATATCGGGGGTGTGATGACAACTATGGTGAAGAATTTGAAGAGGGAGAAACTTCAACACAAAACAAAAAAAAAAGGGCTAAAAGTAAATAGAGTGTTTAGAGATGAATGACAAGTTAAATTCAAGTGGTTAAAGTGTACAATGCATGAAGGGAAAATAGTCATGGAATGCATATATTATGAAGAACACAAGTCTGCGGGACCATGAGGCACTAAAACTGGTTGTACTACTTTGCAACACGATGCAATAATTACTCATGCAAATTCAAATATCCATAAAATTTCACAAGCAAAATGGATATGTGGAAATGAAGGGAAAGCAAAATCAATTCCAGGACACATTGCAAGCATTGATGACACTAATAAAAAAAGAATCGTCACAACCATGAAATTAGTTTATTGGGTTGCACAAGAAGACTTACCCCTTTCAAAATATGAGTCCCTTTGCTCTCTTGAAATGCACTTAGAAACACCAAACATGCCAAAAATTAAGGACTATAAATCATATACAAATCATATGGCTGCAAATGATTTCCTTTTTTCCATATCTAATTATCTTGAAGAGAGACAGAGTGCAAAAATGTTAGATAGTCCATTATTCTCTTTGATGTTAGATGAAAGTACAGATTGAAGTCTAGAGAAACACCTTGTGGTTTATGCTACTTTTCTAGACTCAATAGGGTTGGGGCCACCTATTTCACAATTCTTAAAGCACATAAATGTGTGTGATGGAAGAGGGAAAACAATATATGATGCAATATGTGTTTTGAAGAAAGAAAGGGGTCTTTCAAATAAAATTTTGATAGCAGTTTCTACAGATGGTGCTTCATCAATGGTGGGGAGTGAAAATGGATTTTTTACTCTTTTAAAAAAATATGTACACAATCTTATATGTATTCATTGCATTGCTCATAGTGAGGCTTCAGTTGCATCAGACGCTGTTAAAAATTTACCTGAATTGATGTTTGTTGAAAAGTTAGCAAATAAAGTATATTCTTGGGTCCAAAATTCTACTAAAAGACACAATGAACTTATTGCTCTTCAAGAACTCATGCAACTTGAAACACTTCAAACTCTTCAAATTCATGGAGTTAGATGGCTCTCAAGAGGACAGGTTATTGAAAGGCTTATTGTGTTGATGCTTCCATTGTTGATTTTGTGGAAAAGTAAGAAAAAAGACTCATGGTATGACGAGGCTAGGATCTTCTCAATATAATTTTTATTACATATGCTTGTAGATGTATTATGTGAACTAAACAAGTTGAATAAAAAAATTTAAGAAGAGAATGTGGATGTCACATCTTTAGGGGCAGCCATAGATTCTACTATACAGACTTTAAGTAGATGGTTTCTAAGGTTTGACACTTTTGCAAATGGTACAAGTTACTTGTCTAAATTTTTAGAGAGCTCTAAATATGGTTATTTAGAGATTATTGATCAAGATGGACACATTCATAGGCATGAATTACAATTTGTGGTAATTCCAAATGTGTGTGATGATTATGTTGATGCACCAAAACAGATAATGAAGCCTTGCATTGATGGGTCACTAGAGAGCTACAAAAATCTTACTAAAGAATATGTTCAAAAACTTGTAGATTGTTTAAATGAAAGATTCACAGATCTTTCATTTTTCAATTCTATAAAGTTGTTCAGCGCTTGTCATTATTCGGAGGATGCACGTACTAGAGAAGAAAATTCAAAGCGATGGCTACTCAAAAATTTTGAACACTTGTAACATACTTTGTGTGAGGAAGAAATGCCTTTCTTTGATTTTGAAGGTTGTTTAAAAGAGTTGTATAATTTTGTTGATACTCTTCGCTTTAGTTGTGAAGGATTCCATATGAAGGAAGCTTGAAGGGTTTTTTGTGCTACAGATTCACATACAAGCTTTCCAAATATGACAAAACTATGTCAAGCAATACTTACCATTCCAGCAAGTATAGTAGCATGTGAGAGAGGATTTTCAAGACAAAATATAATAAAAGATATACGAAGAACAAAATTCTCGTTTGATACATTGGATGCCTTGATGCAAGTTTCATTGCCAGGGCTTGATATCAACAGTGGACTGGAACAAGGTTTATGAAATTTGGAAAGATGTCAAACAAAGAAGGGTTTAAAATATTTTAGAATGTTCTCTATGGACATATTTATGATGGTATTTTATTTCATATGAGCCAATGAACACTCGAGCTTTTGTTTACAATACTTTTTTTAATAGTGCTTTCTCAAGTCAAAATTCAGGTACTTTATACTAAATTCAATAGACTATTTTGTTATGGGTGGAGCAAGTTTAATTAAAAGCTCTATGTTTTTCACCTTGTGTTATTAAGAAAATTTAGTAGTTTTTTTAGCATAGAAATTTCATGGATTTTTATTTACTTTTTATGTTGAGAAATTTTAAGAGATATTTTGAGAGTTATATGTAAACAAGTGATTTATATTTTTACCAGTTTTAAAATCTTAAAAAAAAATCATTCACACTTACGTAGTAAAAAAAAAATTTAAATTATTGGAAAAAAATCTTAAATTATTGAAGGAAATTTTCAGCCCCCACTAGTGAAGGGAATTTTTTGTTGAAATGAAAATTTAAGGCTCATATTTTAATAGAAAATATTCATTTTATTTCTATACATTGTTACAAATCCATTGGACCAATCTCATACTGAAAATAGGAGCACAAGCCCTTTCCATGATAGAGCATCCTCAACGCAGTGTGTGTAGCCGTAGTGAACGTTCTTTCCCTGCAACAGAGACAATAATCACAAACTTTAGTTAATTTCTATACAAAATTATGAAAGTCAAAAATGAGAAATGAACGTGACACACAAAATGACATTAGTTTAAAAACCGTCGGAAAAAATTTCTTAACGGATAAGGATGACTGTCAAATTTAACTGCTACTTCGTTACCATTTGGCATTTATTAAAAACTAATATATATCCTTGGCAAGGGTCTCTTTAACTAAAGAATGACTTGACAGGCGACACATATAACGCGAGCAATTGGCTAAGTTTTGCCCCACCCAAACAAGTGGTTGGCATATGATGCGAACAGATCATGTGTAAATCCCCATGAGAGGGACAAGTAAAAAATAATGAGCAATGGGCTGGCGTACAGTATTTGTCTTTCGAAGTAATGGTAGGTTGATTTGAAATAAATAGAATCTAAGTGCTTCGATGGGGCCATGGGAATGGGACAGGGCTTACCCGATATTTACGATTCTCTTTTTGAGAGATACGTGAGGGCCCAGTGTCACAGGCATGTTCAAATCATGCTATTGTTCGGGTTGAAAGCGGACATGGAAAATCCTGCACTAGATTAATACGTGAAATGATGAATGGTTCTCCGTATGACTATCCAATCCCGTTGCGATTTTCCATTTGCATCCGTGCATGTGCTGCTTTCTTCCCCCCAAAGCTTCTTGTTGAGCCGTCAGATCAAACTTCAATAAATATGCTTTGCTTACTGTAAAATAAGTCCCATCACATCAAGGACGGGCAACTGCCCTTCAATTGTGATTAAACATGGCAATCCGAGGGAATATTTATGCTTGTCTATAGGCGGACTACGGAAACCCTGTGCACATGGTGATCAAACCGATCAGGTGAGCGCGCTTTAAAATGTTCATTCCGAACTGGTGAGCAAGCTTTTTAGCACATGAAGATTAAATCTGATGTACAGGTCAACATTTTTTTAAATTAATCTCAGAATATTAAATGGTATTCTTTAAAAAATTGTGAGTGTTAGAAATCTGCCAAAAAGTAAAGAGAAGATTGGGGAGCTTTGGCTAGGCCTGGGGAGGAGTGAACCTTGTTGTAAAGTTTGGTACGGGTAGGTTCGGGTACGCTCGAACGTGTTTAGGGTCAATTTTTAGTTTCATGTGCACGGCAGAGGCAATAATAAATCATGTTGCAAAGCCCAGTACAGATAGCTGGAGGCGCCCTCAAACATGTTCAGGGCCAATTTTTGGACCCATGTGTACGACATAAGAATGAGTCATGCCCATCACTAAATACAAACATTCTAGAAGACATCCCCAGATTCCACCCTCTTTTATGCATGGGGGAATTGATCTCAATCTAGTTTGGGGTAACACAATAGTTTCCTCAAGAAATGATAAGCAATAGGGAAGGCGAGTATTGAAATGATGTGAGGAATAGAATGCAAGTTTTTTAGAATGTCTAAGCAAACCTTATTTTCCATAATCTTTTCCTCTTTGGTTCTTGAGTGATTTTATAAATGGATTCCTGTGGTGGGTCCCAAATAATGAGATCCAAAAAATCAAATGAAGTTTTTGGGATTTCTTCACTAAGTTTGGATGGTTCAAAAGTGTCTTATGTAAGGAGTTTAAAGATGACAACATCAACTTATTTATGGTAGAATTTGGTCATGGATGGTGTTAATTACGTGAGTCTCATGTTTTAGTATGGATCCTAATTTTGATTGCATGGAATTTGATGTGGAAGCATGATTAGGAAATGGTTATTTAAATATATCTATAGATTGATTTGTGGGCACATTAATATTATCTAGTTGTAATTCCTTTTGATCTATGACATTTTTTACTAAGCCCTTAAAATAAATACATCTACTAACATCATGGCCTATTATATGATGAAAAATATAGAAGTCATTTTCCCTAAACCAATTAGGTTTAGGATGAGACTTATCAAGAGGTCTTACAAGAGGGAGCTCAATGAGAGAAGATTTTAGGATTTTATCTAGAATAGAATCATAGGATTCTCCTAAAAGGGTATATTCTCATGGGGAAAACATGTCGATGGCTTCTGAGATTATTCATGCAAGGTGGAGGGATTGGATTGGTTTTTGGTTTTTAGTGGTGCTAACTTTACAACTATGGCATTGGTAGTTCCTTTAGTTTTATTTTTGTTGTTATTAGTAGTTCCTTTGGAGGTCTCAAATTTGAAAATTTTATTCCATAATATAACCTTTCCGTCTTTAATGTCTATAAGTTCAAGCTTACGAGCTATCAAAAAGCCCTCATCAAATGTCTTAAAAAACTAAACCTATAATGTTGATGAGATCTGTTTAGCACACATTCTCATGAATAACTCAATTAACTCAGGTTGTGGTAGAAAAAAGGTGATTTGATCTATTATAATTCTCTAACTAGACACAAATTCGTGATGGATTCATCGTCAAACCATTAGATGGCATAAAGGTTGATAATAGTGGCTTTTCTAGCTATATTGATGGAAAAGTATTCTAGGAATATTTAAGATAGTTGCCTGAATGAGAAGAGGGAATGTTATGGTATTGAGTTGTACCAATCTAAGGTAGGTCTAGCTAAGCACATAGGTAATTTTCTAATAATAATTGCATCATCATACACTATGAGGTAGCAAGCATGTCTAAATGCTTGAAGATGTTGTTATGGGTCCTCCTTATTCTAAAACTTCATAAACTTAGGGAGCTCCTATTGGCCAAATTTGGCCCATTTAAGAAAATTTTGATTGGATGAAGAGAATATGAGTAGATTTCCCAATTGAATGAATGACCAAATAATGAATAATAAGATCATATGAAATTACAAATCTTTTGAAACACTTTAAGTAAGCTTAAAGTGTAATTTGTTGATCTTTGGGAAATTGTCTTAGAAATAGGTCTAGGATTGACCAACAGGTTCTTATGGTGTTTAAATATTTCAAGGACATGAATCAGGTTGTACAAAGTCTTATAAGTTCATTTGAGCCTTATAAAGAGACAATAATTTCTTTCACAAGTCTAAAATAACTAGACCATCATGAACATGTCTTGTAGGAATGAACGGGTTAATCTAGTTACACATTTAATAAATTCACTTAGGATGCCTCTTAGGAGAAAAGATTGTATGTAATGATATTCTTCATGCCTTAAAAATTCTCTACAAACTTTGTGACTTGATGAGTTATCTATCTCAAGTTACAAGCCTTCAAAGTTGATCCAATAGTGTAAGATAGACATGTGAATATCAAGTTTAATCTATGGAAAATAGCCATTTAAATTCAAATGTTTCAAAGATGAATGCATGGATAACAAGTCTCAAGATCATGGGATCTTAATTCAACATCTAATAGTACATAGTGACTAACAAATTCAATGGGAGGTTCTATTAGATCCAATGGTACATAATCTATCATACCAAGTAGATCCAATGATGTGTGTTCAACCATGTACTGAAAATCTAGTGGTGCACATTTAATCATGTGATTGAATATAAATTGAAAGTGTTGGGTAAAAATATAGTAGATCTTGAAATCAAATGTGTGGGTGACAAGAGTTTTAAGCATGTTAAACTAGTAGAAGATTTATGGCTCATATTCATTCTTATTCAATAGTATGAGCAAGGTCAAGAAGTCAATGGAGATTAGATAAAACATGAGGCCACCAAGTGTCTAAATTTGATAGGCCCAAATTAATTATCGATAACTATTAGAGACCTGTTACTCTCACCAAGACTAAATAGTTGAATCAACTCATATATTGACCAAAATGAAGAATACAAACACCAGTTCCTTTTGTGTAAGGAATAACTCTGTATCATGGGCCACTTTGAGGGGGATATCTCCTTTGAGCTAGGCTCAATTACAATACTCTTTGATTATCTAAAACATCACCTACCCCTTTATTTATACTATCTCTTACCTACCCATCTCTTTAGTCTAATGTATGTGGGACTATTAATCTAATACATTACTATTACACGTTACTATTTCTACTAGTTATTCCCCTATCTTGGTACATTACATTCCATCCCCCTTAAATATATTTCACCCTTGAAACATGATAAGAATTAGGAGGACCAAAATAAATACAGACCAAAAATAAGTTGCAAACCAGATGGAAGCTCTACAATACATGCATTTTTACTTCCACTTTTTATGTTTATGTTGTAATAAGAGCATATACAATAATAAGGTGAAAATAAGCACTGCAATAGGAGGTGGATGTGCATAAAGATGAATGAGTGGACTAACCACAATTGGAATCTTGTAGTGATAATTGAGCAATGAAAGTTAAATCTTGGTAATGATCACCTTAAATCTAGAATAGGGGTGTATAAAATAGTTATCCTTGTGAACCAATTAAGGACGTATTCCATCCCTCTTAGCATTATTTCTTGAGGGAGGTGGAGCCTCTATTCCTTGCTTGGGATCTATGATTATTGACTTGGGCTCATTTGGGGTCTCCTTGAGCATGATAGTTGCCTAAATAGATTCATTGAATGAGTACACAAGTACTTTTGGTGCTTGCTTTAGTGCTTTTGTGGTCTAAGGGAGCATTGGTTGGAGACATTTCCAATTGATGTGTTATGTGATATTTTCTAATCCCACCAATTCCATCATTATCTGAGGGTGCCACATTTGAACCTCTACTTGAATTGCATCTTAAAGTCCATTGATGAATAAACAAATAAAGAATGCAGTAAAGGTGCCATTGGTTAATGTCTCAAACTTAGTTTGATATTTTTATACTATGTTAGTTTGTCGAAGTTGAGTCGATGCACTAGTGAGATGATTTCCTGAGAGAATGGGAAACCCTATAAGAACCAAAATATTGGAGGTTGGTTTTAACTAAAAATGCATCTTTACAATATGACCAATTTCTTTTTTTTAGACACTAACAAATGACAAGATGGCTAGACGATAATTATTACACTATACTTGACAAGTATAGTATACACATTGATGATCCACTAAAACTAGTTGACACCTAATGACATGATGAATATCTTGTATTTTGACATTGACCATGAACATATACGAAATACCACTCATAAGTGTTAAAAACCACATATGACTATCAATATGATGAGATAATTGTTAAAACAAATTTTATCAAAATATTTTCACCATGTAATAGCTATAACTCAAAATGACTCATCATGACAAAATGATACTATAAAAATAACAAAAATACTTAATAACACATAAACCTATACTACATATAATTGAAGACTATATAACTTGACATGATGACACCTAATAACTTTGCATAATATAAAGTATAAAAAATAATGACACCCATCTAACTACCAATTAATTTGTGGTAGATTTTAATAACATACCTCAAAATCCTATGTATAACGATAACCATATCGATCTACTTAAACAAAACATAAATGTAAAGGAAAACCTAAACCTAAAATATCAACACCATAAAAAACCACAAACAAAAGTGAAAAATATGTGGTTGTTATGGTCAAGTGGTTTCCATAGTGAACACTATGGTATCACTAGTTGTATTACAAGAGCCAAGATGAGAGAGATCCATTGGAAATAGAGTGGTGGATCCAATGGAAAGGTGTTGAGGAGGAGCTAAGGTTAAGCTGTGATGTAACCATATCTTGTGGGGGATCAATCCAAGTTGAATCCAGTAGTCCATCAATATAAATAGAAGTAGAATTTTTTTGAGCTAAGGAGGATGGTACTAGATTGGAAAAAGCTGAGACCAAATGGAAGTAGAGTCGATAAAACATAGGATTGCCAAGAATAAACTTATGTCAATGTGGTAAGATCAAGCTAGGATTGTCAATGTGGTACCTTCTTCTAATGATAATGGTCCAAGAGGATTGAGGTGAAAACTATCATGAGATAATCTTGATAGAGTGTTTATAGAGACATTCTAATATAGATCTAAGGAGATCTCATCTTGTGGACTATTTTAGGACCACCAAATGTAAATATCTATTATCGATCCAAGTTGATGTTAGGCATCATTTAGATGGTAAACTAGTTGATATAAAAGGTGTTTATACATAGATACAATAAATGGATCTTATATCATGGTAAAAAATAATTTTATATCCACAAAATGCTTTTTTAGATTTGATTCCATCAAATCTAATGGGTGCCCACTACCTTCATAATCCTTAGGAGATGATATAACAACATAGCTAAGTATCACAATGAAACAAGAAGTTGAGTCAAAATTTCAAAAATTAATGTAGCATAAATCCTCATAGTGAGTCAAGTTCTCACTAGATCTACCAATGGATAGATAAACAACTCCCAAAAGATACTCAAATTAGATATCCAATGCTTTCCATGCAAAAATTGAAACTCTTTCAATGGAAATAAGCAATGCACAAGAAGCTAAAGTTGTTATAAAAAATGTTCCAAACCCATAATTAGAGAGATAAAAGAGATTCACACTCGTATACATGATAATCACATAGTAAACAAAATTACTGAAAATTAGAATACTGTAATTCACTAAAATTCTCTTTAATTTCACTCCAATGGAAAAAAATTGCCTGGGAAAGTACTTTGATACTAATGTTAGAGACCTATTACTCTCATTAGGACTAAATAGCTGAATCAACTCATATATTGACCAAAATACAAATTATAAACACAAATTCCTTTTATGGAAGGCATAACTCCATATCGTAGGCCACTTTGAGGGGGTCACCTCTTTTTATCTAGGCTCAATTACAATACTCTTCAATGATCTACAACATCACCTGTCCCTTTATTTATACTATCTCTTACCTATCCATATCCTTATTCTAATGCATGTGGGATTATCCATCTAATGCATTATTATTAAATGCTACTATCTATACTAGTTATTTTCCTATCTAGGTACATTACAACAACTAATGAATAAAGTTGAGCCCAGGATATTTCTGATGGAGTTCGATGAGGTGGTTTTTGACCCAGACCCAAGCAGATAGATGCATAGAACTAAGTTTGAGTATGATCCCAAGATGAACCAAAATAGATATTTCAAGGTTGAATGATGCCATGAAATCTCTACATATGCAAAATTAGTTTTTTGGGTCTAATTAATATCAAAGGTGGGTTATTATGTTATTCAAGTGATGTAAATGCACCCTGGTAGATATGATGATTATATGAAAACTAATAAATGAGATTGGTTTTATTTTATAGTAGACATGTGTCTAGGGGTTATATCAAAGAGTATTCCAAGACATAAATATGGTAGTCATATCATATATAATATAGCAAGAACATTCAATCACCTAAAGTAGACATTGATATGGTTTGGTTAGGTCGATGGACATAAAGACTTTGTCCTTATAAGCAAGCCAAGTATAAGATGGTGTAGAGTCCAAGATGGAGATCTAGTTATTAGAGAATAAATTGGAGCATTTAATGAATTTTTAGGAGAGATTTAAGGGTTTTCCTTCTTAGTAGGAGCATGACTCATTGTCTAAAATACATTGTCTTCTAGTATATTTTTCAAAGAGCTCGAAGGCTATTGCAAAAAATGAAGGTTAATTTGTCTATGACAGATTATGTCCTAATTTAATCAAAATATCACTGAGCATTCATTGAAATGTGGTGGAACTTCATTTATTGCTCTTTGATGGCATGTTCTCTCTCTCTCTCTCTCTCTCTCTCTCTCTCTCTCTCTATATATATATATATATATATATATATATATATTATATATATATATATATATATATATATATATATATATATATATATATATATATATATATATCATTTCTTATTCTAAGAAAGGGCTTTCTCACTTTTGATAAAAAATTCTATCAATTCTGAAAGAGTAGAGACTCTCATTTGATAAGGCTAAACCCTATCAAAAAAAAATGAAATATCTCTTGAAGTAATAAATACTTTTTTTACCTATCTCTCCCCTCTAAATTATGTTTATCAAATCTTGTACATGATGGAATTATGAAGGAGAATCTTCCATGCCCATTATCCTTCTTTATTACTCATTTTTAGGTGTCTTCAAGTTAGTTTTAGGTATAATTTAGTGTTATTTATATCATTAATGCAAGATCATAGTGAGTCTTATAACTCTTCTTTCCTTAATTCATTACTTCCTTAACCTAGCTTATGAAACACTTATGTAACTAGCTAGTTTTGTGAGATTATGTGAGCTAGTATTGTCTTATGCTTCCTTAGTTTTTACCTCATGATTATGTGATTTCTCATTTAAATTTGGTCCATCACCTTTTTATATTTTTTATAAGCCCTATCCCCCCGTTCTAACCCTTTTCCTAGTGCAAACATTAGTATATGTGATCCATCAAAAGGAAGCTAGTCTTCTACAAAGGTTTAGCCCCACCATAGGTGACCCACAACCTGGGGTTATTCCCATAATGTAACTCAATTGGAGAGAACCTAAATAACCCTCTCTAAGGGTGAAAATTTATGTTCTAATATCTCCCATTATGGAGGATAGGGCATAATAGGAACTATAGTGTTGATAGGCTCATTATAATCTGTTCATAGGTGAGCATATTCTTCTTTCTTGAGGTAAAAACTTTTAAATTAGACATACTATTCATTAGGATGCTCATGAGTTTAGGTTGGATGTTATGTTGAGGAATTTATCCTAAAATGTTCTATTGTGGGAGTTGGTATGTGGGTATCTACATGGAAAAATATTGAGATAAGGGGTAGCTGACTAATGTGGTTATGATAGTTTGAGAAGCCACCACATACTATGGAGCTTGTAAAGGGATATACGTAGATCTAATAGCTTACATAGGTGTTATATACTGGGTGGTCAAGGGAACATATTATTGAGTTGGATGACTTATAGGGGCTTATTGTAATGGCTATGTTTGGGTACTGAAGGGTATATTAGTTTGAATCAGGGGAAGATTCCCTAGGACTGAGATGACTAAGTTTGATAGTGAGGTGGAAATAAGTGGAGTGGATGTAGGCTAAGGCATGGTGACATTTTGAATATGTGCACTAGTTAGGAAAGGAATGTTAAACATTATTAGAGAGGGATTGCCTATAGGTTGGGTAGTGATTGTTTTGTAACTAGTTGAAGGGGGATTACTATGGAAATATACCATAGTAGTGGTAAACCCTTCACTTTCTTTTGAGGGCATCCAAAAAACATACGTGAAATTTTGTGTATGGGGTGAAAGTGGGATAGGTATGGATCAGGTGGTGAGATAATGGTTAAGGGTGATGGGGTTGTTATCTAATATAGTGGTGAATTCAAGATCATCCTAAGTGTAATATTGAGGTATACCATCACATATAGACTCAAGGGAAGTAGGAAGACTGGGATAATTTATCATGGATGAGGATGAAGGTAAGGAGTTAGTTTTATTCAATGACTATTGTCGCATCAAAACCATGTAATGATAAGCAAAAAATAAAAAAAAGCACATATAGGATTATTTTTAATTATCTCATATTTAGTGAGGATGAAAATATACACACACTAAAGTTGTTCCTAAATTTTTTTTACTTTTAACTTTAAGTGTGATAAAAGAAAAAAAGGATATCAAGGGCCCTAAAAAGTGGTAATCTAAGGATGGTCTCATGTTCTATTTAGGATTTAAAATATTTTTATATTGGTATCAATACATGGCCTAATATTGGGGCTTAACCCCTCACTTCACACACTATAGGGATAAAGGTGTTGGGTAATTATCTAGAATATATTGAAAGACTAGAGTTCATACTTAGCCAAAGCACTAAGTTAGTTTTTGCCTTGGTGGTGTAATCTAATTTGGATCTCCAGGAAGAAGGTTACCACAAGGTGATAAAATCCCCATCATTTCCTTTATTTAAAGTGTTTTTATGAGTTTATTGTGAATGTGATTTGGTTTATGTGTGATAAAAGTGATAACTACAATAAATTCACCATCGAGATTATTCTATACGAGTAAACTAAGTAGGTAAAATGGATGTAGATTATTTTAATCTTTAAAAAGGAAAAAAATGCTATTTTGGTTTTCTTTGAATGAATTCAACACACAAAAGAAAGGGAGATAAAGAGAAATAATTAAGAAGTGAATCTAAATAATAAAATCAAGACCTTAAGGGTCCCACGATGTACCAAAATGTTTAAGTAGCGTTTTAAATTTTATTTTAATAAAATGAACTTACTAAAAACTCAAATAGAAAACAAGGTTTATGTTGAATACCTATGGATTATAATATGTTGTGTACCTCTTTGAATCCAATGATGGTGAGAACTTTTTTTTGGCTAGGAAGATTAACCTGCACACATGTGAATACTTAGAAAAAGATGGATTAATAGATAACTGAGTGGATTGCCTAATCCAAGATCAGTTCTAGGGTGTGATACGCTTCCTTGGGAGGATATTATTCCACTATTTATTCAATTAAACAAATTATATATATATATATATATATATATATATATATATATATAATTAAAATACATAAATGATAATATAATGATGATTAAGATTTTGCCCTCAAATAAGCTATCATTATAAATGAAATATTCCTCCCAATAAGCAAAAGCAAAATCTACATCATCTTATATCATAGCTAATTATTCTTTAGTGACTTCACGAGAGGGTGAACAAATGATTATGTAGAGGTTTATTTCAAATTTTATGTCACTTTGATCCAAAAATAATGGTTGGGTAACCATGGGGAGATCAAGGATACAGGTTACATCATGTACTATGTTTGACAAATTCATCTACATGCAAATGGCCATGTTCAAATAATAGTAATTAGAAAAGGATTGAAAACAAGGATTGAAATGGAGCTATCAAGTTTTGAATATTAAAAAATAGTGGATCGATGTCAATCTAGATAGGATCAGAGCTGATTCAATGAATCAGTGCTGATTTAGAATGAATCATCATCAATTCTCTGTATAACTATCTTTTAATAAAAAGTAGAGAACATAAAATCAATAAAGGTTGAGATATGGTTAATTAAGGATATGAAATATGTCTTAAGGTTTAAAAATGTAGGAAAGAGTGAGAGATAATAATAAAGATAAATGGAACAAAGTAAGAACTTACTTTTAAACCTATATAAGCAGAATGGAATTCACCTTACAGAAGTAAGTAGTCTTTTGGATTTATGACGGTGAATGTAGATTATACGTAAATAAATTATAGTAGAGTGAGATTAAGGACATCTTATAATATCTAATAAATCTAACATTAATTTTAGGTTTAGATTTTTTAGGTCTATAATGCAAAGGTTGGCTAAATATTTATAAATTGATGTCAATCTAGAGAATTGATACCGATCAGGGAGAATCGATGTTGATTCATCCAAAATGGTAGATTTGTTCCAACCATGAGTAAATTTGGGTTTTGACAAGCATGAAGTTGTTGGTAATAATACTATACAAGGGTAAAGTGGTTATGGTGTAGATTCTCTAGGTTATTAATGGATTTATGAGGTTAGGGAGGGTAGGAAGGTAATAGTAAAGGCCAATTACTAAACTAATAAATGGTAAATATATTAAACATTAAGATAGGGGTTTTTTTAGGAGTGTTTAAATAAATAATCAAGAGCACTCAACACCTAATCAACTATCCTTAGGGTATAAAATTATAGTGTCTACACTTTGATCAATCATGCAATGTCTAGATGTGATAGCTGAGTAGTATGCAAAACATTGAGTTGTACTATTGACTGATTTTATGTAACTATGTGCCAAAATAGTAAGTGCTAGATGTAAAATTCCTTGTGAGGCTCTTTATATAAAATAAACTTTAATTTGAATATCATACCTTGTTCATTGGCCAAAATGTTGTAAAAGAGGGATAAAAAACATAAGAGAAGACTCAAGATAGGGTTATTATCCAAACACATGATAAAATGACTTTAAGACACTAGAGCCATAATTAGATACTAGTGTCACATGGTTCTATTGTCCTAAAAATGGTGCTAGTGTCCTAAGGCCTAAAGATGGAGATAAGACCAAGTAAGACAGGCTAGGGTCCCCTGTGGTTGGGAGGAGGTGACTTAGGACCATTAGGGATGTAATAAAATAGGTAAAATGAAACATAATAAATATTAAAAGACTCAAAATGACCATGTAAACAAGGCTTGTATTCATTATTAAGACCTTCATGTGAAATAGCAACAAAAAACATAGTACTTGTGATTGCTTGACCAAATTAGGGTGTTTACATTTCCCCACTTTATTTTAGTAATGCAATGAAATTAAATTACTAGAGTGAAATGAAAAAAGTAACACATACTTGCACTTACATATGTGGATGTGTTATAGACTTGGCCCACTTCTTGGCTAGAGAAGTGAATAGGTGCTGGAGTGAAATATGTGAAGAACTCTCTGGTGTTGAGGTCCTTTATATTAAATCTAAATGGTGCACTAGATCATGAGGAAAAAAACCTTATTTTAGCCCCATCCTAATATCTTTACTAAATCTAAGTATGTAAACTAATTGTGTGGAGAAAATAAGGCTACCTTACCCCACTCAAATATCTAAACTAAATTTGGGTATGTAAACTGAATGTGTGGAAAACAAGGCTTGCTTTCCCCCACTCTGATATATGAACTGAATCTGGATATGTAAATTGAATTTATGGAGAAATAAGTCTTACTTTCCCCCCTATGATATCTAAAGTGAATCTGGGTATGTAAATTAGGTCTGGTGGAAGGCTATGGATAACCACTATAGATGGTCTTGTGACCCAAACTGGTGAAAACTTGGTGACAACACAAAGTGTACCTTAATAATCTAAAAATGGAGATCAAGGATGTGTGCTCTTCATCATGCTCCCTAAAATTTATACTAAGTAATGTAGTTATGCATTTGAACATTTATATATTTGAGTGAGCTTATATATCTAAGTCAAAACAATATATCTATGTGGATGTATTTGAGTAGACATGTGTGCTCTGATACCAATCTTTTTATCTCGTCAGTAGACGGCAACACGACAACAAATCATAGAAGAAACCTGCGACAGGAGGCAGGGGCCGAATGGCTATGGCTTTAATATTTCACTCAAATAAAACTCTTACAAACTTATTACAATATCCTTGTTTCAATTTCTGATTCACAGGATCCTTCGAAAAGGGCAAGTGAAGAGCATACTCTTTTACAAAGCTACTAGATTTTCAAGGATTTTGGGGTGGTTGGTATTGGTCATACTATACAAAACATAAATGTTGATAGATGCATACTGAAATTCTCCAAACATTTCTAGACCATACAGAGAAGAAAATAAACCCCAACAATCTAGCGATCCATGCTTAACTTCTTTGCAACCTTTGTCGCGGACTGCGACTGAAAGGTTAGGACAAAACTCAAAGCAAATGATATCATCATTGAGTCGGCCAAGACTAGACAATTGACAAGAGTGTTTAAAACTAACTTGGCGACGATCACACAAAGCTAAATACAATACTGGTTTGATAGTAGCAGGAATCAAAGGTTTAATATAGACTCTAATTAAACCAAAATGGACAAACTTGACATCACTATGTGACCTGATATACGAGATCTCTTTTTCTGGCAATAAAGGAAGCATGTTTGTTTGATAAGTCCTTTTAGGCTGATAACAAAGGGTAAGCTCAATAGACTTAATCCTGGGTTTAACAAATGAAAGATAAGTAGAAGTATATAACAATTTAGATTTAACCAACTCAGCTTGTCTATACACACTAGAAGCCTTAAGAGCCGGAGGCTTAAACATACTGGTTTCTTTTTCAAGATCTGTTTCTGTGACTTCAATGTCTGGGCAGTCTGATATTTGATCAGGGATAAAAGGAGGTAACTCATACATTCCTTCAAGTTCAGACTCATTGACAAGTTCTACGGTAGATGTGGATGGTACTTTTCCAAATTCCATTGTGGGGAGATTGGATTCTGGTATGCGAGCAATTTCTGATAAGGAAAAAGGATATGCAGAGATAAAAGCGGCCTATGACAATATGGGTGAACGGCCTGTGACTCGATGCAAAACTTCCCAAAGAAATTAGACAGAGCAAAGAATTCCAAAAATCTTGTCCACAGAAGAGGAAAATAAATCACAACTTACAGTATAGACTTGAACTGATTCTAAACTTTCTTGATTTGTGTGGCTCTGATACCAATCTTTTTATCTCATCAGTAGACGGCAACACGGCAACAAATCATAGAAGAAACCTGTGACAATCTTTTTATCTCGTCAGTAGATGGCAACACGGCAACAAATCATAGAAGAAACCTGCGACAGGAGGCAGGGGCCGAATGGCTACGGCTTCAATATTTCACTCAAATAAAACTCTTACAAACTTATTACAATATCCTTGTTTCAATTTTTGATTCACAGGATCCTTCGAAAAGGGCAAGTGAAGAGCATACTCTTTTACAAGGCTACTAGATTTTCACAATGAAAATTTTTCGATGATTCTACAAAGGAGGAGAGGCTTATTTATAGCATTCGAGAGGTCCTGCCTGCTTGCTAGCAAGGCGGTGTCTGTCTCATCATGCTTTACAGCGCATAGCTACAGTGAGATGCTGTTGGACGCATTAGACCCACATGATGGTGTCGGTGATGGTGATGAAGGAATCATGGGTTGTGGGCCCAACATGTCTTTCGCTTCGTCGAATAAGTCATCTTCAGATATAGGCTGAAAAAGGCACCTTATCTGGAATGTGCTTTGAAGGTACCAATGTCAGCAATGGTTAGTGTCACATGGCATATGGCACGGAGTACAGTGGAAATGAGATTCCCACTCAAGCTGTCTGCAAATTATTGTATGCACCATTGTATCTTGACTATGATTCTGTTCTTCGTGCATGCGATGCGGGCCATGTCTTGCGATCCACCGATACAGGTGTTCATTATGTGCTGATCTTATCCGAATATGCCACGTCCAGAGTGGTCGTTTCAACAGATCAGTGAATTGATTGTAGAGATATTCACTGTTAAGGCGTTCTATGATGATGACTCTAGTATTCTGTCTGCGGTTTGCCTGAATAGTCACTGCTGCAGACATCTGCAAATCTTGGGCTGCTGCATAAGAAATCCTCATAAAACAGGGATGCATGCCTTCTCTTAGAATTTGTTCTTGGACCAGGGGATTCAATGAATCAAATGCCTGGTTAAGAATTTTGGTCAAATTGAATCCTGGTGCAGGCTGATGCATTAAAGTGGCTGGAGGATTCCTACTAAGCCAATATGCTATTACATTATTTTTACCTATAATATGTTCTACAGAAAACTTAAACTGATTGAAAAATGCCTGCCACCTTACATACTTTCTGCGACCATCTTTCCTACCATGATCCTTTTCTCGAAAGGTTAGGAATCTAGTACAATCGGTTACAACAATAAACTGTGGCAAATGCAAAAGTTTGAGCATAAACTTTTCTAAGCATTTCTTAATAGCATAAATTTCCTTATCAGAGGAAATCCATTTTAGTACGTCTGAGCTAAACACTCCACTAGTAAATTCACACACAAACTCAACACTATTTACAATGCAAACAAGTACTCCTCCCCATGAGAGGTCTGAGGCATCGGTATATACTTTCATGTCTTGGGACTTTGGGATGTGTAATTCTGGCAGGGCAGCAACTTTGGCTTTGATCTTATGGACTGCCTCTGTATGTCTTTTCTCCCAAGGAAAAGCTTTCTTCTTCTGGAGAAGTTCTTGTAACAGAAATCTGTCTTCACCAGCGTTAGGATGAAAACTATTTAAGTAATTCAATAATCTCAAAAATGCTTGCAACTTTGGTTTATCAAGTTGCTCAGGAAAACCGATAACCTTTTCCTTTATGTGTGGCTGGATCTGCAGCTTAGAGTCTCAGATCACCATGCCGAGAAAATTGCATTTAGTTGTGCATAACTGAATTTTTGTCTTAGAGAGAACTATTCCTGCATCTGAAGCCAGCTGAAAGAATGTGGAGAGATGAGTAGCATGCTCATCTAAAGAATTACTGAATATTACAATATCATCTATATAAACACACAAAAACTGAGAAGTGCCTTCAAATATTTTATCCATATGCACCTGGTAATAAGCTGGCGCATTTATTAGGCCGAAAGGCATGACAGTCCATTGGAAGTGGCCGAAAGGGCAACTGATTACTGTCTTGGCTCTGTCTTCTTGCTTGACTCTTATCTGATAAAACCCTGATTTGCAGTCAAATTGTGAGAAATACTTACATGCTGCAACCTTTTCGAGTAGATAGCTTTTATCCGGGATAGGATATGGATATGGTTCAGTTATGGCATTTAATGGTCGATAATTGATGACCATTCTCTTTTTACCCCTCTTCTGTTCTGAATGCTTGTTTACCATGAAGGCATAACAGCAGTAAGGAGAGGTAGACTTCTCTATAAAACCATTGGCTTCCAGATCTTTAATCTGTGCCTCCATATCATTATAATCCTGTGCTGGAATGGGAATTCGTTTCCCAATCTTCATATGTTTGCCTTCTATGATTTTTATTTCCATCTCAGGCATAGTCTTGGACCAAAACTGTTGCGGATTATCCAACAGACAGAGGACTTGATCCTTTCACCAATTACTAGGATTTTAGCAGGGATTATGTCAGGACTCTGAGTCATAGCACTAGGAAATTGTTCTGTGGCGTAGATGAGTCGGGGTATTCTTAGCCTTTCATTTTCTATGGTGAACATTATACTTTTTGCAGTGGCACCATAGGGTGTATACCTGTCTATAAAAGATCCTCCTAAAAGGATATCTATTGGCATCTTCTCTAAAGCAAAGAAATCACAATGGAAGATTTTATTTTGAATTCGCAGGGGCTGCTGGTGTTTATACTTATTGCAGGTGAAACTATTCCCCTGGATGTCTATGCTCTTATAAGCAAGTCTCTCATCCAGTGTCTCCCAATCACTAATGAGTTGTGGTTTTAAAAAAGATAAAGAAGCACCCGTATCTACTTGTGCATCTACATATCTGCCATTAATCTCTAGAGTGAAAAATTGAGCAAATCTACCATTGATTAAATGGTTTAGATAGGCAGGTTGCGGCAATTCCAAAGAAGGAATGCTAGTACATACCAGCTTTTGTCTTCCTAGATCTTGCACTATGATTGGCTCTGTGTAGATATCTTCTTCAGGTTCTGGTTCTGCTTCTTCTTTTGGATTACTGCATTCACCAATACAGTAATCTTTGTTGGAGTAAAAGATACTGCCGACGTCATCCTCTTCTTCATAGCCATCTTCCCATCTGGGGTCTGCTGCAAGGACAGGTTCTTCTGCAGGCATAATTTGTTCCCAGATTGGTTCTCTAATTTCTTTTGGCGGCTCTCTGCTGGTGAATTTGTTCTTGATCCAGGAGTCGCTTGGCTTGAATTGGCTTGGATAATGCACAGGAGGATGCTGTGGTCTGTGCATTGTTGGTGGTTGTCTCGGCTGAGAGGGCTGTCTCCCTCTAGATGATTCTCCTCTTGAAAATCCTCTTTCTCTTGGCTTCTCTGGTCTCTCAGGAACTTCATGATGAGCTCTTGACCAGGGTCCATGTGCTTCATAAGAAGGATTGTATCCTCTTGGCCTATACGGACGTGATCCTCGCTGCATATTGGTCATTGGTTGTTCAAGTTCGTCTGCGAGAGATTCGAGCTCGGCTGCATCTTCATCATCCGATGCTTCATCTGGGACTTCTTCAAGAACTGGTTCATAAATGTCGTCTTGAAGATAAAGATCTTCGTCTGCATCGATAATATCCCACCACGCTACTGCGTTGGAGGAGAAAACAGCTTTAACTGTAGGATTTTTACAGGAGCAGTTAGGAGCAATATGGCCAGGCTTACGACAGATATAGTGAATGGGTTTGTTGGAAGGAGGACGTGCAGTATGGCATTTCTTGAGAAAACGGTGAGGAGGTGCATAGGAATGCTTTTTCCAGAAGGAGCGATGCTTATAAGAAAGATGCTGGCGACGCCACTTCTGGTGACGACGTGGTTGTACATAAGGTCTGCACCCAAAAGGGGCAGTTTCTGGGAAGATCAGAGCAATGGAGGTGGCTTGATGCTTGCTTAGCTTTTGGATAGACTTAGGCTCAGAGACTAGAGTCATAATCTGTTGCTGCGTAAAGTCAATCACATCAGAAAGAGCAAGATCCTCAATAGCAAGACCTTTGAGATCTATATAAGAAAGGACTCGATCGATGAGATTATAAGGCATAGCATGCAGAAATTTAAGTTTGATCTCTGTAGAACCAGAGCATTGACTTTCATATGCAAGCTTGCGAAATTGTTTAGCAAAAGCCTCATACTGCTTGAGATCACATAATTCCATTTTTATCAACCACTTTTTGGATTCTATCTGTCGGTTACCGACAGGAGGAGCAAACTCATCAATTAGTAATCTATACAGAGCATTTAGAGAATCGGGCTGGTTATGTACACGGGCATATTGATGTGCCTCAGGGATACTATCCCACCAAAGATTAGTAATTCCCCAAAAATATTTAACTGCAAGACAAGTGGTTCCTACTTGGTCAAGATGGGCCTGTATTGCAAGAACACGCATGGTGTTACACTAGCTTGCTATTTCATTTAAAGGATTCAACAGGTCATCAATGTTGAGATACCACGGTTGCAGGTGAACATGAGTGCGTTGCATAAGAGAATGGCTCGAGGATTTTTTGACTGTTTTAAAAGAAGGGCCAAAAGATACTGAACAAAGAGGCCTTGAAGAGGACTCGGCCTTTTTGTCTTCTTTAGATAGCCAACTGAGACTATCATCTAAGCTATCTAGCTTTGAATCAATGGAATCTACTTTCTTCTGTATGTTAGCAACAGTGTCTTTAAGAGACAACACATCTCTACATAAATCATCAAAATTCTCAAAGAAATGAGCATTGAATCTTGATACATAATTTCTCTGTTTAAACTCATTGGAAGGATTATCATAAGAGGCTGAAAAATAATGCAAAACTCCAGCGGCTTGTCTGTAGACACCTTTAGGAGGCGGCCATCTTCCACCTCTGTAGAGAGTGACTGTTTCTTCTGTCAAAAATTCAAGACTGTCTTCGCAAGGAAGACTCATTAATGTATGTGGTAAATCATTGCCTAGATTTACCTCTTCATCCTCTATGAGAATATGACCAATTTTTATAGATCTACGGGATGAGGACGTAGATGGTCTGGACGGAGAAAGACGGGAGGACTGCATGGATAATGATCTAGGTAATATATTTATAGATCTACCATCACTATGATGAACAGTGGCTTGACTTTTCATTCTGGGAGAGACATGCTTAAGCCGATCGAGTTTCCATTCAGATGGAACTTCGACTGTTTCTATATGTCCCTTTTGTAACTGAACTGTGCCACTCAGTCTTCTGGCAAACGACATATTTTCAAGGATTTTGGGGTGGTTGGTATTGGTCATACTATACAAAATAGAAATGTTGATAGATGCATACTGAAATTCTCCAAACATTTCTAGACCATACAGAGAAGAAAATAAACCCCAACAATCTAGCGATCCATGCTTAACTTCTTTGCAACCTTTGTCGCGGACTGCGACTGAAAGGTTAGGACAAAACTCAAAGCAAATGATATCATCATTGAGTCGGCCAAGACTAGACAATTAACAAGAGTGTTTAAAACTAACTTGGCGATGATCACAGAAAGCTAAATACAATACTGGTTTGATAGTAGCAGGAATCAAAGGTTTAATATAGACTCTAATTAAACCAAAATGGACAAACTTGACATCACTATGTGACCTGATATACGAGATCTCTTTTTCTGGCAATAAAGGAAGCAAGTTTGTTTGATAAGTCCTTTTAGGCTGATAACAAAGGGTAAGCTCAATAGACTTAATCCTGGGTTTAACAAATGAAAGATAAGTAGAAGTATATAACAATTTAGATTTAACCAACTCAGCTTGTCTATACACACTAGAAGCCTTAAGAGCCGGAGGCTTAAACATACTGGTTTCTTTTTCAAGATCTGTTTCTGTGACTTCAATGTCTGGGCAGTCTGATATTTGATCAGGGATAAAAGGAGGTAACTCATACATTCCTTCAAGTTCAGACTCATTGACAAGTTCTACGGTAGATGTGGATGGTACTTTTCTGAATTCCATTGTGGGGAGATTGGATTCTGGTATGCGAGCAATTTTTGATAAGGGAAAACGATATGCAGAGATAAAAGCGACCTATGACAATATGGGTGAATGGCCTGTGACTCGATGCAAAACTTCCCAAAAAAATTAGACAGAGGAAAGAATTCCAAAAATCTCGTCCACGGAAGAGGAAAATAAATCACAACTTACAGTATAGACTTGAACTGATTCTAAACTTTCTTGATTTGTGTGGCTCTGATACCAATCTTTTTATCTCGTCAGTAGACGGCAACACGGCAACAAATCATAGAAGAAACCTGCGACAGGATGCAGGGGCCGAATGGCTACGGCTTCACTATTTCACTCAAATAAAACTCTTACAATCTTATTACAATATCCTTGTTTCAATTTCTGATTCACAGGATCCTTTGAAAAGGGCAAGTGAAGAGCATACTCTTTTACAAGGCTACTAGATTTTCACAATAAAATTTTTTCGATGATTCTACAAAGGAGGAGAGGCTTATTTATAGCATTCGAGAGGTCCTGCCTGCTTGCTAGCAAGGCGGTGTCTGTCTCATCATGCTTTACAGCGCATAGCTACAGTGAGATGTTGTTCGACGCATTAGACCCACATGACGATGTCGGTGATGGTGATGAAGGAATCATGGGTTGTGGGCCCAACATGTCTTCTGCTTCGTCGAATAAGTCATCTTCGGGTATAGGCTGAAAAGGCACCTTATCTGGAATGTGCTTTGAAGGTACCAATGTCGGCAATGGTTAGTGTCACATGACATATGGCGCGGAGTACAGTGGAAATGAGATTCCCACTCAAGCTGTCTGCGAATTATTGTATGCACCACTGTATCTTGACTATGATTCTGTTCTTCGTGCATGCGATGCGGGCCATGTCTTGCGATCCATCGATACAGGTGTTCATTATGTGCCGATCTTATTCGAATACGCCACGTCCAGAGTGGTCGTTTCAACAGATCAGTGAATTGATTGTAGAGATATTCACTGTTAAGGCGTTCTATGATGATGACTCCAGTATTCTGTCTGCGATTTGCCTGAATAGTCACTGCTGTAGACATCTGCAAATCTTGGGCTGCTGCATAAGAAATCCTCGTAAAACGGGGATGCATGCCTTCTCTTAGAATTTGTTCTTGGACCAGGGGATTCAATGAATCAAATGCCTGGTTAAGAATTCTGGTCAAATTGAATCCTGGTGCAGGCTGATGCATTAAAGTGGCTGGAGGATTCCTACTAAGCCAATCTGCTATTACATTATTTTTACCTATAATATGTTCTACAAAAAACTTAAACTGATTGTAAAATCCCTGCCACCTTAAATACTTTCCGTGACCATCTTTCCTACCATGATCCTTTTCTCGGAAGGTTAGGAATCTGGTACAATCGGTTACAACAATAAACTGTGGCAAATGCAAAAGTTTGAGCATAAACTTTTCTAAGCATTTCTTAAGAGCATAAATTTCCTTATCTGAGGAAATCCATTTTAGTACGTCTAAGCTAAACACTCCACTAGCAAATTCACACACAAACTCAACACTATTTACAATGCAAACAAGTACTCCTCCCCATGAGAGGTCTGAGGCATCGGTATATACTTTCATGTCTTAGGACTTTGGGATGTGTAATTCTGGCAGGGCAACAACTTTGGCTTTGATCTTCTGGACTGCCTCTGTATGTCTTTTCTCCCAACGAAAAGCTTTCTTCTTCTGGAGAAGTTCTTGTAACAGAAATCTGTCTTCACCAGCGTTAGGATAAAAACTATTTATGTAATTCAATAATCCCAAAAATGCTTGCAACTTTGGTTTATCAAGTTGCTCAGGAAAATCGATAACCTTTTCCTTTATGTGTGGCTGGATCTGCAGCTTAGAGTCTCGGATCACCATGCCGAGAAAATTGCATTCAGTTGTGCATAACTAAATTTTTGTCTCAGAGAGAACTATTCCTGCATCTGAAGCCAGCTGAAAGAATGTGGAGAGATGAGTAGCATGCTCATCTAAAGAATTACTGAATATTAAAATATCATCTATATAAACACACAAAAATTGAGAAGTGCCTTCAAATATTTATCCATATGCTCCTGGTAATAAGCTGGCGCATTCATTAGGCCGAAAGGCATGACAGTCCATTGGAAGTGGCCGAAAGGGCAACTGAATGCTGTCTTGGCTCTGTCTTCTTGCTTGACTCTTATCTGATAAAAGCCTGATTTGCAGTCAAATTGTGAGAAATACTTACATGCTGCAACCTTTTCGAGCAGATAGCTTTTATCCGGGATAGGATATGGATATGGTTCAGTTATGGCATTTAATGGTCGATAATTGTTGACCATTCTCTTTTTACCCCTCTTCTGTTCTGAATGCTTGTTTACCATGAAGGCATAACAGCAGTAAGGAGAGGTAGACTTCTCTATAAAACCATTGGCTTCTAGATCTTTACTCTATGCCTCCATATCATTATAATCCTGTGCTGGAATGGGAATTCATTTCCCAATCTTCATATGTTTGCCTTCTATGATTTTTATTTCCATCTCAGGCATAGTCTTGGACCAAAATTGTTGCGGATTATCCGAACAGACAGAGGACTTAATCCTTTCACCAATTACTAGGATTTCAGCAGGGATTATGTCAGGACTTTGAGTTATAGCACTAGGGAATTGTTCTGTGGCGTAGATGAGCCGGGGTATTCTTAGCCTTTCATTTTCTATGGTGAACATTATACTTTTTGCAGTGGCACCATAGGGTGTATACCTGTCTATAAAAGATCCTTCTAAAAGGATATCTATTGGCATCTTCTCTAAAGCAAAGAAATCATAATGGAAGATTTTATTTTGAATTCACAGGGGCTGCTGGTGTTTATACTTATTACAGGTGAAACTATTCCCCTGGATGTCTATGCTCTTATAAGCAAGTCTCTCATCTAGTGTCTCCCAATCACTAATGAGTTGTGGTTTTACAAAAGATAAAGAAGCACCTGTATCTACTTGTGCATCTACATATCTGCCATTAATCTCTAGAGTGAAAAACTGAGCAAATCTACCATTGATTAAATGGTTTAGATAGGCAGGTTGCGGCAATTCCAAAGAAGGAATGCTAGTACATACCAGCTTTTGTCTTCCTGGATCTTGCACTATGATTGGCTCTGTGTAGATATCTTCTTCAGGTTCTGGTTTTGCTTCTTCTTTTGGATTATTGCATTCACCAATACTATAATCTTGGTCGGAGTAAAAGATACTGCCGACGTCATCCTCTTCTTCATAGCCATCTTCCCATCTGGGGTCTGCTGCAAGGACAGGTTCTTCTGCAGGCATAATTTGTTCCCAGATTGGTTCTTTAATTTCTTTTGGCGGCTCTCTGCTGGTGAATTTGTTCTTGATCCAGGAGTCGCTTGGCTTGAATTGGCTTGGATAATGCACAGGAGGATGCTGTGGTCTGTGCATTGTTGGTGGTTGTCTCGGCTGAGAGGGCTGTCTCCCTCTAGATGATTCTCCTCTTGAAAATCCTCTTTCTCTTGGCTTCTCTGGTCTCTCAGGAACTTCATGATGAGCTCTTGACCAGGGTCCATGTGCTTCATAAGAAGGATTGTATCCTCTTGGCCTATACGGACGTGATCCTCGCTGCATATTGGTCATTGGTTGTTCAAGTTCGTCTACGAGAGATTCGAGCTCGGCTGCATCTTCATCATCGGATGCTTCATCTGGAACTTCTTCAAGAACTGGTTCATAAATGTCATCTTGAAGATAAAGATCTTCGTCTGCATCGATAATATCCCACCACGCTGCTGCGTTGGAGGAAAAAATAGCTTTAATTGCAAGATTTTTACAGGAGCAGTTAGGAGCAATATGGCCAGGCTTACGACAGATATATCAAATGGGTTTGTTGGAAGGAGGACGTGCAGTATGGCATTTCTTGAGGAAACGGTGAGGAGGTGCATAGGAATGCTTTTTCGGGAAGGAGCGACGCTTATAAGAAAGATGCCAGCGACGCTGCTTCTGGTGACGACGTGGTTGTACATAAGGTCTGCACCCAAAAGGGGCGGTTTCTGGGAAGATCGGAGCAATGGAGGCGGCTTGATGCTTGCTTAGCTTTTGGATAGACTTAGTCTCGGAGACTAGAGTCATAATCTGTTGCTGTATAAAGTCAATCACATCAGAAAGAGCAAGATCCTCAATAGCAAGACCTTTGAGATCTATATAAGAAAGGACTCGATCGATGAGATTATAAGGCATAGCATGCAGAAATTTAAGTTTGATCTCTGGAGAACCAGAGCATTGACTTTCATATGCAAGCTTGCGAAATTGTTTAGCAAAAGCCTCATACTGCTTGAGATCACATAATTCCATTTTTATCAACCACTTTTTGGATTCTATCTATCGGTTATCGACAGGAGGAGCAAACTCATCAATTAGTAATCTATACAGAGCAGTTAGAGAATCGGGCTGGTTATGTACACGAGCATATTGCTGTGCCTCAGGGATACTATCCCACCAAAGATTAGTAATTCCCCAAAAATATTTAACTGCAAGAGAAGTGGTTCCTACTTGGTCAAGATGGGCCTATACTGCAAGAACACGCATGGTGTTACACCAGCTTGCTATTTCATTTAAAGGATTCAACAGGTCATCAATGTTGAGATACCACGGTTGCAGGTGAACATGAGTGCGTTGCATAAGAGAATGGCTCGGGGATTTTTTGACTCTTTTGAAAGAAGGGCCAAAAGATACTGAACAAAGAGGCCTTGAAGAGGACTCGGCCTTTTGGTCTTCTTTAGATAGCCAACTGAGACTATCATCTAAGCTATCTAGCTTTGAATCAATGGAATCTACTTTCTTCTATATGTTAGCAACAGTGTCTTTAAGAGACAACACATCTCTACATAAATCATCAAAATTCTCAGAGAAATGAGCATTGAATCTTGATACATAATTTCTCTGTTTAAACTCATTGGAAGGATTATCATAAGTGGCTGAAAAATAATGCAAAACTCCAGCGGCTTGTCTGTAGACACTTTTAGGAGGCGGCCATCTTCCACCTCTGTAGAGAGTGACTGTTTCTTCTGTCAAAAATTCAAGACTGTCTTCGCGAGGAAGACTCATTAATGTATGTGGTAAATCATTACCTAGATTTACCTCTTCATCCTCTATGAGAATATGACCAGTTTTTACAGATCTGCGGGATGAGGACGTAGATGGTCTGGACGGAGAAAGACGAGAGGACTGCATGGATAATGATCTAGGTAATATATTTACAGATCTACCATCACTATGATGAACAGTGGCTTGACTTTTCATTCTGGGAGAGACATGCTTAAGCCAATCGAGTTTCCATTCAGATGGAACTTTGACTATTTTTATATGTCCCTTTTGTAACTGAACTGTGCCACTCAGTCTTCTGGCAAACGGCAGATTTTCAAGGATTTTTGGGTGGTTGGTATTGGTCATACTATACAAAACAGAAATGTTGATAGATGCATACTAAAATTATCCAAACATTTCTAGACCATACAGAGAAGAAAATAAACCCCAACAATCTAGCGATCCATGCTTAACATCTTTGCAACCTTTGTCGCAGACTGCGACTGAAAGGTTAGGACAAAACTCAAAGCAAATGATATCATCATTGAGTCGGCCAAGACTAGACAATTGACAAGAGTGTTTAAAACTAACTTGGCGACGATCACACAAAGCTAAATACAATACTGGTTTGATAGTAGCAGGAATCAAAGTTTTAATATAGACTCTAATTAAACCAAAATGGACAAACTTGACATCACTATGTGACCTGATATACGAGATCTCTTTTTCTGGCAATAAAGGAAGCAAGTTTGTTTGATAAGTCCTTTTAGGCTGATAACAAAGGGTAAGCTCAATAGACTTAATCCTCGGTTTAACAAATGAAAGATAAGTAGAAGTATATAACAATTTAGATTTAACCAACTCAGCTTGTCTATACACACTAGAAGCCTTAAGAGCCGGAGGCTTAAACATACTGGTTTCTTTTTCAAGATCTGCTTCTGTGACTTCAATGTCTAGGCAGTCTGATATTTGATCAGGGATAAAAAGATTGGTATCAGAGCCACACAAATCAAGAAAGTTTAGAATCAGTTCAAGTCTATACTGTAAGTTGTGATTTATTTTCCTCTTCCGTGCACAAGATTTTTGGAATTCTTTGCTCTATCTAATTTCTTTGAGAAGTTTTGCATCGAGTCACAGGCCGTTCACCCATATTGTTATAGGCTGCTTTTATCTCTGCATATCCTTTTCCCTTATCAGAAATTGCTCGCATACCAATCTTTTTATCTCGTCAGTAGACGACAACACGGCAACAAATCATAGAAGAAACCTGCGACAGGAGGCAGGGGCCGAATGGCTACAGCTTCAATATTTCACTCAAATAAAACTCTTAGAAACTTATTACAATATCCTTGTTTCAATTTCTGATTCACAGGATCCTTCGAAAAGGGCAAGTGAAGAGCATACTCTTTTACAAGCCTACTAGGTATTCACAATGAAATTTTTTTGATGATTCTACAAAGGAGGAGAGGCTTATTTATAGCATTCGAGAGGTCCTGCCTGCTTGCTAGCAAGGCGGTGTCTGTCTCATCATGCTTTACAGCGCATAGCTACAGTGAGATGCTGTTGGACGCATTAGATCCACATGATGGTGTCGGTGATGGTGATGAAGGAATCATGGGTTGTGGGCCCAACATGTCTTCTGCTTCATCGAATAAGTCATCTTCAGATATAGGCTGAAAAAGGCACCTTATCTGGAATGTGCTTTGAAGGTACCAATGTCGGCAATGGTTAGTGTCACATGGCATATGGCGTGGAGTACAGTGGAAATGAGATTCCCACTCAAGCTGTTTGCGAATTATTGTATGCACCACTGTATCTTGACTATGATTCTGTTCTTCGTACATGCGATGCAGGCCATGTCTTACGATCCATCGATACAGGGGTTCATTATGTGCCGATCTTATCCGAATACGCCACATCCAGAGTGGTCGTTTCAACAGATCAGTGAATTGATTGTAGAGATATTCACTGTTAAGGCATTCTATGATGATGACTCTAGTATTTTGTCTGTGGTTTGCCTGAATAGTCACTGCTGCAGACATCTGCAAATCTTGGGCTGTTGCATAAGAAATCCTCGTAAAACGGGGATGCATGCCTTCACTTAGAATTTGTTCTTGGACCAGGGGATTCAATGAATCAAATGCCTGGTTAAGAATTCTGGTCAAATTGAATCCTGGTGCAGGCTGATGCATTAAAGTGGCTGGAGGATTCCTACTAAGCCAATCTGCTATTACATTATTTTTACCTATAATATGTTCTACAGAAAACTTAAACTGATTGAAAAATGCCTGCCACCTTACATACTTTTCGCAACCATCTTTCCTACCATGATCCTTTTCTCAGAAGGTTAGGAATCTGGTACAATCGGTTACAACAATAAACTGTGGCAAATGCAAAAGTTTGAGCATAAACTTTTCTAAGCATTTCTTAACAGCATAAATTTCCTTATCAGAGGAAATCCATTTTAGTACGTCTGAGCTAAACACTTCACTAGCAATTTCACACACAAACTCAACACTATTTACAATGCAAACAAGTACTCCTCCCCATGAGAGGTCTGAGGCATCGGTATATACTTTCATGTCTTGGGACTTTGGGATGTGTAATTCTGGCAGGGTAGCAACTTTGGCTTTGATCTTCTGGACTGCCTCTGTATGTCTTTTCTCCCAACGGAAAGCTTTCTTCTTCTGGAGAAGTTCTTGTAACAGAAATCTGTCTTCACCAGCGTTAGGATAAAAACTATTTAAGTAATTCAATAATCCCAAAAATGCTTGCAACTTTGGTTTATCAATTTGCTCAGGAAAATCGATAACCTTTTCCTTTATGTGTGGCTGGATCTGCAGCTTAGAGTCTCGGATCACCATGCCGAGAAAATTGCATTCAGTTGTGCATAACTGAATTTTTGTCTCAGAGAGAACTATTCCTGCATCTGAAGCCAACTGAAAGAATGTGGAGAGATGAGTAGCATGCTCATCTAAAGAATTACTGAATATTAAAATATCATCTATATAAACACACAAAAACTGAGAAGTGCCTTCAAATATTTTATCCATATGCGCCTGGTAATAAGCTGGCGCATTCATTAGGCCGAAAGGCATGACAGTCCATTGGAAGTGGCCGAAAGGGCAACTGAATGCTGTCTTGGCTCTGTCTTCTTCCTTGACTCTTATCTGATAAAAGCCTGATTTGCAGTCAAATTGTGAGAAATACTTACATGCTGCAACCTTTTCGAGCAGATAGCTTTTATTCGAGATAGGATATGGATATGGTTCAGTTATGGCATTTAATGGTCGATAATTGATGACCATTCTCTTTTTACCCCTCTTCTGTTCTGAATGCTTGTTTACCATGAAGGCATAACAACAGTAAGGAGAGGTAGACTTCTCTATAAAACCATTGGCTTCCAGATCTTTAATCTGTGCCTCCATATCATTATAATCCTGTGCTGGAATGGGAATTCATTTCCCAATCTTCATATGTTTGCCTTCTATGATTTTTATTTCCATCTCAGGCATAGTCTTGGACACAAACTGTTGTGGATTATCCGAACAGACAGAGGACTTGATCCTTTCACCAATTACTAGGATTTCAGCAGGGATTATGTCAGGACTCTGAGTCATAGCACTAGGAAATTGTTCTGTGGCGTAGATGAGCCGGGGTATTCTTAGCCTTTCATTTTCTATGGTGAACATTATACTTTTTGCAGTGGCACCATAGGGTGTATACCTGTCTATAAAAGATCCTCCTAAAAGGATATCTATTGGCATCTTCTCTAAAGCAAAGAAATCAGAATGGAAGATTTTATTTTGAATTCACAGGGGCTGCTAGTGTTTATACTTATTGCAGGTGAACCTATTCCCCTGGATGTCTATGCTCTTATAAGCAAGTCTCTCATCTAGTGTCTCCCAATCACTAATGAGTTGTGGTTTTGCAAAAGATAAAGAAGCACCTGTATCTACTTGTGCATCTACATATCTGCCATTAATCTCTAGAGTGAAAAACTGAGCAAATCTACCATTGATTAAATGGTTTAGATAGGCAGGTTGCGGCAATTTCAAAGAAGGAATGCTAGTACATACCAGCTTTTGTCTTCCTGGATCTTGCACTATGATTGGCTCTGTGTAGATATCTTCTTCAGGTTCTGGTTCTGCTTCTTCTTTTGGATTACTGCATTCACCAATACAGTAATCTTGGTTGGAGTAAAAGATACTGCCGACGTCATCCTCTTCTTCATAGCCATCTTCCCATCTGGGGTCTGCTGCAAGGACAGGTTCTTTTGCAGGCATAATTTGTTCCCAAATTGGTTCTCTAATTTCTTTTGGCGGCTCTCTGCTGGTGAATTTGTTCTTGATCCAGGAGTCGCTTGGCTTGAATTCGCTTGGATAATGCACAGGAGGGTGCTGTGGTCTGTGCATTGTTGGTGGTTGTCTCAGCTGAGAGGGCTATCTCCCTCTAGATGATTCTCCTCTTGAAAATCCTCTTTCTCATAGCTTCTCTGGTCTCTCAGGAACTTCATGATGAGCTCTTGACCAGGGTCCATGTGCTTCATAAGAAGGATTGTATCCTCTTGGCCTATACGGACGTGATCCTCGCTGCATATTGGTCATTGGTTGTTCAAGTTCGTCTGCGAGAGATTCGAGCTCGGCTGCATCTTCATCATCAGATGCTTCATCTGGAACTTCTTCAAGAACTGGTTCATAAATGTCGTCTTGAAGATAAAGATCTTCGTCTGCATCGATAATATCCCACCACGCTGCTGCATTGGAGGAGAAAACAGTTTTAACTGCAAAATTTTTATAGGAGCAGTTAGGAGCAATATGGCCAGGCTTACGACAGATATAGCAAATGGGTTTGTTGGAAGGAGGACGTGCAATATGGCGTTTCTTGAGGAAACGGTGAGGAGGTGCATAGGAATGCTTTTTCGAGAAGGAGTGACGCTTATAAGAAAGATGCCGACGACGCTGCTTCTGGTGACGACGTGGTTGTACATAAGGTCTGTACCCAAAAGGGGCAGTTTCTGGGAAGATCGGAGCAATGGAGGCAGCTTAATGCTTGCTTAGCTTTTGGATAGACTTAGTCTCAGAGACTAGAGTCATAATTTTTTGCTGCGTAAAGTCAATCACATCAAAAAGAGCAAGATCCTCAATAGCAAGACCTTTGAGATCTATATAAGAAAGGACTCGATCGATGAGATTATAAGGCATAGCATGGAAAAATTTAAGTTTGATCTCTGTAGAACTAGAGCATTGACTTTCATATGCAAGCTTGCGAAATTGTTTAGCAAAAGCCTCATACTGCTTGAGATCACATAATTCCATTTTCATCAACCACTTTTTGGATTCTATCTGTCGGTTACCGACAGGAGGAGCAAACTCATCAATTAGTAATCTATACAGAGCATTTAGAGAATCGGGCTGGTTATGTACACGGGCATATTGTTGTGCCTCAGGGATACTATCCCACCAAAGATTAGTAATTAACCAAAAATATTTAACTGCGAGACAAGTGGTTCCCACTTGGTCAAGATGGGCCTGTATTGCAAGAACACGCATGGTGTTACACCAGCTTGCTATTTCATTTAAAGGATTCAACAGGTCATCAATGTTGAGATACCACGGTTGCAGGTGAACATGAGTGCGTTGCATAAGAGAATGGCTCGGGGATTTTTTGACTGTTTTGAAAGAAGGGCCAAAAGATACTGAACAAAGAGGCCTTGAAGAGGACTCGGCCTTTTGGTCTTCTTTAGATAGCCAACTGAGACTATCATCTAAGCTATCTAGCTTTGAATCAATGGAATCTACTTTCTTCTGTATGTTAGCAATAGTGTCTTTAAGAGACAACACATCTCTACATAAATCATCAAAATTCTTAGAGAAATGAGCATTGAATCTTGATACATAATTTCTCTATTTAAACTCATTGGAAGGATTATCATAAGCGGCTGAAAAATAATGCAAAACTCCAGCGGCTTGTTTGTAGACACCTTTAGGAGGCGGCCATCTTCCACCTCTGTAGAGAGTGACTGTTTCTTCTGTCAAAAATTCAAAACTGTCTTCGCGAGGAAGACTCATTAATGTATGTGGTAAATCATTGCCTAGATTTACCTCTTCATCCTCTATGAGAATATGACCAGTTTTTACAGATCTACGAGATGAGAACGTAGATGGTCTGGACGGAGAAAGACGGGAGGACTGCATGGATAATGATCTAGGTAATATATTTATAGATCTACCATTACTATGATGAACAGTGGCTTGACTTTTCATTTTGGGAGAGACATGCTTAAGCCAATCGAGTTTCCATTCAGATGGAACTTCAACTGTTTCTATATGTCCCTTTTGTAACTGAACTGTGCCACTCAGATTTCTGGCAAACGACAGATTTTCAAAGATTTTGGGGTGGTTGGTATTGGTCATACTATACAAAACAGAAATGTTGATAGATGCATACTAAAATTCTCCAAACATTTCTAGACCATACAGAGAAGAAAATAAACCCCAACAATCTAGCGATCCATGCTTAACTTCTTTGCAACCTTTGTCACGGACTGCGACTGAAAGGTTAGGACAAAACTCAAAGCAAATGATATCATCATTGAGTCGGCCAAGACTAGACAATTGACAAGAGTGTTTAAAACTAACTTGGCGAGGATCACACAAAGCTAAATACAATACTAGTTTGATAGTAGCAGGAATCAAAGGTTTAATATAGACTCTAATTAAACCAAAATGGACAAACTTGACATCACTATGTGACCAATATTTTTATCTCGTCAGTAGACGGCAACACAGCAACAAATCATAGAAGAAACCTGCGACAGGAGGCAGGGGCCGAATGGCTACGGCTTCAATATTTCACTCGAATAAAACTCTTACAAACTTATTACAATATCCTTGTTTCAATTTCTGATTCACAGGATCCTTCGAAAAGGGCAAGTGAAGAGCATACTCTTTTACAAGGCTACTAGATTTTCACAATGAAAATTTTTCGATGATTCTACAAAGGAGGAGAGGCTTATTTATAGCATTCGAGAGGTCCTGCCTGCTTGTTAGCAAGGCGGTGTCTGTCTCATCATGCTTTACAGCACATAGCTACAGTGAGATGCTGTTGGACGCATTAGACCCACATGATGGTGTCGGTAATGGTGATGAAGGAATCATGGGTTGTGGGCCCAACATGTCTTCCGCTTCATCAAAAAGGTCATCTTCGGATATAGGCTAAAAAAGGCACCTTATCTGGAATGTGCTTTGAAGGTACCAATGTCGGCAATGGTTAGTGTCACATGGCATATGGCGCAGAGTACAGTGGAAATGAGATTCCCACTCAAGCTGTCTGCGAATTATTGTATGCACCACTGTATCTTGACTATGATTCTGTTCTTTGTGCATGCGATGCGGGCCATGTCTTGCGATCCACCGATACAGGTGTTCATTATGTGCCGATCTTATCCGAATACGCCACGTCCAGAGTGGTCGTTTCAACAGATCAGTGAATTGATTGTAGAGATATTCACTGTTAAGGCGTTTTATGATGATGACTCCAGTATTCTGTCTGCAGTTTGCGGTTTGCCTGAACAGTCACTGCTGCAGACATCTGCAAATCTTGGACTGCTGCATAAAAAATCCTCCTAAAATGGGGATGCATGCCTTCTCTTAGAATTTGTTCTTGGACCAGGGGATTCAATGAATCAAATGCCTGGTTAAGAATTTTGGTCAAATTGAATCCTGGTGCAGGCTGATGCATTAAAGTGGCTGGAGGATTCCTACTAAGCCAATCTGCTATTACATTATTTTTACCTATAATATGTTCTACAGAAAACTTAAACTGATTGAAAAATCCCTGCCACCTTACATACTTTCTGCGACCATCTTTCCTACCATGATCCTTTTCTTAGAAGGTTAGGAATCTGGTACAATCGGTGACAACAATAAACTGTGGCAAATGCAAAAGTTTGAGCATAAACTTTTCTAAGCATTTCTTAAGGGCATAAATTTCCTTATCTGAGGAAATCCATTTTAGTACGTCTGAGCTAAACACTCCACTAGCAAATTCACACACAAACTCAACACTATTTATAATGCAAACAAGTACTCCTCCCCATGAGAGGTCTGAGGCATCGGTATATACTTTCATGTCTTGGGACTTTGGGATGTGTAATTCTGGCAGGGCAGCAACTTTGGCTTTGATCTTCTGGACTGCCTCTGTATGTCTTTTCTCCCAACGAAAAGCTTTCTTCTTCTAGAGAAGTTCTTGTAACAGAAATCTGTCTTCACCAGCGTTAGGATAAAAACTATTTAAGTAATTCAATAATCTCAAAAATGCTTGCAACTTTGGTTTATCAAGTTGCTCAGGAAAATCGATAACCTTTTCCTTTATGTGTGGCTGGATCTGCAGCTTAGAGTCTCGGATCACCATGCAGAGAAAATTGCATTCAGTTGTGCATAACTGAATTTTTGTCTCAGAGAGAACTATTCCTGCATCTGAAGCCAGCTGAAAGAATGTGGAGAGATGAGTAGCATGCTCATCTAAAGAATTACTGAATATTAAAATATCATCTATATAAACACACAAAAACTGAGAAGTGCCTTCAAATATTTTATCCATATGCGCCTGGTAATAAGCTGGTGCATTCATTAGGCCGAAAGACATGACAGTCCATTAGAAGTGGCCGAAAGGGCAACTGAATGCTGTCTTGGCTCTGTCTTCTTGCTTGACTCTTATCTGATAAAAGCCTAATTTGCAGTCAAATTGTGAGAAATACTTACATGCTGCAACCTTTTCGAGCAGATAGCTTTTATCCGGGATAGGATATGGATATGGTTCAGTTATGGCATTTAATGGTCGATAATTGATGACCATTCTCTTTTTACCCCTCTTCTGTTCTGAATGCTTGTTTACCATGAAGGCATAACAACAGTAAAGAGAGGTAGACTTCTCTATAAAACCATTGGCTTCCAGATCTTTAATCTGTGCCTCCATATCATTATAATCCTGTGCTGGAATGGGAATTCGTTTCCCAATCTTCATATGTTTGCCTTCTATGATTTTTATTTCCATCTCAGGCATAGTCTTAGACCAAAACTGTTGCGGATTATCCGAACAGACAGAGGACTTGATCCTTTCACCAATTACTAGGATTTCAACAGGGATTATGTCAGGATTCTGAGTCATAGCACTAGGAAATTGTTTTGTGGCGTAGATGAGCCAGGGTATTCTTAGCCTTTCATTTTCTATGGTGAACATTATACTTTTTACAGTGGCACCATACGGTGTATACCTGTCTATAAAAGATCCTCCTAAAAGGATATCTATCGGCATCTTATCTAAAGCAAAGAAATCACAATGGAAGATTTTATTTTGAATTCGCAGGGGCTGCTGGTGTTTATACTTATTGCAGGTGAAACTATTCCCCTGGATGTCTATGCTCTTATAAGCAAGTCTCTCATCTAGTGTCTCCCAATCACTAATGAGTTGTGGTTTTGCAAAAGATAAAGAAGCACCTGTATCTACTTGTGCATCTACATATCTGCCATTAATCTCTAGAGTGAAAAACTGAGCAAATCTACCATTGATTAAATGGTTTAGATAGGCAGGTTGCGGCAATTCCAAAGAAGGAATGCTAGTACATACCAGCTTTTGTCTTCCTGGATCTTGCACTATGATTGGCTCTGTGTAGATATCTTCTTCAGGTTCTGGTTTTGCTTCTTCTTTTGGATTATTGCATTCACCAATACTGTAATCTTGGTCGGAGTAAAAGATACTGCCGACGTCATCCTCTTCTTCATAGCCATCTTCCCATCTGGGGTCTGCTGCAAGGACAGGTTCTTCTGCAGGCATAATTTGTTCCCAGATTGGTTCTCTAATTTCTTTTGGCGGCTGTCTGCTGGTGAATTTGTTCTTGATCCAGGAGTCGCTTGGCTTGAATTGGCTTGGATAATGCACAGGAGGATGCTGTGGTCTGTGCATTGTTGGTGGTTGTCTTGGCTGAGAGGGCTATCTCCCTCTAGATGATTCTCCTCTTGAAAATCCTCTTTCTCTTGGCTTCTCTTGTCTCTCAGGAACTTCATGATGAGCTCTTGACCAGGGTCCATGTGCTTCATAAGAAGGATTGTATCCTCTTGGCCTATACGGACGTGATCCTCGATGCATATTGGTCATTGGTTGTTCAAGTTCGTCTGCGAGAGATTCGAGCTCGGCTGCATCTTCATCATCGGATGCTTCATCTGGAACTTCTTCAAGAACTGGTTCATAAATGTCATCTTGAAGATAAAGATCTTCGTCTGCATCGATAATATCCCACCACGTTGCTGCGTTGGAGGAGAAAATAGCTTTAACTGCAGGATTTTTACAGGAGCAGTTAGGAGCAATATGGCCAGGCTTACGACAGATATAGCAAATGGGTTTGTTGGAAGGAGGACGTGCAGTATGGCATTTCTTGAGGAAACGGTGAGGAGGTGCATAGGAATGCTTTTTTGGGAAGGAGCGATGCTTATAAGAAAGATGCCGGCGACGCTTCTTCTGGTGACGACGTGGTTGTACATAAGGTCTGCACCCAAAAGGGGCAGTTTTTGGGAAGATCAGAGCAATGGAGGCGGCTTGATGCTTGCTTAGCTTTTGGATAGACTTAGTCTCGGAGACTAGAGTCATAATCTGTTGCTGCATAAAGTCAATCACATCAGAAAGAGCAAGATCCTCAATAGCAAGACCTTTGAGATCTATATAAGAAAGGACTCGATCGATGAGATTATAAGGCATAGCATGCAGAAATTTAAGTTTGATCTCTGTAGAACTAGAGCATTGACTTTCATATGCAAGCTTGCAAAATTGTTTAGCAAAAGCCTCATACTGCTTGAGATCACATAATTCCATTTTCATCAACCACTTTTTGGATTCTATCTGTCAGTTACCGACAGGAGGAGCAAACTCATCAATTAGTAATCTATACAGAGCATTTAGAGAATCGGGCTAGTTATGTACACGGGCATATTGCTGTGCCTCAGGGATACTATCCCACCAAAGATTAGTAATTCCCCAAAAATATTTAACTGCAAGACAAGTGGTTCCTACTTGGTCAAGATGTGCCTGTACTGCAAGAACACGCATGGTGTTACACCAGCTTGCTATTTCATTTAAAGGATTCAACAGGTCATCAATGTTGAGATACCACGGTTGCAGGTGAACATGAGTGCGTTGCATAAGAGAATGGCTCAGGGATTTTTTGACTGTTTTGAAAGAAGGGCCAAAAGATACTGAACAAAGAGGCCTTGAAGAGGACTCTGCCTTTTGGTCTTCTTTAGATAGCCAACTGAGACTATCATCTAAGCTATCTAGCTTTGAATCAATGGAATCTACTTTCTTCTGTATGTTAGCAACAATGTCTTCAAGAGACAACACATCTCTACATAAATCATCAAAATTCTCAGAGAAATGAGCATTGAATCTTGATACATAATTTCTCTATTTAAACTCATTGGAAGGATTATCATAAGCAGCTGATAAATAATGCAAAACTCCAGCGGCTTGTTTGTAGACACCTTTAGGAGGCGGCCATCTTCCACCTCTGTGGAGAGTGACTGTTTCTTTTGTCAAAAATTCAAGACTGTCTTTGCGAGGAAGACTCATTAATGTATGTGGTAAATCATTGCCTAGATTTACCTCTTCATCCTCTATGAGAATATGACCAGTTTTTACAGATCTACGGGATGAGGACGTAGATGGTCTGGACGGAGAAAGACGGGAGGACTGCATGGATAATGATCTAGGTAATATATTTACAGATCTACCATCACTATGATGAACAGTGGCTTGACTTTTCATTCTGGGAGAGACATGCTTAAGCGAATCGAGTTTCCATTCAGATGGAACTTCGACTGTTTCTATATGTCCCTTTTGTAATTGAACTGTGCCACTCAGTCTTCTGGAAAACGGCATATTTTCAAGGATTTTGGGGTGGTTGGTATTGGTTATACTATACAAAACAGAAATGTTGATAGATGCATACTGAAATTCTCCAAACATTTCTAGACCATACAAAGAAGAAAATAAACCCCAACAATCGAGCGATCCATGCTTAACTTCTTTGCAACCTTTGTCACGGACTGCGACTGAAAGGTTAGGACAAAACTCAAAGCAAATGATATCATCATTGAGTCGGCCAAGACTAGACAATTGACAAGAGTGTTTAAAACTAACTTGGCGACGACCACACAAATCAGGAAAGTTTAGAATCAGTTCAAGTCTATACTGTAAGTTGTGATTTATTTTCCTCTTTCGTGGACAAGATTTTTGGAATTCTTTGCTCTGTCTAATTTCTTTGGGAAGTTTTGCATCGAGTCACAGGCCGTTCACCCATATTGTAGAACATATTATAGGTAAAAATAATGTAATAGCAGATTGGCTTAGTAGGAATCCTCCAGCCACTTTAATGCATCAGCCTGCACCAAGATTCAATTTGACCAAAATTCTTAACCAGGCATTTGATTCATTGAATTCCCTGGTCCAAGAACAAATTCTAAGAGAAGGCATGCATCCCCGTTTTATGAGGATTTCTTATACAGCAGCCCAAGATTTGCAGATGTCTGCAGCAGTGACTATTCAGGCAAACCGCAGACAAAATACTGGAGTCATCATCATAGAACGCCTTAACAGTGAATATCTCTACAATCAATTCACTGATCTATTGAAACGACCACTCTAGACGTGGCGTATTCGGATAAGATCGGCACATAATGAACACCTGTATCGGTGGATTGCAAGACATGGCCCGCATCGCATGCACGAAGAACAAAATCATAGTCAAGATACAGTGGTGCATACAATAATTCGCAGACAGCTTGAGTGGGAATCTCATTTCCACTGTACTCCACGCCATATGCCATGTGACACTAACCATTGCCGACATTGGTACCTTCAAAGCACATTCAAGATAAGGTGCCTTTTTTAGCCTATATCCGAAGATGACTTATTCGATGAAGCGGAAGACATGTTGGGCCCACAACCCATGATTCCTTCATCACCATCACCGACACCATCATGTGGGTCTAATGCGTCCAACAACATCTCACTGTAGCTATGCGCTTTAAAGCATGATGAGACAGACACCGCCTTGCTAGCAAGCAGGCAGATCCTCTTGAATGCTATAAATAAGCCTCTCCTCCTTTGTAGAATCATCAAAAAATTTTCATTGTGAAAATCTAGTAGCCTTGTAAAAGAGTATGCTCTTCACTTGCCCTTTTCGAAGGATCCTGTGAATCAGAAATTGAAACAAGGATATTGTAATAAGTTTGTAAGAGTTTTATTTGAGTGAAATAGTGAAGCCGTAGCCATTCGGCCCCTGCCTCCTGTCCCAGGTTTCTTCTATGATTTGTTGCCATGTTGCCATCTACTAATGAGATAAAAAGATTGGTATCAGAGCCACACAAATCAAGAAAGTTTAGAATCAGTTCAAGTCTATACTGTAAGTTGTGATTTATTTTCCTCTTCCGTGGACAAGATTTTTGGAATTCTTTGCTCTGTCTAATTTCTTTGGGAAGTTTTGCATCGAGTCACAGGCCGTTCACCCATATTGTCATAGGCCGCTTTTATCTCTGTATATCCTTTTCCCTTATCAGAAATTGCTCGCATACCAGAATCCAATCTCCCCACAATGGAATTCAGAAAAGTACCATCCACATCTACCGTAGAACTTGTCAATGAGTCTGAACTTGAAGGAATGTATGAGTTACCTCCTTTTATCCCTGATCAAATATCAGACTGCCTAGACATTGAAGTCACAGAAACAGATCTTGAAAAAGAAACCAGTATGTTTAAGCCTCCGGCTCTTAAGGCTTCTAGTGTGTATAGACAAGCTGAGTTGGTTAAATCTAAATTGTTATATACTTCTACTTATCTTTCATTTGTTAAACCCAGGATTAAGTCTATTGAGCTTACCCTTTGTTATCAGCCTAAAAGGACTTATCAAACAAACATGCTTCCTTTATTGCCAGAAAAAGAGATCTCGTATATCAGGTCACATAGTGATGTCAAGTTTGTCCATTTTCGTTTAATTAGAGTCTATATTAAACCTTTGATTCCTGCTACTATCAAACCAGTATTGTATTTAGCTTTATGTGATCGTCGCCAAGTTAGTTTTAAACACTCTTGTCAAGCCACTGCTCATCATAGTGATGGTAGATCTGTAAATATATTACCTAGGTCATTATCCATGCAGTCCTCCCGTCTTTCTCCGTCCAGACCATCTACGTCCTCATCCCGTAGATCTGTAAAAATTGGTCATATTCTCATAGAGGATGAAGAGGTAAATCTAGGCAATGATTTACCACATACATTAATGAGTCTTCCTCGCGAAGACAGTCTTGAATTTTTGACAGAAGAAACAGTCACTCTCTACAGAGGTGGAAGATGGCCGTCTCCTAAAGGTGTCTACAGACAAGCCGCTGGAGTTTTGCATTATTTTTCAGCCGCTTATGATAATCCTTCCAATGAGTTTAAATAGAGAAATTATGTATCAAGATTCAATGCTCATTTCTCTGTAGCTATCAAGAAATTGAAACAAGGATATTGTAATAAGTTTGTAAGAGTTTTATTTGAGTGAAATAGTGAAGCCGTAGCCATTTGGCCCCTGCCTCCTGTCGCAGGTTTCTTCTATGATTTGTTGCCGTGTTGCCGTCTACTGACGAGATAAAAACATTTCTTAACAGCATAAATTTCCTTATCAGAGGAAATCCAATTTAGTACGTCTGAGCTAAACACTCCACTAGCAAATTCACACACAAACTCAACACTATTTACAATGCAAACAAGTACTGCTTCCCATGAGAGGTCTGAGGCATCGGTATATACTTTCATGTCTTGGGACTTTGGGATGTGTAACTCTGGCAGGGCAGCAACTTTGGCTTTGATCTTCTGGACTGCCTCTATATGTCTTTTCTCCCAACGGAAAGCTTTCTTCTTCTGGAGAAGTTCTTGTAACAGAAATCTATCTTCACCAGCATTAGGATAAAAACTATTTAAGTAATTCAATAATCCCAAAAATGCTTGCAACTTTGGTTTATCAAGTTGCTCAGGAAAACCGATAACGTTTTCCTTTATGTGTGGCTAGATCTGCAGCTTAGAGTCTCGGATCACCATGCCGAGAAAATTACATTCAGTTGTGCATAACTGAATTTTTGTCTTAGAGAGAACTATTCCTGCATCTGAAGCCAGCTGAAAGAATGTGGAGAGATGAGTAGCATGCTCATCTAAAGAATTACTGAATATTACAATATCATCTATATAAACACACAAAAACTGAGAAGTGCCTTCAAATATTTTATCCATATGCGCCTGGTAATAAGCTGGCGCATTCATTAGGCCGAAAGACATGACAGTCCATTGGAAGTGGCTGAAAGGACAATTGAATGCTGTCTTGGCTCTGTCTTCTTGCTTGACTCTTATCTGATAAAAGCCTGATTTGCAGTCAAATTGTGAGAAATACTTACATGCTGCAACCTTTTCAAGCAAATAGCTTTTATCTGGGATAGGATATGGATATGGTTCAGTTATGGCATTTAATGGTTGATAATTGATGACCATTCTCTTTTTACCCCTCTTCTGTTCTGAATGCTTGTTTACCATGAAGGCATAACAGCAGTAAGGAGAGGTAGACTTCTCTATAAAACCATTTACTTCCAGATCTTTAATCTGTGCCTCCATATCATTATAATCCTGTGCTGGAATGGGAATTCCTTTCCCAATCTTCATATGTTTGCCTTCTATGATTTTTATTTCCATCTCAGGCATAGTCTTGGACCAAAATTGTTGCGGATTATCCGAACAGATAGAGGACTTGATCCTTTCACCAATTACTAGGATTTCAGTAGGGATTATGTCAGGACTCTGAGTCATAGCACTAGGAAATTGTTCTGTGGCGTAGATGAGCCGGGGTATTCTTAGCCTTTCATTTTCTATGGTGAACATTATACTTTTTGCAGTGGCACCATAGGGTGTATACCTGTCTATAAAAGATCCTCCTAAAAGGATATCTATTGGCATCTTCTCTAAAGCAAAGAAATCACAATGGAAGATTTTATTTTGAATTCACAAGGGCTGCTGGTGTTTATACTTATTACAGGTGAAGCTATTCCCCTGGATGTCTATGCTCTTATAAGCAAGTCTCTCATCTAGTGTCTCCCAATCACTAATGAGTTGTGGTTTTGCAAAAGATAAAGAAGCACCTGTATCTACTTGTGCATCTACATATCTGCCATTAATCTCTAGAGTGAAAAACTGAGCAAATCTACCATTGATTAAATGGTTTAGATAGGCAGGTTGCGGCAATTCCAAAGAAGGAATGCTAGTACATACCAGCTTTTGTCTTCCTGGATCTTGCACTGTGATTGGCTCTGTGTAGATATCTTCTTTAGGTTCTGGTTCTACTTCTTCTTTTGGATTACTGCATTCACCAATAGAGTAATCTTGGTCAGAGTAAAAGATACTGCTGACGTCATCCTCTTCTTCATAGCCATCTTCCCATCTGGGGTCTGCTGCAAGGACAGGTTCTTCTGCAGGCATAATTTGTTCCCAGATTGGTTCTCTAATTTCTTTTGGTGGCTCTCTACTGGTGAATTTGTTCTTGATCCAGGAGTCGCTTGGCTTGAATTGGCTTGGATAATGCACAGGAGGATGCTGTGGTCTGTGCATTGTTGGTGGCTGTCTCGGCTGAGAGGGCTGTCTCCCTCTAGATGATTCTCCTCTTGAAAATCCTCTTTCTCTTGGCTTCTCTGGTCTCTCAGGAACTTCATGATGAGCTCTTGACCAGGGTCCATGTGCTTCATAAGAAGGATTGTATCCTCTTGGCCTATACGGACGTGATCCTCGCTACATATTGGTCATTGGTTGTTCAAGTTCGTCTGCGAGAGATTCGAGCTCGGCTGCATCTTCATCATCCGATGCTTCATCTGGAACTTCTTCAAGAACTGGTTCATAAATGTCATCTTGAAGATATAGATCTTCGTCTGCATCGATAATATCAAAGCTCTCGCAGATGAACTTGAACAACCAATGACCAATATGCAGCAAGGATCACGTCCGTATATGCCAAGAGGATACAATCCTTCTTATGAAGCACATGGACCCTGGTCAAGAGCTCATCATGAAGTTCCTGAGAGACCAGAGAAGCCAAGAGAAAGAGGATTTTCAAGAGGAGAATCATCTAGAGGGAGACAACCCTCTCAGTCGAGACAACCACCAACAATGCACAGACCACAGCATCCTCCTGTGCATTATCCAAGCCAATTCAAGCCAAGCGACTCCTGGATCAAGAACAAATTCACCAGCAGAGAGCCGCCAAAAGAAATTAGAGAACCAATCTGGGAACACGTTATGCCTGCAGAAGAACTTGTCCTTGCAGCAGATCCCAGATGGGAAGATGGCTATGAAGAAGAGGATGACATCGACAGTATCTTTTACTCCGACCAAGATTACTGTATTGGTGAATGGAGTAATCCAAAAGAAGAAGCAGAACCGGAACCTGAAGAAGATATCTACACAGAGCCAATCATAGTGCAAGATCCAGGAAGACAAAAGCTGGTATGTACTAGCATTCCTTCTTTGGAATTGCTGCAACCTGCCTATCTAAACCATTTAATCAATGGTAGATTTGCTCAGTTTTTCACTCTAGAGATTAATGGCAGATATGTAGATGCACAAGTAGATACAGGTGCTTCTTTATCTTTTGCAAAACCACAACTCATTAGTGATTGGGAGACACTAGATGAGAGACTTGCTTATAAGAGCATAGACATCCAGGGGAATAGTTTCACCTGCAATAAGTATAAACACCAGCAGCCCCTGTGAATTCAAAATAAAATCTTCTATTATGATTTCTTTGCTTTAGAGAAGATGCCAATAGATATCCTTTTAGGAGGATCTTTTATAGACAGGTATACACCCTATGGTGCCACTGCAAAAAGTATAATGTTCACCATAGAAAATGAAAGGCTAAGATTACCCTGGCTCATCTACGCCACAGAATAATTTTCTAGTGCTATGACTCAGAGTCCTGACATAATCCCTGCTGAAATCCTAGTAATTGGTGAAAGGATCAAGTCCTCTATCTGTTCAGATAATCTGCAACAGTTTTGGTCTAAGACTATGCCTGAGATGGAAATAAAAATCATAGAAGGCAAACATATGAAGATTGGGAAACGAATTCCCATTCTAGCACAGGATTATAATGATATGGAGGCACAGATTAAAGATCTGGAAGCCAATGGTTTTATAGAGAAGTCTACCTCTCCTTACTGCTGTTATGCCTTCATGGTAAACAAGCATTCAGAATAGTAGAGGGGTAAAAAGAGAATGGTCATCAATTATCGACCATTAAATGCCATAACTGAACCATATCCATATCCTATCCCAGATAAAAGCTATCTGTTCGAAAAGGTTGCAGCATGTAAGTATTTCTCATAATTTGACTGCAAATCAGGCTTTTATCAGATAAGAGTCAAGCAAGAAGACAGAGCCAAGACAACATTCAGTTGCCCTTTCGGCCTAATGAATGCGCCAGCTTATTACCAGGCGCATATGGATAAAATATTTGAAGGCACTTCTCAGTTTTTGTGTGTTTATATAGATGATATTTTAATATTCAGTAATTCTTTAGATGAGCATGCTACTCATCTCTCCACATTCTTTCAGCTGGCTTCAGATGTAGGAATAGTTCTCTCTGAGACAAAAATTCAGTTATGCACAACTGAATGCAATTTTCTCGGCATGGTGATCCGAGACTCTAAGTTGCAGATCCAGCCACACATAAAGGAAAAGGTTATCGGTTTTCCTGAGCAACTTGATAAACCAAAGTTGCAAGCATTTTTGGGATTATTGAATTACTTAAATAGTTTTTATCCTAACGCTGGTGAAGACAGATTTTTGTTACAAGAACTTCTCCAGAAGAAGAAAGCTTTCCGTTGGGAGAAAAGACATATAGAGGCAGTCCAGAAGATCAAAGCCAAAGTTGCTGCCCTGCCAGAATTACACATCCCAAAGTCCCAAGACATGAAAGTATATACTGATGCCTCAGACCTCTCATGGGGAGGAGTACTTGTTTGCATTGTAAATAGTGTTGAGTTTGTGTGTGAATTTGCTAGTGGAGTGTTTAGCTCAGACGTACTAAAATGGATTTCCTCTGATAAGGAAATTTATGCTATTAAGAAATGCTTAGAAAAGTTTATGCTCAAACTTTTGCATTTGCCATAGTTTATTGTTGTAACCGATTGTACCAGATTCCTAACCTTTCGAGAAAAGGATCATGGTAGGAAAGATGGTCGCAGAAAGTATGTAAGGTGGCAAGCATTTTTCAATCAGTTTATGTTTTCTGTAGAACATATTATAGGTAAAAATATGTAATAGCAGATTGGCTTAGTAGGAATCCTCCAGCCACTTTAATGCATCAGTCTGCACCAAGATTCAATTTGACCAGAATTCTTAACCAGGCATTTGATTCATTGAATCCCCTGGTCCAAGAACAAATTCTAAGAGAAGGCATACATCCCCATTTTATGAGGATTTCTTATGCAGCAGCCCAAGATTTGTAGATGTCTACAGCAGTGACTATTTAGGCAAACCGCAGACAGAATACTGGAGTCATCATCATAAAACGCCTTAACAATGAATATCTCTACAATCAATTCACTGATCTGTTGAAACGACCACTCTGGACGTGGCGTATTCAAATAAGATCGGCACATAATGAACACCTGTATCGGTGGATCGCAAGACATGGCCCACATCGCATGCACGAAGAACAGAATCATAGTCAAGATACAGTGGTGCATACAATAATTTGCAGACAGCTTGAGTGGGAATCTCATTTCCACTGTACTCCGCGCCATATGCCATGTGACACTAACCATTGCCGACATTGGTACCTTCAAAGCACATTCCAGATAAGGTGCCTTTTTTAGCCTATATCCGAAGATGACTTATTCGACGAAGCAGAAGACATGTTGGGCCCACAACCCATGATTCCTTCATCACCATCACCGACACCATCATGTGGGTCTAATGCGTCCAACAACATCTCACTGTAGCTATGCGCTGTAAAGCATGATGAGACAGACACCGCCTTGCTAGCAAGCAGGCAGGACCTCTCGAATGCTATAAACAAGCCTCTCCTCCTTTGTAGAATCATCGAAAAATTTTCATTGTGAAAATCTAGTAGCCTTGTGAAAGAGTATGCTCTTCACTTGCCCTTTTCGAAGGATCCTGTGAATCAGAAATTGAAACAAGGATATTGTAATAAGTTTGTAAGAGTTTTATTTGAGTGAAATAGTGAACCCGTAGCCATTTGGCCCCTGCCTCCTGTCGCGGGTTTCTTCTATGATTTGTTGCCGTGTTGCCGTCTACTGATGAGATAAAAAGATTGGTATCAGAGCCACACAAATCAAGAAAGTTTAGAATCAGTTCAAGTCTATACTGTAAGTTGTGATTTATTTTCCTCTTCTGTGGACAAGATTTTTGGAATTCTTTGCTCTGTCTAATTTCTTTGGGAAGTTTTACATCGAGTCACAGGCCGTTCACCCATATTGTCATAGGCCGCTTTTATCTCTGCATATCCTTTTCCCTTATCAGAAATTGCTCGCATACGAGAATCCAATCTCCCCACAATGGAATTTGGAAAAGTACCATCCACATCTACCGTAGAACTTGTCAATGAGTCTAAACTTGAAGGAATGTATGAGTTACCTCCTTTTATCCCTGATCAAATATCAGACTACCCAGACATTGAAGTCACAGAAACAGATCTTGAAAAAGAAACCAGTATGTTTAAGCCTCCGGCTCTTAAGGCTTCTAGTGTGTATAGACAAGCTGAGTTGGTTAAATCTAAATTGTTATATACTTCTACTTATCTTTCATTTGTTAAACCCAGGATTAAGTCTATTGAGCTTACCCTTTGTTATCAGCCTAAAAGGACTTATCAAACAAACTTGCTTCCTTTATTGCCAGAAAAAGAGATCTCGTATATCAGGTCACATAGTGATGTCAAGTTTGTCCATTTTGGTTTAATTAGAGTCTATATTAAACCTTTGATTCCTACTACTATCAAACCAGTATTGTATTTAGCTTTGTGTGATCGTCACCAAGTTAGTTTTAAACACTCTTGTCAATTGTCTAGTCTTGGCTGACTCAATGATGATATCATTTGCTTTGAGTTTTGTCCTAACCTTTCAGTCGCAGTCTGCGACAAAGGTTGCAAAGAAGTTAAGCATGGATCGCTAGATTGTTGGGGTTTATTTTCTTCTCTGTATGGTCTAGAAATGTTTGGAGAATTTTAGTATGCATCTATCAACATTTCTATTTTGTATAGTATGACCAATACCAACCACCCCAAAATCCTTGAAAATCTGCCGTTTGCCAGAAAACTGAGTGGCACAGTTCAGTTACAAAAGGGACATATAGAAATAGTCAAAGTTCCATCTGAATGGAAACTCGATTGGCTTAAGCATGTCTCTCCCAGAATGAAAAGTCAAGCCACTGTTCATCATAGTGATGGTAGATCTGTAAATATATTACCTAGATCATTATCCATGCAGTCCTCCCATCTTTCTCCGTCCAGACCATCTACGTCCTCATCCCGTAGATCTGTAAAAACTGGTCATATTCTCATAGAGGATGAAGAGGTAAATCTAGGCAATGATTTACCACATACATTAATGAGTCTTCCTCGCGAAGACAGTCTTGAATTTTTGACAGAAGAAATAGTCACTCTCTACAGAGGTGGAAGATGGCCGCCTCCTAAAGGTGTCTACAGACAAGCCACTAGAGTTTTGCATTATTTTTCAGCCACTTATGATAATCCTTCCAATGAGTTTAAACAGAGAAATTATGTATCAAGATTCAATGCTCATTTCTCTGAGAATTTTGATTATTTATGTAGAGATGTGTTGTCTCTTAAAGACACTGTTGCTAACATACAGAAGAAAGTAGATTCCATTGATTCAAAGCTAGATAGCTTAGATGATAGTCTCAGTTGGCTATCCAAAGAAGACCAAAAGGCCGAGTCCTCTTCAAGGCCTCTTTGTTCAGTATATTTTGGCCCTTCTTTCAAAACAGTCAAAAAATCCCCGAGCCATTCTCTTATGCAACACACTCATGTTCACCTGCAACCGTGGTATCTCAACATTGATGACCTGTTGAATCCTTTAAATGAAATAGCAAGCTGGTGTAACACCATGCGTGTTCTTGCAATACAGGCCCATCTTGACCAAGTAGGAACCACTTGTCTTGCAGTTAAATATTTTTGGGGAATTACTAATCTTTGGTGGGATAGTATCCCTGAGGCACAGCAATATGCCCGTGTACATAACCAGCCCGATTCTCTAAATGCTCTGTATAGATTACTAATTGATGAGTTTTCTCCTCCTGTCGGTAACCGACAGATAGAATCCAAAAAGTGGTTGATGAAAATGGAATTATGTGATCTCAAGCGGTATGAGGCTTTTGCTAAACAATATGAAAGTCAATGCTCTGGTTCTACAGAGATCAAACTTAAATTTTTGCATGCTATGCCTTATAATCTCATCGATCGAGTCCTTTCCTATATAGATCTCAAAGGTCTTGCTATTGAGGATCTTGCTCTTTCTGATGTGATTGACTTTACGCAGCAACAGATTATGACTCTAGTCTCCGAGACTAAGTCTATCCAAAAGCTAAGCAAGCATCAAGCCGCCTCCATTGCTTCGATCTTCCCAAAAACCGTCCCTTTTGGGTGCAGACCTTATGTACAACCACGTCGTCACCAGAAGCAGCGTCGCCGGCATCTTTCTTATAAGCGTCGCTCCTTCCCAAAAAAGCATTCCTATGCACCTCCTCACCGTTTCCTCAAGAAACGCCATACTGCACGTCCTCCTTCCAACAAACCCATTTGCTATATCTGTCGTAAGCCTGGCCATATTGCTCCTAACTGCTCCTGTAAAAATCCTGCAGTTAAAGCTATTTTCTCCTCCAACGCAGCAACGTGGTGGGATATTATCGATGCAGACGAAGATCTTTAGATATATCTAAGTAGACTTGTGTGTTTGAATATATGTATCTGAATGAATCTATGTACCTATTTGAACCTATGCATCTAAATATTTGTATATATACATAGACCATTGTGTATAAATCTATATCTAATTATACATATGCATGTGTGAACCTATGCATATGAATATATGCATAGACCTATGTGTCTAAATTTGTATCTAAGTAAACTTGTGTGTATGAACCTTTGTATGTCTAATGGGATCTATGTATTTTCCCCCATTTTGGTGAGAGAGATGATAGTAGGGTGAGGGTTTCTAATCAAAAGTGGTAATGATCACATGTACTGGTGTTAATTAGCATGTGTGATATTGTTTCAAGTTTGAATAGTTTATATATTATGATGGAGTTGATTGTTTAAATTGGTAATGGGGTGAAAAATTTGTCTATATTGAGTTTATTATGTAAATATTATTTTTTATATTTATAAGTTATTAGGAGATTTATTTAATAAATACAGGGCAAGGCACATTGATGTCAAGTCCCATGTGCAAGACATGGTTCGTAAATAAAGGTTATGATTCTCAAAATATCATGATGGTAAAAAATTGGTACTAGTTGGTGAAATTAGCATGCAAGGTCAACCTTAGTAAATTATAAATTGATAAATGAAACTTAAATAGGTTATTTGATTAGTTTGTCAATTCATTTGAAGCATTTGAGTTGATATCAATTTTTTGTTTGAGCTAGATAATATGTCGAGGAGATGAGGAGCCACTTTGACCCGATATGAATAAGTGAAGGCATGGATCCAATCCAAGGAACTAGTTGCCCTAGTAAGGATCCCATATTATTTCTTGTTGTTGTCATTTATAATGTATTTTTTACTATTGTATTGAAAATGTGAGAGTTTTAGGGTTTATTTTGGAAAAGTGGCACTTATATCTTGATATGGGAACTATTGTCTAGGACCTATCACTAGTGTCTAGGATATGGAACTACTATCCAATGTTATTATCTTTTATGCAATACTAGTGTCCAATAAGCTTGATTTATAATGATTATTATTGATAACTAGTTTTTGATGTTTGTTTCTATTTATTGGTTTTAATTTTTGTTATTGATGTTGGATTTGGTTTTAATTTTATAGGTTGATGCACGTATGAGAGAGTTTTAGACTAGCTAGTTAATGGATACCCTACGGGGTCTACCCCTACCAAACACTAAGATGGTCATGATTGAGAGATCATTTTTGAGACATGTGGCATTTCTAGATCCATTCATTAGGATAAACACATGATGGTTATACTATAAGAGAGATGGGATGCAGATACATGCACTTTCTAGTTACCTACTAAGGAGATGAACATTACCTTAGAGGACGTGTATAAGATTTTATGGCTACCTATTTCTAGGTAGATTGCCATACCATAGGAGGAGATGGGTGATTAGGCTATACAATATGATTCTTGGTATTTCTCTACTATGGCTATAAGGATGCATTGTACAAGGAACCACAACGATATATTATTGACACTGATTGTCGCTTCTGATGTTCTATGACTACAAAAGTTTTTAGTTGTTTTATTAACTTCATACAAGATGATTTTTTGGCATTATATTATTATTTTGAGTTTGATGTGTAAGAGAAGAGGGACAAGAAATATAATATGCATCTAATATATCCTCATTTACATTTTCATTATCATTCTCATGATAATACTCATATCCATCATTATAATAATAGTCATCATCATCATCATTATAAATAAAGTCATTATTATGTTCTAGTGTACAATATTGAAAATTTCACCATTCATTATTATAATTATAGGGAAAATTAAAAAAATCATCAATTAGGTGAGGGGTAGAAGACTTCTTAGATGTTATTTTAAACTTGTCAAAGAAGATAATGTAAATAATGAATAACAAGCACACAAGAGTTAGAATTTAATATATCATAAGTATATGTGTAACTGAGAAATGTTTAACCAAGAGTGTAAAATAATCTAAGATTGTAAGTAAAACCCTAATTGCTAGTATTTGGGTGTATAGGGACCTAGTATGTGGATCTAGGGTTTGAATGAAGGTTGTTTTAAAAAAAAATGACATTAAATTAATAAAACCATAATATAAGATTAATTTGAATTAGCTAGCTTATGGAAAAATTAGGAAAAAAATATAAGTTTTTAACCTAATTTAGTGCACAAAACTTAGAAGGTAAACCCTAGGAAAAACTAGGATTTTTAATCAATATTTGAAGTAAGTTAGGTTCACCAAATGTTTTAACATTTTAGGATTTAGTGAAAGTAAATCCTATGTTTTTAAAGGGCTAAGTATGACAATAATCAAGAATGAAAAACTAGAAATAACTGATTTAACTTTCCTAAAATAGCAAGTGAGAAGCGAAAGAGTACATATTTGGAATAAAACAAGTCTTTCTATAGATCAAGGAGCTAGAATGGGTTGTATAAAATAGGTATACACCTTTCATTTTATAACTGTGATTGAAATATAGTCTTGGAGAGTAGTGCCAATATTAGGATAGTAGTGCCATGTGGCACTAGTGTCTAATTATGGGACTAGTGTCCCTCTTGTAGAAACTATCTGAAACTTTCAAGGAAGTTATGGGAGGTTCTAAGGGTCTTATAGGTGGTTTTTTATTATCTAGGGGCTTGCATGTATCACTATTTTAGTTGAATATATTTTGAAACTTTAATGAGTATCTACACACATGAAAAAACAACCATATTAAATGCAAAAAGGAAGGGAAAAACTAGGTTGTGGGATGTTATGATTGCATAGAGCAAAACCCTAGTTGTCCTAGATGCTACCTATATTAACTCCAATGATAGGGGTCTCATATCGCATGTATTTATACCTTAGGTAGCATGTATAATAAACTTGCATGGTATGTTAGAATCACTTTTTCTTAAGCCTTTCTTTAATCAAGCATGCAATGTCTAAATGTAATAGTTGAGTAGTATGCAGAGTATTGAGTTGTATTATTGACTAATTTTATGTAATTATGTACCAAAATAGTAAGTGTTAGATGTAAAATACCTTGTGAGGCTCTTTATGTATAAGAAAATTTGATTTGAATATAAGACCTTATTCATTGGATGATAAGTTGTAAAATAGGGATTAAAAACACAAAAAATTTCTCAATATAGGGTTAGGATCCATACATGGGATAAAATGACCATTAGACACTAGATCCATAATTAGACACAATAATCACATGGTTTTATTTTCTTGAAAATGGATTTAGTGTCCTGAGGCCTAAAAACAAATCTAAGACCAAGTAGGACATGTTAGGGGCCCGCCCTTGTGGCTGGGAGGAGGTAACTTAGGAACACTAGGGGTGAAACAAAATAAGGAAAATAATACATAAGAAAGATCAAAAGACTCAAAATGACCATGTGAATAAGGGTTGTATTCATCTTCATGTGAAATAGAAACACAAAACATAATAATTGTGGTTGATTGACCAAATTAGGGTGCTTAAGAAGTGATAATGTGTAGAAAAGACTCACATAACATTTTGTTCAAGAAGTGATAATGTGTAGTTGAGTGCTTAGGATATTCAAGAAAGTGTATTGTTCAAGAGTAGATCATAGTCTTGAAAATGAAAACTCTACTTAAATTCATGAAAGTTCTCTTTGATCTAAATGTATAAGTTTAAGAGTCATTTTTGTAACAAATCAAGAGATAGTACTATTATTAAAAAAAAGTTTTATGAAAATCAAGATCAGATAAGAGATTCATTTTGTAAATTAGTCAAAACATGTGTTGAGTAAGTATGTGGACCACTTACCATGACATCAATTAATCTATTTACTTGTCATAAACACTTGTGTTAATGTATTTTTCCTTGGAATGGCCAAGCTACATAGGGTAAGTGAAGGATTAGTCATGTATAAAGATAAGGCAGGGAATTTGAGAAAGTAGAGTGGTCAAAAATAATCTTATTCAAGTTTAATATATTGGTTCTATGATGATAACTTCTAACCATATCATTAAGAGCTAAGATAGAGGTAATGAGATGTCAAAAAAGATAAATTTCTCATTTATTGAGGTTGGGTTGTTAATGTAACATGTATTGTGAACTGTGTAATGACTTTGTCAATGTATTTATGAATAAAATTTGACTTATGTTTGTGGTGAGACATGTTCAGAGACTTTATAAATTGTAAACTTGGGTTGTGATTGTAATTTTATCTCATGTAGTCAAGGTTTAGGTCCGTTGGTTCAAAAAAATCCTTTTTTTCTATACATAGTAAAATAGAAGAAGTTAGACGTGTTTTTTGATGATCTAAGCTTGGAAACCATTGAAGAGAGAAAGGATAAGGTTTGTGTCACATTTTTAAATAGGTAATATGTCTTCAAAGTATAATAATTCAAATATTTTATTTTTTGTTTGTTCTTGGGTTTTAAAATAGGGATTAAAACCTAAAATAGGGGTTTTCACACAAACAATGCTCTAACTTTATAACCAACCACTCAAAAACTCTAAAATTTTGTGATTATATTATTAAATACCATATATACACATTTGAATTTATTTTAATCTCCTTAGTTTTAGAGGTAAAATCCACTGGGGGTGAATCAGTGGTGGCAAATAATCCAATTCAATTTCCAAACCCTTGAAAATACTAAAGCATTCAATATAATCATTCATGAAGCATATAGATCATTCATAGTAGTGAATAATGAATATAATTCAATATCACATACATAACATGAAATCGAAATGTGAAACCCTCTTGGGTAATAAAACCCACTCTCAATCCTATAAACACATGGACTATTGTATTATAAGATGATCACAAACAAGAGACTGATCAAGTCCTTCTGATCAAGAACCTTGGTCATATCCTTATGACATAAGGCCTTTAGTGAAATAATAGTTTAATAAGGGGAACCTACCCCTAATATGATCAAGTCCTTATGACCACCTATTCGGCCAAGTCCTTTTGAACTAGAACCTTGATCAAGTCCTTCTAACCAAAGGTCTTTAGTGAAACCCTATTTCACAAGGAGCAACTACCCCTAAAGAAGATCAAGTCCTTTAGTTTCTCCTTGAGATGAATAATTCCACCTTAAAACTAATGTTTCAAGACCTAGTTATGGACCTCTGATTATATGACCCCTGCATAAACTCTCTCTCATTCTCAAATAGGGCTCTCACATAGGTATGCCATAATCTCTCTCCTTCACTAAAATAGTCCTCATATGCACACTCAAACCTACTTTCATATCCTCAAATTTTGAGATAACTATATTTACATTAGTAACATTACCTATAGGTCATGCACATAGCCTACAAATTATTCTACTCATTAACTCAACCAACAGGCACACTACATATCCTTTGCTTTACAACTCACACAAATCTTCCACACAGTCTAGAAATCATCATCTTTGATTTCAATATATCTAGAGATATCATGAATTATCAAGTTGTAATTAATCATTTTCATCCAAAATACATGCCTTCACCCTTAAGGCATCTCAAATGGGTCACACTTAAGCACAACACTCTTTCAAATAGGCCTAAGTCACTTTTAGGTCCTATGGAGACCCATTCAACTCTTTGACACTTTTACAAGAATAATAAGAGCATAGGACCACTTAAAAACACATAGGTCCACTCCTTTTATCACCTATGACATCCTCAAATGATCACAGTCACCTTTTCTCACCTCTACATATGCTCAATCAACTCAAACAAAGACCTTATACATAGGAGCATCATTATCAAACATACAATCAAGTTATTAAGCATTATTCATACTCAAGATAGATTGATGATACCTCCAAAATAATCATAAATCATCTTCATGGTGTCTAAAACACCCTAAAGTAGTAAATTCATCATGAGACATTGAAATAACATCAAAACAAGCTCAAATATCCTTCTTGGGTCATTTGCAGAATAAGCACAAAAACACAGTCAACTTTGAACATTAATATATTTGACTATACACACTTCTAAATCTTTTAATTAGGTTCATTAGATGTGCCATGGAGTCTTATTCATATTTGATTTTTACAGCCCCAGTACATTTGACTTCTATCAAAAGATATGGACAAAATACAAAGGTTTGGTTTTTCCCTATATTAAATTCAAATATTTGAATGACAACGGTCATAATTAAACTTTGACCACTTTACTCACATCTCATGTCCTCTTAAATTAGATCAAATACACTCTATCAATATTATTCTATCTTTGACACATAGGTGCCAATGCTCAAATGTTAAACCTTTATCACTTTGACCTCATCTCGTACAATCTTGAAATGTTGACTCAACATGCTCCGTCGATCTCTGTAGATCAATCAAGTCTTTAACTATCAATGCTCATTATTCAATCAATTTGTATGAATACCCAATCACCGTTAGATCTTTATCATGTACCTTTACTTAGTAATTAAAAATCATGCACATATCCTCATCTCATTACTTCCTAACTTCTTGGAGAAATGCACATTGTTGATCTTGCTTAAACTTTAACTTGTGTATAAATGACTAAGAATGGGAACCTTGCTTATATGTTTGAGTAGCCATTTTTGAACCTTAATAACTTATTTTGTGCTTAAATGCATGATCTCAAATTTGAACCATATGATCTTCTCACATACGAGAATCCATTCATATATTAATTAGCTCCTAAAAAATTTGCACATGCGATATATAAAACCATTAAAATGCCTTCTCAAAATATTTTGTCATAGAGCCAACTATGCTTAGAATTTATTTGGGAGACCAATTTTTCTCCTACATAACTTTTGACATGCTTCAACACATGATCTAAAATTTAGCACAAATAAACTAGGCTCAAAAATAAACAAACTCATATGATTTGTTTCTCTTGACACCTTCATACATGAAAGATATAACACCATCAAAAATCCTACTCAACTTTTCTTATCACATGCAAATTTGGTTATGGAAAAACACAATCAAACTTCCTGGGATCCCAACTTTGCATATGCATATCTTTTCCTATGCTTTAGTGCTTGACCTAAAATTTAGTGAAAATAAACTAGGTATAAAACTAAACAAACCCATATGATCACCTTATCTTGAAACATCCACATGTGTGAGATATAAATTCATTAATATGTTTACTTAGTTCTTTTCTATCCATCTGCAATTTTGGCTATGGGAAAATAATGAATTCTGACTAAGAAGACAACTTTGAACCCTCATATATTTTACCACACTGTGACACATGAATTAAGATATAGAGCATAAAAACTAGGGAATAATGTGATCACAACCACATGACCAAGTCCACCTGACTCATCCACATGTGGCAATGGTGATTTCATCAAAATACCTACTCAAGTTTTTTGCCACTAGACCCAAACTGTCTAGATGAAAACTATGGACTACCAGATGAATTCCACTTATGAACACAAGCTCTAAAAACATAGATAACATTTTAGGGACATTTTAAACACACTCCAATCACCGTACTCATCCCTGAACATCTCTAATCATGCTAAAACTTAATATCAACCAAGCCAACTTTAAGAACACTAGGACAAGCACATTACACACTTTATCATTATCACTTAAGCTATTAAACAAATTCATCCACTCAAAATGACACCTCCATGAAATCACCATGACATCACTAACAATGCTCCAATAATATCCCCTTTGTCATTTATGTCAACAAACATCATATATAAAAATATACATCTCACTTTCTCTCTCTCTCAAAGCACTCCCATAATAAAAACTTTCTCCCCCTTTCACACAATGACAAAGTTGGTACTAACTAATCCTGAGGACCTAAAAAGACCCTCAAAAATAGGAAAGGACCATCTTAGAAAGGTGATACATACTCCTCCTTACTTTGAACCTACCTCTTCTTGCCTTGACAACATCTTTCTTACTCTATGTCAACACTCACTTCAACCAAGCACTACAACCAATGAGGATAGAACATACAAAACACTAAAAAGTGATAGAACTTACCAAGAAACATCTAAAATGGAATCCCCCTAAGATCTCTGAGTTACTATACTTTTTGAGCATCTTCAGATCTGTACACACAATGAAGAATCACCACATATGCTTACTAGCCTTCTCTCTCAAGCTACCATAAGGACCACCAACAAAACTTCATGACACTCACCAAATAGGAAACATGCACTAAACCAAATTGATAACTCACCTTGAAAGACACATACCTTTCTCTTTTGGAGAAACTGAGCAAAAATCACTCTTCTTCTCATTAGACTTATTTAGTCCTCTCGTATCCCTACTTGAATCTTGTAGAGCCCATAACTTTTAGTAGACACACATTATAAACCTAAAACTTCATACTGGAGTACTCTCATATGTCCCTTCAAGCACACCAATTTTCATCACCAAGCTCATCCTTTGCAACATACTTCCTTGATAAACCTACTAGCCAATTAGCCCTACATATTGACATAAACAAGCATAACTTGAGAACCATAATCCTTCAAATATCTATGAATCTTGATTTAACAACCCATTTGACCCATTCAACATATTAAGAAGACTTAGACCTCAACTCGTAATGTAGACCATTTTTCTAGCATATCCCAAAAACCTAGAATCTCAAAATAAACAAAGTCAACACAGCACCTTCCAGTCAATGTCCACCTCTGAAACTTCTTGTACACTTGGAAACAACCATTGCACACTTTTTTACCAAGATTTGAGCCTCCAGACCATTGAGAACCTTGACTTCTTATAACCCATTTTAGTACTTGCATACTCATAATCGTGAATTAGGAAACCCAAGAGCAAACAAAAATCTTCAATTTGACTTCAACATACCTTTAGATCTCAAAACCACCTAGAGCATGCTATAATAAGGTCAACATACCTTTATATGCAATAATATTACCTTGATAAATCAAAAATCCTCCTTTACCATTTGGGAACCTTTAATATGACCCTACAGACTATTCCAACTATAAAACACCATAGCAACACTTGCTTCTCCACTTGAAAAGAATCTCTTAAGGAGCATAGATAGAGACACCCTCTATACCCCAATACTATAAAACAAAAACAACTTCTCATATTCCTATTTCTCCTTGCTTAATTGATATTTATATTTCTTATTCTTATTCTTATTCTTCTTCTTCTTCTTCTTCTTTTTTGGCTTTAGAGAAACAACTTCCTTAACTACTATAACATTCTCCTTTTCTTCTATGATTGGATTATATCAATACATAGAGACAACATAGATTCATGGCACACCTCTTCATCTAAAGAATCTTCCTTGCATCTTGGAACCTCATCAATAGGTACATAAAATTTATGTTCTTTGCATGAAACCTTCTTAGCAATATCAAGATGTTCACTTGGATCCATACTTACCTCAGAACTAGCCTCAACCAGTACCTTGGTCTTCTCCTTGAGCTTAGTCTCTTTATTCTCAACATGAGTAGACAATGAGACTTCTTGGGACTCTTCAACTTATGAATCATTCTCCACCATAAAAAAAATATTAATTGAACCTATAGACTCATCATGATTCATACTTATCACCTTTGGTTTCCATGAGTTAACTTGCCTTCTTCCTTGCATTCTTGGAGCCTAATTGAACCTTTTCTAGCTTGCAGGCCTTTACTTGTAGAACCTAGTAATGTGACTTATATATTCACAATTTAAGCATACCATAATATTTAAAAGAATCTCTTTCTACCTTTCCATATTTGGATAAAATCTTGCAATGTTTTTTATGTCATAACAAATGTAACACTTAACATTTCTTGAAGGAAACTCAGCTTGTCATACTTTAAATATAACATTTTTCAAAGTGTCCCATATCATGATATTTTAAACACTCAACCTTGTTTACACCTTTTAACTTATGACCCCCATCATATTTCCATGCAAATTCAAACTTAACCAGTCTTCTACATTCTCTAGCTGTATGTCCAAATTGATTAAAAGTATAGAAGTAACCATTAAAATTTTCATATCTCATGGCATTTGGTTATCTAATCTGATTTGTCTTCAAAGGCTGATCTAACTTGTTTACATTAGTATTCATCTTGCCTTGAGTTTTAGTCTTTGGTTCTTCTTTGTATCTAAGACCCATCTTATCACTTGCATGTTTTTGATCATTTAGAATTTTTTCTAGATCACTTGAGCTCTTTTCAAATATCACAAATGACACTACCTTACTAGACATCTTCTATAACTCATATTTTAATGAATCATTTCAATTACATACCTTGCACATTCATATTTTTTAGCTTTTAGGCTTGTAGATAGGATTTTCAATTGATAATTGAGATGCTTGACCATATCTACATGCTCTTTGGAATCTTCATCCATTCTTTCCTCAACTACAATGAATTGATCCTCAAATTCCTTGAGCTTAGATTTCATCTTGTCATTGATATTCTTCTCAATCTTTAGTTCTTCATGAGAATTTATCAATGTAGTGTCACAGTCCACCTCATCTTCATCAACATCTAAATCACTCCAAGTAGACTCCTTTTGATGTGATAAATTTCCTTCCTCAGCCATAAATAGATCATCATCTTCAGCAAGACCATCATCTTCATGATCATATTCTAAGTCACTATCTTTACTCTCACCTGATGAGATGCAATCTTCTCTAGTGTATAAACTCTTCTTATCTTTAGAATACTTTTTATTGTCAAACCTTATGAATCCTTCTTGATTTTATAAAACCTAAAATATCTCTTGTCATCATCATGACCATGATCATTCTCTTCATTATCATCCTTCTTATACTTATGAGGGTACTTATTATCAAAATGTCCTATCTCACCACAATTGAAGCATTTCAGGGGTATCTTACCTTTATAATTGCCTAAACATGTTCTCAATTTCCTTGAAATCAAAGTAACTAGTTCATGCTCATCTATATCAAGAATGTAATCCTCCTTGAATTTATTACCTTGTAACATCTTCTTTGTCTTAATTTAATTTTGAAATTTGCTTCCCTCTTTGGTGGTATATCATCATTCTTCCTCATCTCATAGGCAGTAAGGGTTCCGTGCAATTGATCCATCTTCAATTGAGTAATATCATGACTTTATTCTATAGTAGATACTTTTGGATCAAACTTGAAAGATAGATACCTTAATACTTTTTGAACTACAATATCCTCTTTATGGTTCTCTCTAAGACCTTTGATGTTGTTTACAATCTCATCAACTTTCTATAGAAAGGATGCCATAGAATCTTATTTTTTTATTTTGAGGATCTCAAATTGTCTTTGATGAGTCTACAACTTTTCCAACTTAACCTTTGAATCTCTCCTTTAAAATTAGTCTTCAATTTATCCCATATTTCCTTGGTAGATGTGCAATGAATTACTTTTGTGAACTTAGTTTATGTAAGACCACAAGTGATGGCATTAATTGCCTTAGAGTTGTTCCCAAATAGATTTCTGTCTACAACACTAGATGGAGTAATATTAGGAGTAACATAACCATCCAAAATAGATTTCCATATATCAAACCCTAGAGATATAATGTATGTTTTCATCCTAGCACTACAAAATGCATAATTAGATCCATTAAACATCGAACATTGATACTTTTTAAGTAGACAAACCACCTTGCACATTTTAACTATCCATTGTACTTTGGATCACCTTCAAGATTTCAAGCCTTTACCAAAGGACCTTAATCTGATACCAATTTTTAGAGGTTCAATCCATTAAGAGGGGGGTGAATTAGTGGTGGTAAATAATCTAATTCAATTTCCAAACCCTTATAAATACTTAACCATTCAATACAATCATTCATGAAGCATACATATCATTCATAGTAGTGAATAATGAGCAAAATGTAAAATCACATACACAATACAAAATCTACATGGGAAACCCTCTTGAGGAATAAAACCCACACTCAAGCCTAAAAATAAATGGACTCCTATCCTATAAAATGATCATAAATAAGAGACTGATCAAGTCCTTATGATCAGGAACCTTGGTCATGTCCTTCTGACCTAAGGCCTTTAATAAAATATTAGTTCCATAAGGAACACCTTCCCCTAAGATGATCAAGTCCTTCTGACCAAAGGTCTTTAGTGAAACCCTTTTTCACAAGGAGCAACTACCCCTAAGGAAGATCAAGTCCTTTAAACCCTCCTTGAGATGAACACTTCCACCTTATAACTAATGTCTTCAACACCTGATGATGGACCTCTAATTATCTGACCCCTACATAAACTCTCTTTCTTTCTCAAATAGGCCTCTCACATATGCATGCCACAATCTCTCTCCTTCACTCAAACAATCCTCATATACACACACAAACCTCTTTACATTTCCTTAAATTACAAGAGCACTATCTTGACATTAGGAACATGATCTATAGGTCATACATAATCAATAAATTATTCTACTCATTAACCCAACCAATAGGTACACTATCTATCCTTTGCTTCACAACTCTCACAAATCTTCCACATAAAGTCTAGAAATCATCATCTTTGATTTCACTATATATATAGTTATCATGAATTATCAATTCAACATAAATCCTTGTTGGCCAAAATGCATGTTGTCACCATTAAGGCATCTCACACGGGTCACACTTAAGAAAAACACACTTTTAAATAGGCCTAAGTCACTTTTACATCCTATGGAGACCCATTCAGCTCTTTGATACTTATCCAAGCATAATAAGAAAATAATACCACTTTAAAATACATAAGTTCACTCCTTATGTCCACTGAGACATCATCAAATGATCACAGTCACCTTTTCTCACCTATATATATGCTCAATCAAATCAAACAAATACCTTATATGTAGAAACATCATTATCAAACATACAATCAACTTTTTAAGCATTGTTCATACTCAAGATAGATTGATCATACCTAAAAATACTCACAAATTATCCTTATGGATTCTAAAATACTCCCAAATAGTAAATATATCATGAGACATCGAAATAACTTCAAAATGAGGTTAAATATCCTTCTCAGGTCATTTACATAATAAGCACGAACACATAGTCAAATTTAACATTAATATCTTTTACTATACACACTTCTAAATATTCAAATTAGGTTTATTAGATGTGTCATGGAATCCTCTTTATATTTGCTTTTTACAGCACCAACAAATTTGACTTCTATCAAAATATATGGACGAAATATAGATCTCTAGTTTTCCCCTATGTTAAATTCAAATATTTGAATGACAATGATCATAGTTAAACTTCAACCACTTTACTCACATCTCATGTACTCTCAACTTAGATTAAATACACTCTATTGATCTTGTTTGATCTTTAACACATAGGTGCAAATGCTCAAATATTAAACCTCTATAACTTTGACCTCATCTCATGTAATCTTGAAATGTTGACTCAACACGCTCCATCAATCTCTACAAATCAACCAAGTCTTTAACTATCAACACTCGTCATTCAACCAATTTGTACAAACACTCACTCATCATTAGATCCTTATCATATACCTTTCGTAATCATTAAACATCATACACTTATCCTCATCTTATTGCTTCTTGACTTCTTGGATGAATGCACACCATCAATCTTGCTCAAAATTTAACTTGTGTATAAATGATTATGGGAACCTTGCTTATCTATCTAAGTAGCCATTTTTGAACCTTAATAATTTATCTTGTGCTTAGATGAATGATCTAAAATTTAGACCAAATGATCTCCTCACATAGGAGAATCTATTCATATACTAAGCATCTCCTAGAACATTTACGCATGTGATATATAACACCATTAAAATGCCTTTTCAAAATCTTTTGTCATGGATCCAACTATGCTTAGAAATTTTATGGGAGACCAACTTTGCTCTTGCATAAATATTGACATGTTTCATTGCATGATATAAAATTTAGTATAAATAAACTAGGCTTAAAACTAAAGAAACCCATATAATCAATTTATCTTGACACCTTCATATGTGCAAGAGATAACACCATCAAAATTCCTACTCAACTTTACTTGTCACATGCAAATTTGGCTAACTATGAAAAAACATAGTCAAACTACTTGGGAGCCCAAATTTGCATATGCATATCTTTTCTTACGCTTTGGTGTTTTACCTAAAATTTAGCAAAAATAAATTAAGTATAAAATTAAATAAACCCATATGATCACCTTCTCCTAAAACATCCACACGTGTGAGATATAACTTCATCAATGTGCTTACTCGACTCTTTTTTGGCCACATGCAAATTTGGCTAAGTATGGGAAAATAATGAATTCTAACTGAGAATCCAACTTTGCACCCTCATATATTTGACTTTACTTTAATACATGAATTGAAATTTTGCACATAATAACTAGGGACTAATATGATCACAACGATATGACCAACTACGCCTAACTAATCCACACGTGGTAATGGTGATGTCAGCAAATTACCTACTCAAATTTTTTGTCACTAGACCCAAACTATCTAGATGAAAATTATGGATGAATATATAAATTCCACTTATGCACACAAACTCTAAAAGCATAAACTTCTTAAGTTTATTTAAACATAGACTGAATTTCACTGACAATACTCCAACACTAGGTTTCTTTAAACATCTATAAATAGTGAGTGTGTTTCTTAGACTTGTTGAAACAAGAATGTTAAGGTTTTAGAAGAATAACAACTTGAACATCTCTTAGGGTAGTGAAGAAAAACTTGTGAAAATTGAACCACATGTGATAGAAGGATGTTTTGATAGAATCCACTTGTTTTTATCCCTTGAAAGGTTTTTGTGAATAAATTACACATCACTGTGTACTATTAGACCCTATATGAGGCCTATAATTGAGTTGTTATGATAAGATCTTGTCAATTCATGAGTGTTTGAGTATTAAATAGGCATGGAGATAATTTTAAGGCTTGTATAATGAGGTTTTTGAGAGATCTTAGGGATCCTCATAGATAAAAGAAAATTTATAAGTACTCATAGCTAAAATAATGTTTCTTTATAAGAATTTTTTAGAATGTGCAATAATTTAAAGCCATCTCCTCGATATTAGATAACCAATAAAAAATCATTTATATATGTAATCGATGATATGAAATGAACAAAAGTAGAGACTATAAAATCTAAACTTGATATGACTAGGTATGTTTTATAAATATAGAAATTTTGATTCTTTATTTTGTGATAATTTTTTGTATATTTACCATATAGTTTAGTTAACAACCAACAAATAAAAAACTCATAGATTAATAGTGTTTCATTCTACCTTCAACATTGTTATAACATCTAAATATACAAGGATATAATAACTAAACATAGATTTTGCATAAGTAGTTGTCTATATTTTGTTATGATTAATTTTACTTATCTCAGCTATTTTCACTTATCCTATGAGCTTGAGAAAACATTATGTTTTACTCCACCCTCAAAAGCTGCAACTCATGCTCATATATGGAAACCATTCCTTCCTACTTAATTTGCATGGTCTTGGTGGTATCACCCCTAAAATCACAGTGTTTTTGTGTACATATTTACGGCTTCTAGATTGAGATAAATTTTTTGAAGCTCCATCTTCTCACTCCTCAATGTGAAAATCATGCCATGCAACTCCTCAACCACTTTTTTCTTCTCAACCAGTGTGGTTTCCAACTTTTTAATGCTTGTCCTTACACTTTAAAGAATCTCAAACAATAACATGTTTTCCCTTTTCATTGATTCCTCTCTTAGGAGTTCCAGTGAAAACTTCAAATGGAGATGATCCACTATTAATATCACATCTTTGCACCTCATCCATACAATAAGTTCATCCATATCCTCAATCAAATAGGTAGATTCATTTTCATCTTCATTTATTGGATATTTTATAAAATTACATAGTTAAGTCACTAAAAACATTTAATTAAATTTAAAACCACATAACAGACTACAAAAAATGATATGAACTATGAAATATTGACATGTTAGTAATAAAATTTTCCTTGGGGTGTGTTGTCAATGCTTCATTAAAGCACATGAATTTTATGTAACATTATTACGTAAAATTATTTATTTTGTACTTTTGGTTATGCCATCATTCAGTTAGATTAAAATATTAAATTTTCTAGAAGCAAGGAAACCAAATGTGACCCAAATAGTAAATAACAATTTATCCCCATAACTAATTCATCTTGTGTAGCTACAAAAATTGATGGGCATTTGATGCATGAGCATCTTGGTAAATAGGTTAGAATAGTCTTATCAATGTCTTAGGATGTCTTAGGAATTTTTTCAAGTCACAATAAGCCTTATTTGAGGCATTATAAATGTGTTTTAGGTCATTAAGGGTCTTTCAATGATAGGATCCTTCCTGCAATAGATTAGACTACACTACAAATATAAAAAATTGAAATAAAAATAATAGTATTATATTAATTCAAAAGAATAGAATTGCATTAAAATAACATAATTGTAGAATCGCTATCCTCTTTGAGGGGGCAACCTCCTTTGATCAAGTTCAATTCAATATAATTTGTGGATGCCTTCATACTAGACTAAGCTCATATTTATAATAATATATCACTATATAACTAATACTCCCCATTAATGTGGCTATTGTTACACTATTACATTCTATTATTATATTTATTATAATGAGCTTGAGGGACATCTTACAAATCATATGCATTCATAGCCTTTAATTAAATAAACAAATTTCAAAAGGATGATTAGGCCAAAGGATACTAACTTGCCCTCCTTAAAATCTTTGCCCTCAAAGCTTAATGTGAGGAAACTATTGTTGAATGGAAATAATAAGTTCCCAGGTCACATATTTTGGTTGCATCCCCTACCACTATATGATAACTTTAGTGATGACCGATTGTAGAGTGAATGAGAGCACCTGTTGATGATAGACTCAGGTTGTGAAATAAAATACCCTTCTACATAAAGTTATTTAAGCATGGTCTGAGTGTTAACATTGTTTCCAATGACCTTATTCAAGTAGGATACATGAAAAATAGGGTGCACACTTGATGAAGGTGGGATTTCCAACTTACAGGTGATAGGTCTAAATTGTTGGAGAATTTTATAAAGCACATAAAATTTTAGAACTAATTTTTGGCCACCCTTGAACATCAAAGATGATTGCATGTAAGGTTATAGATGAAGAAAAACCATATATCCAATTTGAAAGGATCTCTCAGAGTGGTGTTAGTCTACCTATTGCTTCATGTAATTTTATGTCATGTACAGATTATCCTTGAGGAGGTAAAAGATATTGTCACATGTATTTAGGGTAAAATCAATAACTTGAACTAGGGATTTTTTTAGTAAATACAAAAGAAGATAAGGTGTCTTTTGACCATATATGGCCTCATATTGGGTTAGCTTGGTATTTTTGTGGTAGGAGGTGTTGTATCACCATTATGTAATAGGTAACCATTTTACCCTACTCTATGACAAAAGAATGAAGATAGGTTTCCAAAAATTTATTGATGATTTTAGTTTGGCCATCAGTCTGTGGATGATATCCCAAACTTATTTTCAAATTTTTACCAAGACACTTTAAGATTTCTTACCAAAATGGCTTGTGAAGGTAGAATCATGATATGAGATAATAGAGACAAGAACACCATGGATTTAGAATATTTGAAGAAGAAATGTCTGAGCAATGGTAGAAGCAATGAAGGGATGGGTCAAAGCACATAAATGAGCATATTTGGAAAGGTGACCCACTACAATAAGAATCACTAATTTTCCTTAAGATTTAGGGAGAACTTCAATAAAATCTATGAAAATGTGTGTCCAAATATGTGTTATTGAAGTAGACTAGGTGGGGCAACTATCTCACCTTTGTTGCATTGGTAAGTATCACATTCAGAAATAAATGTTTTGATATCCTACTTGATTCTTAGCCAATATAAACTACGTCAAACCCACTCATATGTTTTCAAAAACCCTGAATGACCAGTTGAAGGGTAATCATGCATATCTTATAAAATGGGGTGTTTGAACTTGGAGCCTGCCAGCAAAAAAGGCACCCTTTATATCACAATGTGTGGCCATCCCTAGTATAGTGAGGTTTAGCAGATGAATCAGTAGATAGCTAAAGAATGAGTTGTTGGGTTAGACTATCATTATGCCATTCTTTTTTAATATCATAAAGCCATGTGGAAATGGGAAAAGAGACTACACAAAGGTGCACTTGGTCTTCAAATTGGTGAGAGAGAGCATTGGCCACCACATTTTCCTTATCTTTTTTTGTAAATGATCTCATATTCATATCCCATGAGTTTATAAACCCATTTTTATGATTTGGCGAATAGACCAATTTCTCTAAAAAATATTTGAGACTTTGGTGTTCAATTTTGATGAAAAAATGTCAGCCAATCAAGTATAGATTCCATTTTTGGACTATATGGAGAATATCCATCATCTCCTTTTCCTAGGTGGAACATGCCAAATTATGCCCAATGAGTGCCTTGCTAGTGAAGGTAATATGATGGATTTGATGCATGAATACCACACAAAGACCTATCCCACATGTATCTCACTCAATAACAAATAACTATGATATATTAGGCTTGGCCAAGATGGGGGTGGTGCACATTACTCATTTGAGGCTATTAAATGTTGTAACGGATGTTGGTGACCATATAAAGGAGTATTTATTGAGTATAGTTGTTAATGGTGTTGTAATGTTTCCATAATCCTTGACAAATTTCCTATATTGTCCTATCAAGCCAAGAAATCCTTAGAGACTTTCGAGTGTTGAAGGTGTCATCCAAGTTATCATAACTTCAATTTTGGTAGGGTCAACATTAACACCATCAGATGAAATAATATGTCCTAGGTACTCGACTCTTGATTTACCAAAATAAAATTTGTAGTGTTTGGCACATAATTGGTTTGCATCAATAATGCCTAAAGTTATATATAGGTGGTTTACATGATCCTCCCATGTGTGGTTGTAGATGAGGATGTCATCAAAGAAGACAAATATAAACTAATAAAAAAATGGCCAAAATACTTGTTTTATTAAGCTCTATAAGGTGGATGGAGTATTGGTAAACCCAAATGGCATGACCAAGAACTCATAATGACCATCATGTGTACAAAATGTCATTTTGGGAATGTCAGCTTCATAAACATGGATTTGATGATTGCTAGAGCACAGGTCTAATTTGGAGAAAAACTTTGCACCATATAGTTCATCAAGGAGCTCATCAATGAGTGGAATGGGAAATCTGTCTTTTATTTTGAGCTTGATCAATTCCCAATAGTAAATATAGAGTCACTAGGAACCATCTTTCTTATATAAAATCAAGACAAGTGAAGAATAGGACCTAATGTTGGGTTGAATGAACCCTACTTGTAGAAGGTCATAAGCCATCTTTTCAATCTCATCTTTTTGATAAAATGGGTAGTGGTATGGTTAAATGTTGGGGGTGTACTATCAGGAATAAGTTGGATAATATGGTCTTGGAGGTAGTGAGGTGGTAATCTTATTGGTTCTATAATGAAAGCTACATGCTTGTCCAAAACATATTTCAAGTTTGAAGAATGGCTAGAATCCAATGGAGAAGTGTGCAAAGATAATAATTAGGCAATGATTCCATAAGACCTATGTTTAATAATTTATCCATGCAGTGGGATATGATAACACTCATGGAGCCAAAAAGAAGGCCTTGCAAAGTGTATTGATGACCATTCTCAATGAATTGCATCTATAATTCAAAAAATCCATAAAGAATGGGTCCAAGAGTGCATAGACATTGGGATCCTAATACAACATCACATCCACCTAAGGACATATGAAACATGTTAGTACTGAGGTTATAGTCACCCACATAAATGCAAATATTTTGACACTTTCCTTTACATGGTAAAGTTACCCCATCGGCAATCATTACTTCAAATCTGGAACAAGGGTGTATAAAATTGCTTATCTGCCATAGGGTCAATGAATTTGTGAGTGCTACTAGAATTGATGAGAATGGTAAGGGGTTATTTCTTAAAAAACCCTTTAACACATTATTTGGGAGTGGTAAATCCATTCAAAGCATGCATGGATATTTCAAGAAGGGAATCTAAGTTCCCAGAATCATTAGCTTCATGTGCTAGCTCCTCAATGGTATCCTCAAAATCTTTGATATCTGGTGAAGAATCGACATCTAGCAGGTAAAAATTTTGTTCTATACATTTATGTCTTAGAGACCATTTGTCATAATAATTTCAACAAAGCCCATTTTCATGACATGCATACACTTCAAATTTTATGAGATATTTGATGGAGGTTGTCCTAGTGTTGGTCCACTAGAAAGAGAGTTTGGATGGTGTCCAATTATAAGTGCAATACTAGGAGGTGATTTTGAATTTGGTGAGCTTGGTGAGACTTAAGGCTTCCACCATGGTGTGAGGTTGGAACATTTTAACCTTGAATCAAAGCCCATCCTTGAGGCCATTAATGAATAAACTTTGAAAAATTCATTAGAGAGACCCTCTATGTGATTGGAGGTTTTCTCAAACTCTATTTAATACTCCCACATGGTGTTAGTTTGATGAAAATTAGTTAATGATATTGTGAAGTCATCATAGATAATAGGACAAAAATGGGTAAGAAGAGTTTGTTGAACTCAGTCCACCTAGGTTTAGTGTCTATCTTATGATACCATTGATACCACTAAATAAAATCTTTTTCTAAGTGAAAAGAAGCAATAAAAACTCTTTTCTCTATGGGATGTAAGCTTAAATATTGTTCGGCATGGTAAATCCAGCTAGTGGGCTTAGTGTCATCAAATTTTGGAAAATCTAATTTATGACCATGGAATGGTAACCAAGAACCACCATCAGAGTGATGATCCCCATGATTATTTATTACATGATTTTTAGCATGGATGTCATAAAGTTGTTCACAAAGGTCTTGAAAAAATAAAAAAATTATAGACCAAAGGTCAAAAATATTGTTTTACATGGTGTTGGCATGGGTAACAATCATAACCAGTGATTTTTTTTGCAATGGATAGAAAAACAATTTTTAAGACATGGCCAGTAAGGATTTTTTTTAATTTAGAGTAAATTGGAAGGGGTAAATGTACTTTTACTAGTTTTTTTGCATGTTTGGGGTATGATTGAAAAATTCAAGGGAAATTTTAGAATCATAGTGGAAAAACTATTAAAAATTTCCAAAAGGAAAAAAAGAGAAGAAAAGGGAAAGGAACACTATGGAAAAAGTTTGAAGTAAGAGGGAAAAAATTGAAGAAGTTATAGCAAAACCCAAAAAGTCAAAATTTTAGATTTAGGGATAATATAAGTGGAATGGGGATCTAAGCACTCAGGGAAGAAAATGTACATAATATAATTTTAGGTGGTCCATGTAATTTTGAGAATAAAAAAGAACTATATATAGAGAGATATGGAAAAAAAACATTTTAAAAAAAAATTGATTTCACTTGGTTGCTCATATCAAAATTTTATCAGTAAGTGTACAGTTACCAACTAGTCTCAACTGTAGTTACTTTGTTGATAGTCTTTGAAAACTAATATATTAAAAATGGGCCCCAAGTTTGTTTGGTTGCTTAAGGGTTTAAATAAATCTCTCTAGCCACCAATTCTATCTGAATGAGTACCACTCTCTAGAAATATTCTATCCATGGATTTCCCCTAAATGATAGCTCTTGGTTTACAAGGGTGGAAACTAGTCAATTGGGATGGGGCCATTGCCCTTTTCACTGGTAGGTCCTTTTAATAGGACATCTACTTTGGGGTACCTATGGTAATCCTCATAATTATTTTTAAGTCTTATATCCAAGTACTTCCCATAGTTATCTAGATGGGTATTTACCCTTATCCCAACTAGATGATAGGATCTCGAGAAGAAATTTTTTCAATATAGGTAGACATTTCCAAATGAGACCTGTAGTGATGATGGCCTATTTTTAAAAGAAACTATATATCTAGATGCATGTGAAACTTGTAAAACATAGACTATGGCATGAAATGGTTATAAAATGATATGTTAACACTTTATGATCACTAGGGTCTTGTTAAGGCAAGGTGAGAGCATACGATGGGTAGCAAGAAAAAATTTCAACCTTAGAAAGTGCTCTAATACCAATTGATAGTATCCATCCTATAATATATTAGACTACACTGTAAATATATGAAATAGAAATAGAAATAATAGTATTACATTAATTTAAAAGAATAGAATTGTATTACAATAATAGAATTGAATTGTAGAATCATTTGCCTCTTAGAGGGGGAAACCTCCTTTGATCAATCTCAGTTCAATACAATTCATGGATGCCTTCATACTAGACTAAGATCCTATTTATTATAATCTATCACTAGATAATTATTACTCCCAATGAAGTGGGATTATTATACTATTACACCATTACATTCTACTAATCTATCTATTATGATGAGATTGAAGGATGTCTTACAAATCATATGCATCCATAGCCTTTTATTAAATAAATAAACTACCAAAGGATGGTTAGGATGAATAACCCTAACATTGAACAAATTTGAATTTTCAAATGTTTATGATGTAATTTCATGAGTAAATGTAAATAGTTCAAGGTAATGTTGAGTTGTATGAGTTTATATTAGGTATTTTTAGTGCACTTAAAAAAATTGATAATCATCACTCCTAACAAAGAGGAGACATATAAGGATGAGTTCAATAAAAAAAAGACAAATTACTTCAGTTACAGGGTGGCAAAAGTAATGAACAAGTTTGTCGTGTATAGGTCTACAAACATTAAATGTATTTATTAATAAAATATGTTTAAATCTTGTTTAGATTAGTGTTTTTATATCCTGGTGAGTCTAAGATGAATGATTTTTTTGTTTTTTATATGTTCATCTAGATGCTTATGTTTTCAAAACCTTTAAAATTATGTTTTACCCTGTTCATAGTCATACACAGATCCTAAAATATAAGAAAAGAGTTGTATGGATTTAAATTATCTCTTGGAGAAGGTGGAGGAGTAAATTTAGTTCCTATTCCAATTTTTATAATTTGAAAAGAGTTAAAAACACTATAAACTATCATTTACTCTCTCTTGGTCTCTATGTATTTTTAGAACCCCTAATTTAGGGTTAATGATATAAAAATGCTTATAACTTCTTTTTTGACCAGTCAAAACCTCTCAAAACTTGTGTAGTTACTAGAAGAAATAAGGTAACTATATAAATTTTTTCTAATACCTAAAACACATTGTAACTCATTGTATAGAGGACTGTGTTACAAACAATTATAGGCGTTTATTTTGTTGGGCAATCAATACAGATTTTGAGTTAAACTTCTTGATTAATAAAGTCAAAAGCTTGTTTTTAGGCTTGAATCACCTTTTTTTTTACCATTGAGTAACCTTGAATAAGTAGGTTTTATGTGGTAAAAGAAACTAATTAGATTTTTGACCTATTAAGAGATAATTAGGCCTAGGGACTTAAAGAGCATAATTATCCTAGAATTGCTCTTCTAAGAAACCAATGAACTAAGATTGGTTAATTATCAATAGATTTAATCTCTAACTATTTAAATATCATTCAAGAAGATATGTATAAGGTACAAGAGCCAACATATTTTTATTAATATCCAACTAGTCTAAGTTATCTTAAACCATTCCAATTATCCTTCAATCCAAATATTCATATATCATCCAACTATTGAGGACTAAGTATTATTAAATCTATAATCCATCATCAAGAAGACAAATTCAAAAACTTTTTAAGTGAAAGTTGTGTTGTTTGGAGTTAGGGATCCACATAGAGACATATCATCTTTATCATAATAATTAGCATCTAAAAAGGTGATTTGAATTTGTTGGAAGGTTTAGATTGAACCATAATCCCCTGGAGGTGGAATTAGGCCTAGTAGGCCTATTTGTCATTTGAGTTTGCCATTCAAGTTTAGAAGTTGAGTTTATTCATAATCTAAATAATACATACAAGATTGAGTTTGTAAACATAGGTGAGACCTATATAGTCTTATTTATATATAGTCTTGAAGGGTATTTGACTGATAATGGTGGATAAAGGGTTTATGTGAACTAGATTATTATCTAAGGACTAAGTACCCTAATTAATATCATTGAGGGTGAAGTATATTTCTTGATTTGAATAAAGAGATTTAAGTCAGTAAGAGATAGTGAAGAGACTAGGTTTATTGGTTTTTCAAGACTAATAATAAAAAAGGGTTTTTTGATAACCAAGAAGAGATAATCAAGTTTCAGTTTGTAGTCATATAAAATGTCTAAATTGGTAGTTTGAGTGTGGCTTGTGACACCCTATCCATATCCCCTTTTTACATGCTCTTGTGACCCTTCTAGACATGTTTTTGTTCATTATCAGTCATATAAAACCTTCTAAACAATCATTCTACCTCAACTAGCTTATATTTCTTAGGGCAATTGTATTCCCCTAGGTCATGAGTTTGTAGGATAGAAGTGCCATACTTGGAATATAGCATCAAACCCTAGGGTGTCCCATTTTTGGTGCTTCTATCCATTTTCACTTTGATCTCCAATGGTCATTTTCATATGATACCTATGCTTAATTATGTCATCCTAGCATGAATACATCTAAACCATGACCAATGGTTCCCTATAAAAGCCTATCCAAATATCATTTACAAAGGGGGAGGTGGATAAAAATTACAAAGCAAGAAAGAATACAAACAAATAACTAAGGCAAACTTCTCTATTCTCTACATACAGTCACCCAATACAGTTGAAAATATATTCAAACCCTCATATCAGACCCTATCCACTTCAAACACTATTAATTTGGTATTTTTGAATCTACATCAAACTATTACATAAGCACATTATGTGGGAAAACTACATATGGATTGATCCCTCTTCAGAGTATTGGTATGTAGGTAGCATGCTCACACAAGAGGTGTGGATTACACATTCAATGCATATTACACACTCACCCCCCTTTCTTCAAGTAGTTTAAACATCATTTTATCAAGCATGATGGAGGGTTAGTATTTGAAGATTAAATCATCTCTACAGTGAGTTTTATTGGCAATCAACACTTTAGATTTCATAGGTAAGCTCACATAAGAACAATGCAAAAACCTAGAAAGTTTCAAGTCTTTGTGACCAATTTGGACAATTGCGATAGGAGTGGACTATAGTGCCCAAATCCAAAGCGTCATGTTTTTAGTGCTCCTATATTTTCACAAAATGAAAGCTAGATTCAGATTCATGACACTATCCCAATATTGCACAACTAGTTTCATTCTCTATTTCATTTGTCTCAATCCAATTTCAATCCAAGTTATATTTTTCCTTGTTTATTACTATTTTTAAAAAGGTAAAAAAAGACAAATAAATTATACAAATTAGGGTTGTATTTATTTCAATATTCTTTACTTATTTATTAATCTATACCCTTAACTAAAATAGGAATAAAACTTTATTATTACCAAAAAACTTAAATCATTTGGTGAAACTAACTTAATTTATGCACAAAAACCCTAGAAACCTTAAGAAAAATTCTTTGTTGATTTTAGCAATTTTCCTTTGATTTTTCTTGCATATATAAATCAGAATTTCACATTTAATTTTTAAAATTTGCCATAATAATTTTAAAAATCATTCTATTTCAAACCCTAGTTGAATATACTAGGTCCCTTTACTTCTTGAGGTATCACCTTACATCTAAATCAGATTTCACGTAAAATAAAAAATGGAGCTCACTGATTTTAAAATATTTCTTGCAAATAATGAGTCCATGCTCAGTCCCATCATGTTTATGAATGATGAATTTTAGTATATGTTAATACAAAGCTTCATTCTTTCCCTTTCATGCTTACTTTTTATAATATGGGATAATATTAAGAAATTTATTGTTAAACATGTTAATATCCCTTTCCTTCAAAGCAATGTTTACTTTTCTTTAATATAAAGTTTCATTATTATTTTTACATACTTTCTCTCTCTCTCTCTCTCTCTCTCTCATATAGAATAATTTTCAACTCTATATTGTTAAACATATTATGAATGTCATGGTACAAGTCAAAAAAATGTATGCATTACTACAAAGTTCCATGCTCTTTATCCCTTATTTGTTATCTCTCATGTGGAATGTTCTTTATAATCATATTGCTATAGAACTTATAAATATAATAATATGCATTTCATTCCACATACATGGTTTCTACCTAGATGTATCTAGCTCTTTGGCTACTTTTGAGTATCTCCTATCACTACTAGATACAAGAAAATATTAGCAGTTATATATATTCCTCCTCCCTTAAAACTTGGTTCACCTAGATCTTATCATGTACCTACTACTAACTCTATGCCTATCATAGATCATGTAGTACATGTTATCACCCAAGTTTATGAAGTTAGGTAGGTTAATTACACCCATGGCTATAGCTTTGTCACTCAGGTTATCACCCCTTCTAATACAGTTTCATCTCTTTCACCAGTTATAGTTCTTCCTCTAATTGAGATTAAGACATAGTTTATGCCTCCCTCGCCAGCATAGAGAGTTCATACACTTTTATGGAGGCATTTTTAAAAAAAACCACTACATTAGAAATAGTTTTAAGACTCTAAATAGTTTTTACCTATAGTATTTACACCCAGGGTAGTATCATTGAGGTCTCATGCCTCTACACATAGAGCACATTTTTAGAGAGCTTATTTTACACCAAATGGGTCCTTAAGAGCCCCAAAATTGCATCCACTTCTTAGAGTTATAAGAGGACCCCACAATTGGTTTCCAATATAGATATTTTAGAGCACTTATAGCATACATGGCTTTTAGAGCCACAATCTCAACCCTTCCATCATGCTTCATAATCATGCACGATCCCTCTCCGTGATACAAGAAACCATGATAGGGAGTCTCTTATGAGACTCATCAATTAGTATCGTTTCTTCTCAACTTACTTGTACATAATTTATCTTTGCTTACTTGTACATAGTTTCCTAATGATTGCTTTTACATAGATTATTTCAAAAATACCAAAAAAAATATATAACATGTCAAAATATGAAAAAATTCAAATAACTCAAAACACCAAAACATTTCAACTATATGCATTATCCATGATTTACATTTATACTACCATGCTAGACTTGTGCTAGACTTACATTTTATTTTTTTATGCTATTGTTTGTTGATTTATCTACATTACCATGCTTCACTTGATCTTCTTTGAGTGTGTGTAGTGTATACACCTTAAATTGGTCAAGAAAATACACATATCATGTCTTTTCATAGTCCTTTCATAGGAGACTCTGACTAGATAATATGATCCCTTATTCAAATTAACCATGTCCTTGTTTTACTTATCTTGGTCTTTTTTATCACTTTTATCAACTCTCTATTATCTCAATCAATTGGCTTATACCTCTGGGAACCCCCAAACTTGGTCTATGTCAATCTCATCCTATTTTACTAAGTCCCAAACAATAGAATTTTGTAGTACTATAGCACTCGGGGATCTTATCCTTTCTAGCATTATTGTCCAATGATCATTTTTTCTTGCTTAATAGGTCATAAACCCTTATTATCCCATATTTTAAGTTTTATTTATATTTTTGATGTCAAATAATGCAAATAAAGCTCCCAAATTTAAAATAAAGTCTTCTATATAAAAGAATTCATAAGGCATTTTATATCTATCACTTACTACTTTGGCACATTAGATAATAAAAATCAGTCAATAGTATAGCTCAACATTCTACATCACACATAGACTTGCATGCTTGATCAAGGAAGGGCCTAGGTGAAAGTAATTCTTGCATCTATTGAACACATTGATTATGCACATTCCCTAAGGGAAAACTACATTTGATCTAAGACCCTAGCTTGAGGGTTAATGTAGGTAGCAAGTAGGACAATAGGGGTTCTAGATCATGTGATCATTCTTCCCCTAACCCAATTTTTTACCCTCTTTATTTTGATGCATTTATTGTTTACATGTGTGTAGATAGATACAGGGTTTAGATATTTAAATGAAATTTTAGTGAGCTTTGTTTACTTTCATCCTCTGATATTTTGTACACAAGCTCACATCGAGGTAGTGGACAAAACCCAGAAAGCTCAGATCTCCTAGAAAATAGAAGTCGATGTGGAATAAAGTGTTGGTGCCACTCCTATCCACTTTTGATGCTCCTATCCAATCATAAAATGAAGGCCAAATCTAGATTCATGAAAGTGTCCCAGTCTTGCACCTCAATTTTTAGCCCTTGAATCATTCATTTCAATCTATTTTTAGATAAGTTCATACCTTTTCCATATAAATTATTAGATTAAAATATTTTTTTTCCATATTAAACTAGATTTTTACCCTTACTCCAAACCCCTTATTATTTAGAAACTAAACACTAGTTTTTCAAAAATAATAAAACATTTGGTGAACTTGACTTACTTCGAACAAATCTAAAACCCTAGGTACCCTTAAGGTTTTTCCTTCATTTTTTGTGAAAAAATTTAATTTCAAATTTTTGATTTTTATATAAATTTATATGCATTTATTATATTCAAAACTATTTTTAAAATTTAAATTATTGGCATACTTTTCAAAAATTCTAAAACCCTAGCTCAAAACCCTAGATTTCCAAACTAGGTCCTCAAACCCAAGCCTTACAAATTTTAGGAAAATATTTTGGAATTTTTGTAAATTATTTACTTTGTCAAACACAAATTAAAAATTTCAATATTAGTTATTTTATTGTGCAAAAATTTAATTTCAAATCTCTAATTTTTGTATTAATTTTTGTGCATTTATTCTATTCAAAACTATTAATAGAATTTAAATTATTGAAATAATTTTCAAAAAATTCTAAAAACCCTAGCTCAAAACCCTATATTCCAAACTAGTTCCTTAAACCCTAAGTTTTCTTCCCTTATAATTTTTAGAAAAATAGTTTGAAATTTTTGCAAATTATTTACTTTATCAAACATAATATCAAAATCTCTATATTAAAAGTTATTTTTGCATTCATTTGTTTAATAGTAATTTTACACACTCTCTTTTGTGAAAGAAATAAAATGGCCATCAAGGCACTTCTTCCCTCTCATCCCATAGATCAATTTTTAAATTTTTCTCATAATTATGACAATGAATGGACAAAATTGCAAAATTGCACATTAGCTAAAAATGTGGAAATTGATTTTATTTACAATGAAGATAATTACTATTGTTGTAATGAGGAATATGATGATATGCATGAAATTGATAGTGAAGCACAATTAGATGCATCTTCTTCTCTCAACCCTATCTCTTTTATCCCCTCTTCTAAAGAAAATAATTTTGATAAATGGGAAAGGTACTTTTCACCTCATTCTCCTATGCACAATGCACCAAATGAACAAATTAGTCATGTACTTCAAAGTGAACCTCTAGTTGGTGATAGTTTGCGTCCATGTGAACCTAATGTCTCTCTCTCTCTCCCTCTCTTCTACTACTTCAATGTTCAAATTACAAAAATATAAATGCAATAAAATCAAATTACCACTGCATAGTTCAAATGATACATTTCATATTCCTAACTCTACTATGTCCAAAGAAGATCTAAATGATAAATCTCTTTCTCTTATCATGAAAATAATGCATGTACTCCATCCATAGATAACACATATGCACATGATATTCCAATTTCAAATGATACTTTATTGCATATTATAAAAGAATTAAATTATTCTCTTACACCTCTCCCTAGTTACACTATAAGTGATAATGAATATGATAGTGAACATGCAAATGAATATGAAAATGAGAGTGATTATGAATAATATTCCAATGATGACAATGGATGGAACAATGATTATTATTATGCACATAGTGAAGAATAATATGCATCTCATGTTTTTAACTCTTCTCTCACTTCTCTCAAACATAATGCACTTCCAAATATTATCTCTACTTCTATGTATGATTCTATTTCAAATAATGTACATTTTCATGATAATATCACATATTATACTCAATTATAATGTGATACACTAAAACATAAAGATACTAATGAATTTCCAAATCCACCCTGTTGATGGTTAAAATTGCGCTAGTTTTTAACACCAATAATGGGAAGTTTCAAGATGTGGGACTTGCGACTTGAAATAACCTCCGGATTTTTAAGAAGTTGATCTCTTCTTTATATTGAGTGTATACTGGGAAAAGGGGTAGGAATTTTAACAAAAACACAAATGCAAAGAAAGAAAATCTAACTATGGTGATGTGCTTGAATGTAATTCGACCCTTAATCTGAGCACAGTGAAACTATATGTGAGATTCAATTACATTTAAGAGAAAAGAAGGCATGATCAATGTAAAAGATGAAAACAATAGAAACAGAGGCTCACAGCTTAGACTACTTTTGTAGTGACACAAAAAATATCAATAAAGGCACATGATTCAATCTTCTTATTAATTCTCCAGTCACATAAGAGGCATAGAAACATGCACAGTTACATAAACTTTCCAACTTAAGAAAATAGAACAAAGGCAAATGATATTCCTAATCAGAACTCTAGAAAGTCTAAAACTCTTGACAATAATTCTCTCTAAAAATATGATGATCTCTACACCCCTTTTTATAGCATCAAATTCACTCTAGATTGTCTGTGTGTTCCCAAGCTAATGGCCCAACTGAAATCTAACTGAACTAGAAGTGTCTAATAGAAGATATTTCTTAGATTTTGAAACACTCTATCTTCTGGTAGTTCATTGGCTGAAATAGATCGCAGGACACTCCCTTCTATTAAATGGAAGAGGACACTTGGCCAATTCCTTGAAAACCTTCTTATTACTTAAGAGACACTAGAGAATGACACTTGGAATGTTTTGCAGCCTTATCAAAGACACACGACACTCTCTGCTTTACCTATACTTTTACTATATCTTCACTCAGGAATGTTCCACCTTTGACACCTGTCATAATCCGCTTCTTCAAAACTTTAAAAACTTAACAAAAACTAAGACCCATAACATTTCTCACTTGAGCAACTTTAAAAAGGGCATAGGGATAGGTGGTGATTTCTACTGCTTTTAGCCACCTTTTGAGAAACCTGTGAAAGGTGACACATGGTGGTCTCCACATCACTCTATTTATATTATCAAAACAATTGGGCCTCATTTCATATTTACACAGACATCAACACTTGGCAGCTTCTACTTACTTCAGAAACAAAACCTGAGACCCACCACAGTCTTTACTATATTGGTGAAATAAAATGAAGCAAATTTAGAGGTTGACACATGGTGGCTTCCACTCTCTTCAGCTAAGATACATGGCATCTTCCATTGCTTTTAGAAAAGCAAATTGAAACCTTCCACGATTGCCACTTGGCGCCCTCTGCCTAATCTTGATACTTAGCTTGTTGGAAAGAAACCTTTGAAATGCATATGAGACACAAATGCTGACACTTGTTGCGCTCCACTGAATTACTATGGGATATGTGGCATGCCTTGCCCAACTTATAAAAATTGTGAAAGGTGCCTCGGATGATGACACTTGGCAGCTTCTGCCACTTTTTGACACTTAGAGAAAAATGAATTAAAAGGAAATTAGAGCCCACACTCTATTTCAAACCTTCGCTGTTTCAAACCAAAATATGCAGGAATAAAATTTTGTAGTGTGCAACTAAAAATCAGAATGAAACGTAGAGTATTTTTTACTCTATAGTTATTGGTGACCCAAAGGACTTTTGAGCCTGCTCAAGAAAAAACCACAACTCTCGCTAGATCAAAATTTGCTAAAAAACATTGATTAACTAAAATATTTCAAATAGATTCCATTCACAGGAATTGCCTCAGGTTCACCTTCCATTTTTTCTAGCTCAAACAAATTTTTTTATTTACACGCATGAATTTTATAAGGGCCAGTCGATAATGCTTCAAATTTAGTGTGTTGACCTGGCTTGGTGGCTCTTGCATCCCATTTCAAAACAATTGAGCCTGTTTCAAAATGGGGATTTGAAGTGCTTTTATCGAAATAGTCTTTAATTATTTTTTGATGCTTTATCAATAAATCATGTGCTACATCCCTCTTTTGTAGATCAATAAGAAGTTCTGTGAGTCTGACCTGCATGGGGCTATTTTCCTCAATTTCAATTTGTTTGATCAGCTAGAGAGCAGGAATTTCCAAGCTAAGGGGTATTACAGTAGGATTTCCATAGACCAATTCATATGGGGACATTTTGATCACCTGCTTAGGTGTGATTCTATCAGCCCATAGTGCTAAATTAAGCACTTTATGCCACTCTTTGTGATGATCAGCTCCTATTCTTTTGATGAGTCTAATCAGGGATTTATTAGTTGATTCTACCAAACCATTACCTTGAGGGTAATAATTAGAGGAAGTTTTTAGTTATATTCCATGATTTAATGCAAAGTCAAATAATTTAGACCCTAAAAATGCTTTAGCATTATCTGAAATTATGGTGCGAGGATCCCCAAAATGAGTAGTGATACTCCCTAGAAAATCTAGGATCACATTTTCTATTGCTTCTTTGAGTGGCACTACCTCGGTCCATTTGGTGAAATAATTTGTAGCTGTTAAGATCCATTTGTGACCCATACTTGACACTGGATTGATCATTCCAATGAAGTCAAGACCCCATTGAGCAAAAGTTTCATCCATAATTATAGGACTAAGAGGCATTACTGCATTCCTTCTCATCCCCACATAATATTGACAAGATTGACATTTTTTAACCAATTGATAATAATCTGTAAATAAAGTAGGCCAAAAATAACCTGCCTCACTTATCTTTATAGCTGTGGTCTTTGTAGAAAAATGTCCACCTGATACTCCATGATGCATTTCATGTAGTATTTTCTTAGCCTCAGCCTTTTCTACACATATTAACAATTTTCCATCAAAATTTCTTTTGAAAAGAACCTGTTCAATTAAAACAAAAAGAACTCCTTGCATCTTATAATATCTTCTCTTATTTTGAGGGAGTTCTCTTGGGTAAATCTCATTTTTCATAAAATGAATCATACTTGTGACCTAGGATTCCTAATCAACTTCTTGTATCCTTAATATAATTTCCTCTTTTATTTCTGAATTTGTCTCTTCAGGTATCATCTTTTCAAGCTCTCGAGTCATATATTGGCACAAACCCTTACCTCTAACTAATTTAGTGGGTTTGACCTCTACATCATATTCAAAGATCTTGGTTATCCATTTTTCTCTTTTTTCAGTAATTTCACCCTCCATGATGTATTCTTTGACACTTGGATGAGCTACAAGTATCAGAATTTTACTTCCTAATACTATATGCCTAAACTTTTTGAGGGCTTTTACCATAAGCATATACTTGTTTTTCCACAAAGTCATATCTGGTTTCATATTCCCTAAGGCTATTGGATGCTCTCCCTCTTGTCTATCATCCTTCTATGTTAGGACAACAACAATACTGAGCTCTCCTCCATATACATACATTACAAAAGGCTTAGAAAAGTCTGGGTTCTTAAGTACTAGATCTGTTGAGATAGCTTTCTTGACCTCTTCAAAGGCTTGCCTTACTTTCGTAGTCCACTTGAAAATTAGGTCTTTTTTCAGCAAGAGTGTCACTGGTCTTACTAAGCCTACAAAGTCAAATATGAATCGATTGATGAAATTAATCTTTCCCAAGAAAGATTGAATTGCTTTCTTATTTACTGGAAGAGGTAAGTTCATTATAGCTGCCACTCTTTTTGGGTCTATGGAGACTCCTTCTTTAGATACTATATGTCCCAATAATTTGCCTTGAGGGACAACAAAGATACATTTCTTAGGATTCAAGGATATTCCAAATTCTTGACATTTTTTAAACACATATTCTAAATGATCAAAATGATCAACAACATTCTTTCAAAAAATAGTAAGATCATCAAGATAAATCAAGATGATTTTATTTATAAGTTCCCCAAATGCTACATCTATAGCTCTTTTAAAAGTGGCCCCAACATTTGATAGGCCAAATGGCATCTTAGCATATGAAAATGTTCCCCATTTGGTAGTAAAAGCAGTCTTGTATTCGTCTTCATTAGCCAACTAAATTTGATTATATCTAGAGAAACCATCTGGCAAAGAAAACCTCTCAGATCTAGCCATAATCTGTAAAATCTGTTCCATGGAGGGCAAAGGATAGTGATCTTTTACAGATGCTCTATTTAGGTCTCTGAAATCTACACAAAGTCTTATATCACCATTCTTTTTCCTAACTGGTACTAGATTTGATACCCAAGTTGAGTGTTTGATTAGAAAAATTATTTTAGAATCTAAAAGTTTTTGCAACTCATCCACCATTAGAGGCTCAATCCTTGGATTCACTGGCCTCTATTTTTGTCTGACGGGCTTTAATCATTTAGTCAATTTTATTGTGTGCTGAATAATATCTCTATTATATCCATGAAGGTCTTCATAGCTCCAGGCTATGACTCTATCATATTTTTCGCATAATTCAATTAGCCTTTCTTTTTCTACTTGAGTTGCAAAATTTCCAACTTTTAATTTTTTCCCTTCACTCACCTCTATTTCAGAATAATCTGCTTTGTTTGCTTGGAACCTTTTCTTCTCCAAGATTACATCTTCTGGATCAAAAAGGTTTTCTAAAGTGATTAAACCTTTGGGAAGCTTATTATTCTTTAATTGTATAATTTAAAACCCATATGCCTCTTCAATCTTTGGTTGCAATTGATCAACAAATTCCCTTGATTGTTGCAAGAATGAGAGTACTTGAAAATCATTCTCAAATACTTGCCAATTTTCATTATTATCTGGGATAGTTGGCCTTACTATAACCTTTACTAACTGATTGTTAACTAATAGGCCAGTTGCTGGATCAAACTGTGAGCCAATCTGTGCCATCCAATCAGCTTCAAAATTTTGAATCTTGGGGACTACTTCAATATTGAAAGCTTCAAAATCTTCTATTAAGTCCCAAATTCTATGCTTATAGGATTTCATCCTTACATTTTTTGCTATTGCCTTTTCTCTGATTTGCTTTACTACTAGTTCTAAATCTCCTTTTACTATTAGATTCTTTATTCCCTTTTCCTTGGCTAACAGGAGCTCATGTACTAAAGATTCATACTTGGCATCATTATTAGTACAAGCAAATTGAACAATGGATAGCCCTTAATTTTTTTTCACCATTTAGAGTAGTAAGACAAATTCCTACTCCAACACCATTTTTACTTCTAGCCCCATCAAAATTTAAGGTCCATATTTCTGAATCTTTTTCATATTCTTGATTAGTTGGCATTTCTTCCCTTAAAACATTTGGGATTTCATGGTCTTCATCAAAAATAACATAAGTGCCTAGACTAGTAGAGTCATAATTTTCATATGGATCACTATGCATCATAGCCAACAACTGGTTATTTTCTTTTTCTTGATCATGCTTAGTCCATTCGCCTAACTTTTCACCATAAACCTTTTCTTCCTTATTTATCATATCGTGATCTGCCTCTAATTTTGATGTTGGTTCATTGGTGATGTGATCATTTGATAGTCATTCAGATAGAATTTTCATCTTTGAACCATATTTAGTTCTTAGAATTAAGTGAGACCAATCAAGAGACATATCTCCTCCTACCTTGGCTGTAAAGTCTCTTGATAAACATAGGCCAAATACATGAGGTATATTTATAACTACTACATCTTGATTTACAATTATATTTAAACAAGTATATAATTATAATGGAAGTTGTTTAATTCTCCCTATTATTTGCACTGATTTTCCATCTAGTTACATAACTCCTTTAGCGAGTGGCTCATACTTTATCTTTAAAGCATCTTCTATTTGCTTTGGCATTACTATAGTACTAGCTCCTAAATTTATCATTGCATTATGCAGTAGTTTTTTTCCAACTATCAATGTTATATAGAAGGGATCTAGTTTGAATTTGCTTAGCTCTGGTGCATTGTTCACTAAGGCTATTGTCTATAAATGAACTGTGTCTTTGAGCTTTCTTTTATCAGCAAGTCCTTCAGTACATTTGGGTATTGCTTGGCTTTGAAGAGATTATTATAACAGTGTTCTTTGTTTAGGAATAGATAATATGTCCCAAATTGATACTTGTGCTGGAGTCATCTTCAGTTGATCCACCACATTCATTGGTCCCAAAGTTTGAATTCTTGAAAAATAATGATATTTTGCTTTTTCTTGAATTTGTGTAAGAATCACTTGGTTCTGCACTGGCTGAGGCATTTCTTTTTTGATAGCTATGTTTATTTGTCCTTGAAATGGAGGATTCTCCATGACTTAACTATTTGCAACTTCAAACCGTTCCAACATTCTTCTCTTTGATCTAGTATAGTAGTCTGATTGTATCACTAGTTTCTTGGAAGCAGAAGCTTCATTCAAGAATACTGATTCTTCATCTTCAACCCATGAGAATAAAGCATATTCTAGGACTATTTCTTCTTCTTGTTTCAAAGACATCCCTTGCATTTGAGCCATTGAGACTAAATTTTGCATACCAGAAGATTGGTAGACTTGATTGTCACTAGAACTTGCAAATTGTCCATCCATTCTTCTTTGCTCTGCTACCTTTTGTTGTAGATTACCCATGGGACAATCTCTAGGCATATGATCATTATTTCAATGGAAACACCAGGCATTGGTACCATCTACATAATTATTTTGCCCTAAAACGATCTCTCTATTTGAATTGGGAGGAATAGTCTGTGAGGGTGTAGGGATCTCTCTTTATATCGAGCGTATACTAGGAAAAGGGGTAGGAATTTTAATAGAAACACAAATGCAAAGAAAGAAAATCTAACTATGGCGATGCGCTTGAATGTAATTCAACCCTTAATTTGAGCACAATGAAACTATATGTAAGATTCAATTACATTTAAGAGCAAATAAGGCATGATCAATGTAAAAGATGAAAATAATAGAAATAGAGGCTCACAGCTTAGACTGCTTTTGCAGTGACATAGAAAATATCAATAAAGGCACAGGATTCAATCTTCTTATTAATTCTCCAGTCACATAAGAGGCACAAAAACATGCACAGTTACATAAAATTTTCAACTTAAGAAAATAGAACAAAGGCAAATGATATTCCTAATCACAGCTCTAGAAAGTCTAAAACTCTTGACAATAATTCTCTCCAAAAATTCTCTCTAAGTATATGATGATCTCTGGTGATCTCTACACCCCTTTTTATAGCATTGAATTCACTCTGAATTGTCTGTGTGTTCCCAATCTAATGGCCCAATCAAAATCTAACTGAATTGGAAGTGTCTAACAAAAGATATTTCTTAGATTCTAAAATGCTCTATCTTTTGGTAGTTCATTGGCTGAAATAGATCGCAAGATGCTCCCTTCTATTAAATGAAAGAGGACACTTGGCCAATTCCTTGAAAACCTTCTTATTACTTAAGAGACACCAGAGAATGACACTTGGCATGTTCCACAGCCTTACTGAAGACACATGACACTCTCCACTTTATGTATACTCTTACTATATCTTCGTTCAAGAATGTTCTGCCTTTGACACCTGTCACAATCCACTTCTTTGAAACTTTAACAACTTAACAGAAAATAAGACCCACAACATTTCTCACCTAAGCAAATTTAAAAAGGGCATAGGGAAGGTGGCGATTTCCACTACTTTTAGCCACCTTTTGAGAAACCTATGGAAGGTGACACGTGGTGGTCTCTGTGTTGCTCTATTTATATTATCAAAACAATCGGGCCTCATTTCATATTTACACAAACAATGACACTTGGCAGCTTCTATTTGCTTCAAAAATAAAACTTGAGACCCACCATAGTCTTTACTATATCAGTGAAACAAAATGAAGCAAGTTTAGAGGTTGACACGTGGTGGCTTCCACTCTCTTCAGCTGAGATACGTGGCATCTTCTGTTGCTTTTAGAAAAGCAAATTGAAACCTTTCATGATTGCCACTTGGTGCCCTTCACCTGATCTTGATACTTATCTTGTTGGAAAGAAACCTTTGAAACACATATGAGATGCAGATATCGACACTTATTGCACTCTACTAAATTACTATGGGATACGTGGCACGTCCTGACCAACTTATAAAAATTGTGAAAGGTGCCTTAGCTGATGACACTTGGCAGCTTCTGCCGCTTTTTGACACTTAGAGAAAAATGAATCAAAAGGAAATTAGAGCTCATGCTCTGTTTCAAAACTTCACCGTTTCAAACCAAAATATGTGGGAACAAAATTTTGCAGTGTGCAACTAAAAATTAGAATGAAACGTAGAGTATTTTTTACTCTACACACCCATCACTATATTAGAACCTAGTTCTCACTCTTCACCTAAGGAGAATGGTAGCCCACATCCCTCTAGTAAGGTCCAAGTTACCATTACTCCCAAGGTTCAAGTGAGCACACCCCCTCTTTATGATCTAATTGTTAAATGTAGTGTTTCCATTGATAAAATTAACAATCAAATTTAATGATTAAATGAACCACTTCAAGATTCTAATGTACCATCCTAAGAGATTATCTCTTTAATGCATGTAGTTGGTGAATTACAACACCAAGTACATCTCCTTACCCTAGAAAACAAGGCCTGTATGTCTTGGATGAATACCAATGATTTACATGGTAACCTCTTCTAAAGACATTTATAAAAGCTTCATTGCCTAAACATTTCCATATACCATCATTGACTCACTTTGATAGATCTGGATATCCATTCGTACACCTTTAGGCCTTTCAAAAGTCTTTGCCATCTCATGTGAGTCCTTTGATTCTAATCAAGTTTTTCTATCAAACATTAGTGGGGGAAGAATAGAATTGGTTCTTTCATCTACTCCCTATTGGTTCCTTGCACATATATGGTGAATTATAAGAGACATTTCTCAGATATTACATAGCAAATATGGGCCCTCATGTTACTTATGAGAAACTTGCAACTTTACATCAGAATACTTTAGATCTAGTTAGTGATTATATCTTATGATTCAAGAATCACGTGTTCAGATTGATATAAAAACCAATAGATTTAGAGATTAAACATATATTTATTAAGGGGATTGACCAACCTCTCCTCGAGCATCTACTATATAATATAGAGTCTTCTTTTAGGCACTTATGTTATACAATTCTAACTTTGGAAAAGAAATTGGTATTGATTGAAGAAGATTTAGTTGATTAGATTACTCTAAATTTCATATTAGTATCTATAGTTCCTAGCATCTAGCATCCACCATGTCTTAAACAAGATAGGAGACCACAAATAGAAAAGCAACCAATTAAGAACAAAAATCCAGTTTCCAAATCACAACCTATAGTATGCACTATAGAGAATAGCAGTAAGGCACCAGTACAGCTTGATTCAAAGTAGGATATCCCATGTGTCATATTATCATCACTATTAGATGGGTGATTAATCACATTGCCTTGTACTCATTGATGAGATCCACATCTCTTACAGAAATAGCCTTATCATCCCTTTTGTAACTATCATCGTATCTGTAGACATAGAGATAATGATTGTTATAGACTCAAATATTGAATTAATAGATGTGTTGATAATGGCATTATAGTATTCACATAGGGACATTGAGATCTCTTCCACCATAAAACAATAGACCTCATTCATCTATGACAAACTCATCCCAGGACATTCCTTCATAGGAATCATCAATCACTCATCATGAGAATAATGAAAGTTTTAGGACAAAAACCCATAGGAGATCTCCTATTCCACCTAGTCAAAAGGTTTGGAAACCCATAAAATAAGAACAACCTATATATAGTAGTATAGTTTGAGAAATACATAGTGAAGTTCCATATACATATCTAGTAGAGCCACAGGTATTATAGAAGATTATTACCGATGATAAATATTCACTACAACTAGATTTTCTAGGTCCTATCTCACATAGCAATCTACTATGGTTAAGATTAAATGAACCTAGATCATAGAGTGCTGCTCATGAGAAATATTCACTAGGCCAGATTTTCTAGGTCCTATCTCACATAGCAATCTATTATGGTTAAGATTAAACAAGACCCCATCATAGGTTTAGCTCCATCTTGATCTATTGCTTAGTCAGACACATCACAATAGAGGATACAAGGTATATGATTATATATAGATGAGTCTTATTCATAACACATAGTTCTCATTGCACATCTAATCAAGTTATATTTTATAGAATCTCCATGTCTAGATATAGTTAGTACATAGCAAATAGTATCAGCTATAGACCATATTCTTACATAGCATGAGTAATATGGGAACTTGTTCAATTCATCATTAGGGTTTAGATAGTGATATAGCATAGAGTGATACAACACACATTCATACTAGATATTCAAACACATGTCGAGTAATAGGTTGTCCTGGTAATGGATTCTCCTCAAAAAGAGCCTCATGAAGAAAAACTTGTAACTTAAGAGTATTGACTAGTTGTTACAAATATCCAATAGTGGTCATAATAGATACAATATCATGAGAAGAGGTTGAATTTTTTGTTAGAGGTTGTAAAATACCATTTACATGAAACATAGGAATGGTAGGATCTATATCACTTTCAAGAGGATAATCATCACATGGATTTATAACATTTGGTAAAGGAGTACCCATGGTTAAAGAGGAAAGTATATCATGATAGATATCATGAAATCTAATACAATTTCCATTACAATATGCTACTTCACTTGGAATTTGGTTACTTTTAATTGGAATTGGTGAAATAATTTCACTTGTAAACATGTGTTCTTGTTTATCCAAAAATGCAAAAGATGGAGGATAAGGGACATTTCACACTTCATTTGTAATTCATAGCTTAAATTAATAGGGTAATGACAGAGCCAAAGGTCTAGCTAGACTTTGTATTCTTGAGCCACTCTCAAATAAGTAATATGAATAACATGTTATCTTACACCCCCACATACTAACAACTAATATCCCTTATTACCAATAACTATCCATAGCTAAAACTAGCTTATCAAAATCCAGATCTTACCAAATCCTATTTTTCCAATATTAAACCAACTTACTTTATCCCAATAAATTCCCAATTACAAAACTAACAAATTATTTACTTACATACAATTCAAAATCAAAAGCTAGCATCACACTTATCAAAATAATCAAAATCACATATCCCAAGTACCATTTTACCAAACATGCATAGCCTCAACATCAATACCAAATCAACTACTTCTAAAAACAACCATATGTAATGGATATAACAATATATATTTCAAATCCCATAACATGGTATGCATGAGTCAAAATCCAAATAGTATCCATATATATATATATTAAAGTTTTCAAAACATATACATCATATCAAGATACAATTAATCATGGTTGGGCATTATGCCCTCACTCTCAATCTCACTCTCTCCTCCAGTACTAGTCCCATAGTCTAGCCTAACACTCAATGGCCCTGACCCTCCTCAAGCTCCTGAATGCCTCTTATTATGTCAGCTATTTTACTCTAGTAACCACCTATGATCCTCACATATATCCACATACTACCTCTAAATATCTATATACTCATCCATAATTTATGCACTCACCGATCCATAATCAGTTGGAGGCATCCTATGCCTATCTAGCTTAGCCCTCAGCTCATCTCTCTCTCACTACTCTAACATATGTAGTTATCACTATTGTAGATTTATCAAATAAATGAGCATGAATACCAACTATAACTATCACTTGCTCTATCAAACTCTCCTCCACCACCTCATCAAGAACATGTTGCATGATCTCTTAGAGTGTCGACTCAATGATGGTATCCTAGAACTCATCATCTCCACCTCATCCTACAATAGGTACTTCATCTTGATCACCTCCCACTTCACTTGTACATAAAAGTACAAACTCTACATTATCCATACACTTTCAAAATAAGATAAAATAAGCATAAACTTATACACAATTCAAATGTTAACTAATGCTTACCTCCCATCATCTAGATCAATATAAGATCCTCATAATTAAGGACATCCCCTCCATCAACAAGATATAATGAAGCCCATTGATGCCTCATTCACCATGTGGTATATGCCTTTGTTCATCCAGCATCATCTACATCAAGAATATCTATAGCCAAATCTCATACTTCTAAAGTTAATGGTGCTAACTCAACCTTAGTAGGCCTCCCATGAGCTCCTCCCCTTGTTAGTGCCCATGCACTCCTCCCCTCGTTGGTGCCCATGCACTCCTCACCCACACCCATGTTATAGGGGGCACATCTTATGGTACCCTAAACTATTTAGTCACATGCTCATACTAAAAATGCTAATACACTCTAACCCAATAATCATGTAACCAACAATTGACCCTCATATACTACAACTGCACTCCATGTTAGGGTGTGGAGCTAAAAGCTTCACCTAAGGCAAATAGGGAGGTTTTCTGCACATGACAATCACCGGCGTCGGCAGGCCACAACTAACATCGGTCAGGGGACAGTGCAAGGGAAACCGACATCGGCAGGGATCGGCTGATGTTGGTCGCCTCCAGTTAGACAGGGACTGACGTCGGTCACCTGTGGCAATTCCAAAACTACTGTTGATGAACAGTCAGTTAAGTGAACACGTTGTTTGCATGATGAAGACAGTTAGAGTCTTGAGCCGTAAGTCTAATCAGTGTATGCATGTGATCTATATAATAGACTCATGGGCTATATTATTAAGTGTTGAACTTGTAGAATCCAAGTGTGGATCTTGGAGAGTTCTTCCCATGGTGGAATCAAGTTTGATTCCCCATGTATGTAAGATCAGGTTTGATATGTAGGGTGTTGCAGGATCATGGTGGAGATCTACATGTGATAAGTAAGATCAGGTTGGTTTGCAGGGATGTGTGTATGCGAGGGTCAGAATAGGATCAGTGGGGGAGCAAGATCAAGCTGACAATAATACATCAGGAGTAGGATCATGGTGAGATCTACTTGGAGTACCAGTTCGTACTCGGTTGTACTGGATGTACAATGAGGTGAACAACAGCTTGTGTTAGCTATGTGTTGTGACCTATGAGAGAAGATTACTCAGGTGGGAAGATTACTTGGAGCCCTTGAGGAGGAAGCCTCATAGAGGTGGAAGAAGAGTGTGATCTCTTTATTGTAATTTCCTTTGTAATGAGTTGAATACAATTGTGTGTTGCCTCTCATATTCTATGTGTTTTTCTCATTGATAGTTATTTTTTCTTCTGGTTATTTTCACATGTAAGTTGCTTATACAATGGTAATCATGTGTGCTCTTAATTCTAACAAGTTGTGTTAGAGCTTTGGGGAGTTTCAGTCCTATCAAATGGTATCAGAGTGAGGTTGGATGTTCTCAGAGTGAGTTTGACTATCAGATGGCCCATATCTGTTAAGTGTTGTTGATTACAAGTTACTCACAGGGGTTGCTGTTTGAGTGGGAGTATAGCAATGGCAAAAGAAGGTAAGCTGAGAATGAAGAAAGTCAGGCACATGATTAACACCACAAGGAGTGTGGTGGGTTGTCTTCAAGTGGGAGCTTGAAGAGGAATACAAGCCAGGGTGCAGATTAGACAGAGTACTGGTTTAGGTACAGGTGTAGCTATTTATCTCCAAGTGGGAGATTGTTAGGGTGTGGAGCTAAAAGCTTCACCTAAGGCAAATAGGGAGGTTTTCTGTGCATGACAATCACCAGTGTCGGTAGGTCACAACCAACATTAGTTAGGGGATAGTGCAAGGGAAACTGACATCGACAGGGATCGATCGACGTCAGTTGCCTCCAGTTAGACAGGGACTGACGTCAGTCAGCTGTGGCAGTTCTAGAACTGCTATTGATGAACAGTCACTTAAGTGAATGTGTTGTTTGCATGATGTAGACTAGTTAGAGTCTTGAGCCACAAGTCTAATCAGTGTATGCATGAGATCTATATAATAGACTCATGGGCTGTATTATTAAGTGTTGAACTTGTAAAATCCAAGTGTGGAGCTTGGAGAGTTCTTCCCATGGTGGAATCAAGTAAGATTCCCCATGTATGTAAGATCAGGTTTGATATGCAAGGTGTTGTAGGATCATGGTGGATATCTACATGTGATAAGTAAGATTAGGTTGGTCTGCAGGGATGTGTGTATGCGAGGGTCAGAATAGGATCCGTGGGGGAGCAAGATCAAGGTGACAGCAATACATCAGGAGCAGGATCATGGTGAGATCTACTTGGAGTACCAGTTTGTACTCAGTTGTACTGGATGTACAATGAGGTGAACAACAACTTGTGTTAGCTATGTGTTGTGACCTATGAGAGAAGATTACTCAGGTGGGAAGATTACTTGGAGCCCTTGAGGAAGAAGCCTCACAGAGGTGGAAGAAGAGTGTGATCTCTTTATTGTAATTTCCTTTGTAATGAGTTGCCTCTCATATTCTGTGTGTTTTTCTCATTGATAGTTATTTGTTCTTCTGGTTATTTCTGCATGTAAGTTGCTTATACAATGGTAATCATGTGTGCTCTTAATTCTAACAAGTTGTGTCAGAGCTTTGGGGAGTTTCGGTCCTGTCACTCCATCCTCAAGCCACCTAGGGAATCCTCTATAGGGCTTCCATATGATATCTCAAACCACCAATCTATCTAAAACTTGTCTACAATGATATATCCAAGGAGACTGATTAGCCAATATACTCATCCATCACTTTCTAAATGGTTTTGGAGGTGCCTACCTATCCCTCAATAATCTTATAGGTTATACAACTGCTATGTACTCATAATCCCAACAATGCAATAAAGTAGCTAGACTCATACCACCACTGAATGTCTCCTAAGTAGACCTATAAAGGTCCTTATATAAGTGGGCAAGCATAGTTCTATCCCATGATAACATAGTATCATATACCTCTACATTATGCATAATCCTATGCATCTTATATGTAATCGACACCCCACTCCCATCTACTACAATAAATGAAGCCAACAACACAGCCACCACTTTTGTAGATGTAGAACACTCAACTGCATAACTAACAATAACATTAATATCACTTCCTCTTTGATGTATGCTTGAGGGCACACCAAAAAAATATAAGGATGTATGAGTAATATCATTAGCACCCATGTCATCCTACAAATTTACATGTTATCCACTAACTGGCAAATGAAAAAAATGATACACATCCTCTAGAGTAATTTTAATCTCTCTAGTAGGAAGCTATTAAGTACATGTTTTTACATTTCACCTCTCACATAAGGTGGTAATCAGATACCTATCCCACTACATAATACCAAGGTCACAAACATGACCCATCCCTACCCTATCCATCATAGCCCTCTTATCAACTAAAAAAGGTAACAATCTTAGTGTCTCCATCACTTGGCCTCTACAAATATCCCTCATTCATACCTCACCCTAAAAAACCCCCCAAAATAGCATATATATTAGTCAACCATGCCAAAGAAAACAACTAAGCTAAAAAACAATAGGTAATAACTCAGAAACTCAAAAAACTAGCCCTAACAAACAATAGCACTAGAAAATAGCATTGGAACCTAGATAGCAATGCTAAACAATAGATATTGGAACTAGTGGAAATTTCATAAAACTATTTAAAATAGCTAAAAAATATCAAAAATAAGCTTCCAAATAGGCAAAAATTGCACGTTTTAGTTACTTACCAGGGTAACCTCCCCACTAGCCTCAACCTGGGCTGCCAACTGCTCAAATCAAGTCATGGTAGGTACTCATATCCTTGGCATATCTCCTACTCTAAAGCTCTAAATCTTAACTAGTCAACACACAAATGCATCAAGAATCAATCCAATTCTCCTATATCAAACAACTTTCTGATTCAAAGAAACATACCATTTTTCCTATAACTTGAACCCTGTAACTCCATTTTGCAAACCATTTTCTTCCCTTAAATCATGAAAATGATACCTTAAACATAATGCAAGCCTTTCTTTCTTACTACATCATCTATCTATAATGGCATACACATATCTGTACCTATTTTATATCCAGACATACAACTTGGTCCTAACCAATCAAAACTTATTCCAATTTCAATAACTTGGTCTAATCAATCAAGTAACTTCTCAATCAATTAGAACTATACCAACTTTTCTTTTATCATTATGCCACTAGTCATCACTTTTGGATCAAACTCCTCTATCATGAGATCTCATCCTTATCCCCAAAAGTGGGGCATCATTCCTACTATTCATATTGTTACACTTACCTAACATAACCCATCCGCTCTCATAAGTGGATACACCATGGTTATTACACCTCCAGTAGTCAAATCATTAGGTTCAACTTAGATCAATTGAAATATACAATGATTCAAACTACATGGGTCATGCAACATGGTTTTTACACCTCCAATATTTAGATTATCAAATTCAACTCAGATTGGTTAAAATATATAGTGATTTAGATTATATGGGTCACTCAGCATTACTCAAGATATTTAGAGGGACATAACTTCTATTTATAGATACAAAGACTAGTCAGATATAATGGTTTAGATTATATGGATTCACATTATAAATTTAGACTCAGATACCAGAATTGGGGGCATGTACATTACCACATGTCTCACACATGTAGTATCATATGGCATGACATAATTACAAGACTAGATAGAAGATTATAGGCATAGTGCAGAGCATAGTTTTTTGATCTCTAGTTTTACACATGCAGCATGGCATGATATGTCATTTCACTTGTGGTTATATAGATTTGTAGACTATATATATACATCACTCATATACCAAATTTAGGGGCATTGCATAGATGTTCATGTTCTTCATCATGTAGGATTATACAAATCAGAATGGTAAGGCATGCCATTCTCTTCTTTCATATTTAATAGAGTTTTAAATTACACCCAATTGTACTTAGCTTGTCACCAAGTTGGATTGTATGATCATCTACATTGGTTGGTCCATAGCATTATCCAGACCTAGACTACACAAGTTTGTGCAAGATAAAGGATAAACATCAGTTTTGGGCCTTCGAGCACTTCTAAATTCTAGTTTAGATTATTTAGAGTAGGGGCATGATATACTTTGCTCTTCATAGTATACAAATTATATGCACACATTTAAAATTACATGAGTTTATGTAGGATAGAGGATAGACATTGGTTTTGGGCCTCTGAGCATGTCTCATTTCTATCCAAATTTAGCATAAGATGCAAGCATTGCCCCCTTCTCCATGATTACATGATTTCCATATTCAAATTTAGTATAGGGAGCATCCATTTCAAAGATCCCTTCTTTCTCCAAGAATTATTTATCTCTTCATCCACTTCTTTGGCCAGGAAGTGAGTTGGACCCTTTTTAGCACATTTATCTCCATGTATGTAGGTTCAGGTATGCATTTTATTTTTTTATTTTACTCTAGTACTTCATTTCATTGCGTCACTATAATAAAAGAAGGGCAATTGTATACACCTAAAATTAATCAAGCAACCACACATATCAAGTCTTTTCATAGGAGACTCTGACTAGAGAATACAAACACTTATTCACATTATCCATGTTCTTATTTTACTTATCTTGGTCTTGTTTATTGATTTTATCACCTCTTTGTTATCTCAATCAACTAACCTATACCTATAGGAACCCCTAGACTTGGTCTATGTTAGTTCTAACATATTTTTCTAAGTCTTAGACAATAGAATTCTATAGGACTATAATGCTAAATGTTCCTATCCTTTTTAGTGCTACTTTCCAATGATCATTTTTCTTGCTTAACGGGTCTTAAACCCTTCTTAGCCCCTCCCTTAAGTTTTATTTATATTTTTTATGTCAGCTAATGTGATTAATGCTCTCAAATTTAAAATGAAGAGTCTCATATATAAAAGACTTCACAAGGTATTTTATTTCTATCACTTACTACTTTGGCACATTACATAATAAAAATTAGTCAATAGTATAGCTCAACATTCTACATCACACATAGACTTGCATGCTTGATTAAGGAAGGGCCTAGGCAAAATTCATTCTTACATTTATCATGTGTATTAATTATGCATGTTCCCTAAGGGAGAAATATATTTTATCTAAAACCATAGCTTGAGGGTTAATGTAGGAAACAATCAAGACAATAAGGGTTCTAAATCATGCAATCATTCTTCGCCTAACCTAGTTTTTACCCCTCTTACTTTTAATGCATTTTTTTTACATGTGTGTAGATAAATATAGGGTTTTGAGATTGAAATAGACCTACAGTGAGCTTTTTAAACTTCTAACCTCTAAAACTTTGTACACATGCTCACATTGAGGCAATAGATAAAACCCAAAAAGCTCAAATCTCCTAGATAATAACAACAAAGGTGGATTACAAAGCTAGTACCAATCCTATCCATTTTTGGTACTCTTTTCCAATCATAAAATGAAGGCCAGATCTAACTTCATGATAGTGTCCCAATCTTGCACCTCAATTTCTAGCCCCTAAATCATTCATTTCGGTCCATTTTTAGATAAGTTCATTTCTCTTCCTCATGTAAATTATTGGATAAAAATCTATATTTTTCCATATTAAACTAGATTTTTCCCCTTATTCTAGACCCCTTATTATTTAGAAACTAAACACTAGTATCCCAAAAATAATAAAACATGTAGTGACACCCAGATCCTTAACTACTTCACTCTACCCATTGAGGGGACATCCTTCTTCTACATTTGAGACATACATCAACATATCTACCCATTAGGGGCATATTCTACATGAATACACCATCCACATTATGTCATTCCTATACCACACACTCTAGTTATCATATTGATGTACATTACTTACTAGCTTACATAGATTATTCCATTGATACTCAATAGTATATATCACTTGTGTATTTCTTAGCATCTACCTAGTCTTGTACTCCATGTTTTGCATACTTTAATTCTTCTCTTGATTAGTTAGATGTGATAGTATATCCAATATTTAAATGTCTTCTTTTATTTCTTTGAGTGGTTAGACTTGATAGCGTTTATCAATTCTTATTTTATTACTTGTGTGTGCCTTATGACATTTTATAGTGTCTTTTGTTTGTACTCTTCTATGTGCTTGTGGCCCTCATGCCAAATTTGCTTATACTCTTGTATGTGTTTATGGGCCCTCATTCCAATCTTATTTATTTGTAATTTTATGTGTATTTAGGCATTTGAACATGCCTTGTATGTTTGATTTCCTATTTTGAGTGACATGTGCCCATGTCGCTTGTTGGTTTGGCCCCTTGGTCACTTTTGTGTACTTCTTGCCTTGCATATTTGTTGCTTGTTTGCTTCTCAATTATTTACAATGCCATGATCCACACCATGCATTATCTTGCCTTTTTAGATGCCATGATGGACATAATGCTCCATCCCTCCTTGATAACTAATAACTAACTAGATTTCTACTTTTAGATTAATATATTACACATGATATTAAATTATTACATCTATCTAGGCATACCCCTATTGATTAACAATCTCCAATACAAACTATGCTATATTTTGAGACATCTTTTGGATTATCATTGTTATATCATGTATTTCATAGCATACAACAATTGCAAGGATATTTATTCTAAAGGAATTAATTGTAGGGTCTTCATTTATACCCTCAGAAGAGGGGGTAAAAAATAGGGGTTTTGCCATAGAGATCAAAACCTTCTACCAATCAAAAATTAGTTTTTAAAACACTCAGAATAGCATTTAGAACCCAAAACACTTAGAGAAAACTAGAAAGATAGTGATGAATATAAAACAATGATTATAAATAGTAAAGGATAAGATCACCATACTTGGATCATAGTGCTAGATAGTAAAGTGTCTTATTTTTGGCACTCTTGTCCAAACAACAAAAAACCTAGATTTTCAAAAAATAGACAAAAAAGTGAGGTTAGTTACATTTTTGTCAAGTATAATTCAGTTCAAATTATGTAGTTTTAGTATAATTTTACTCAAAGTATCCAAATATATGGGGCAACATGCACATCATGATGGCTCTTTCTTTTAGTTTTAGAATGGGCAGTTGGTACAACTACTAGATTAGAATCCATGTTGCAGATACTAGTGATTGGGGTCAATGTGTATGACATATTTGCCTTCTTTTATTTCCAATTTTAATGTATTAACCAAGTATTCTCAATAGTTATGTGCCTTAGTCTATCTACAGGTGGTTGGCATCATTTTGAAGTGGCTTTCATATAAACCTAGTTTTCAGTTTCAAAGTGGCTTTCATACAAGCCTAATCTCCACCTTTCAAAGTGGTTAAAATTGGCCTAGTTTTTAGTACACATTTAGTTATCCATACTGCCTTATTAGATTACAAGCATTTAAGGAATTCAGGAGCCATCTCATATAAACATTCATACTGGTGTCAATTCATAGCTTCAATAAATGGTCAATGATGGAGCCAAAGACTAACTAGCCTTTGTATTCATGAGCCAACTACTCAAAAGGATTCGACACACAATCCAAACATCCATTAAAACATGTATGATCACATAGCTTCACTTAGTGGGAAACAATGGATCTAAAGGGCCAACCTTTATATTCGTAAGCCACCCTTAAGGAATTGAGCACTCATCTTTGTTCATGATATTACTCTTAGTACAACACATACCTAACATCACTCAACATCACTCAAATATAACTCAACATCATAACAAGTTTTGTATTATCTCTCATACCTAGTGAAGTGTATTCATTCCTTTTTCTTCCTCTCTCTTTTACCTATCCTTTATACATTCTTGCTTTAGACATAGCATGTCTAGTAAGAACGGATCTACTCCTTATCTTCCTATGTAGATTTATGCTTCATGATGTGCTCTCTCTATGCACACTCAGCATCACACATTTTCATGGCCTTCACCCTTACAGGTAAGTTTAGGTATGCTTTCTACTTTTCTTTTATATTAGTATTTCACTTTGCTACATCACTAGAATAAAGGGGGGCAAATGTAGTCATATAAAATATCTAAATTGGTAGTTTGAGTATGGCTTGTGACACCCTATTTATAGGTCCTTTTTTCATGCTCTTATGACCCTTGTAGACATCATTTTCCTTGTTACCAATCATATGAAACCTTTTAAATGATCATTCCACCTCAGCCATATTATATTTCCTAGGCCAATCCTATTCCCTCGCGTTTTAAGCCTATAGGACAAGAGCGCCATACTTGGACTATAGCATTGGACCCTAGGGTGTCCCATTTTTTATGCTTCTATCCATTTTCACTTTAAGCCCCAATGGTCATTTTCATCTGATCCATATCCTTAATTATGATAGCCTATCATGAATACATCTAACCCATGACCAATGGTTCCCTATAAAATCCTATCCAAAGCTCATTAACAAGGGAAGGTGGATAAAACTTACAAAGCAAGCACAAATACAAATAAATCACTAAGAAAAAATTCTCTATTCTCTATATATAGTCACCCAACATAGTTGTAAACATATTCAAACCCTCATACTAGTCCCTAACCACCTGAAACTCTCTTAATTTGGTAGTTTTACATCTGGATCACACTATTGCACAAAGCACATTAGGTGAGAGAATTACATATGGATTGATCCCTTTTTGTAGTATTGGTATGTAGGCAGTGTGCCCACACAAGGGGTGTGTATTACATATTCAATGCATCTTACACACTAACCACACTTTCCTCAAGTGGTTTAAACATCATTTTATCAAACATGATGGATGTTAGGGTTTGAATATTCAATCAGCTCTATAGTAAGTTCCATCAATAATCAGTACTCAAAATTTCATAGGTAGGCTCACATAGGAACAATGTAAAAACCCAAAAAGTTTTAGGTCTTTATGACCAATTTAGACAAACAACAATAGGAGTGGACTATTGCACCAGACACCAAAGTGTGATGTTTTTGGTGCTCTTGTCCTTTCATCAAATGAAATCTAGATTCAAATTCATAACACTATCTTAGTCCTACACAGCCAATTTTAGCCTTTGTTTCATCTGTCTCAGTCCAGTTTCAAGCTAAGTTATATTTCTCCTTATTTATTACTATTTTTAGAAAGGTAAAAAAAGACAAATAAATTATACAAATTAGGACTGTGAATATTGCAATATTTTTTATTGATTTACTAATCTAGACCCTTAACTAAAATAGGAATAAACTCCATTATTCCCCAAAAAGTTAAATCATAGGTAGAGATTCATTTTTCATGTTGATCAAAAAATTATTGAAGCATATTTTGAGAAAGTAAGTGGACCATTTACTAGTCTTACATTAACATTTCATATGTAAGACATCATTTTAGTAATATTGATAGACATTTTAGTGTTATTTCTAACTTGATGTATACGTTCCTTATGAAAACATGATTGTCCATTTCTACTTAAAAAATTTATAGGTGCAATACTAAACCCAAACATAAAAGCTATAAGATGTCCAAATTATTTAAGAACATAAAAACAACCATGAATTTATACATCTAACATGCTCATTATGATCTTTAAAAGTGTTGCTTACCTCATCGTCCCTCCTCATCTTCCTCAAAGCATGGTTCATATACATTTGCTAAACAATCAAGTGTTTTATGGGCACCCTACATCAATATTTTGCTAAAATGAGATACATGAAGGGAAAAGGGAGAACTCATGCACTAAATGCTATTTTACACTCCATCTAACCATGGTAAGTTGTCAACATACATAGTGAGATGCAAACATGTACACTAGATCAATAACATTTGAAACATTAACAATAAAAAAAGGCAAAAACGTCAACATGATAGCTTACCTATCAAAATCATTACATAACATACATATATAGATGATTGAAAGAGTATATGTGAATGCCATCACAATAATTAACCATGTAGCATCATGAAACACATCACTAAATTCAATATCAACCACCAAAGAATTTATTGAATTCTATATAAGTGAATCACTTCTTATTCAAAAAAAATTATAAATGAAACACTTATATTCAAATTATGATATCCAATTAATATTTATCATTTCACATCATATATTCCATACATATCATGTCCAAGACAATATCTGCCATGAAATATCCATGTTCCTGACATGGACATTGTTGGTTGAATATTTTGTCAATCAACGTACTGATAAACAAAATAGGTCTTATCATCCAAAGTAAGAAGATTGGTCATCCAAATGTGTAGGTTTACCACATCAAAAGGGGACTAATCTCTCCTCTCATTAAGGAGAGGTTCCCTATATATATATATATATAGAAAATAATACTCAAGGGTAGAACAAACCATCCATCTCTCTTTTTTTAGAGATGATGTGTGCAAATCAAAGGAGAAATCTTAGGGATAATGACATAAAGCACTCCTCTTTTTTCAGAAGTACTATTCAGTAAACCACAAGAATCCTTTTGGTAGTAATTACAAAATGTAACCAAGGACGTAGTAACCAGTAGATTGAGATGTAGCACAAAGTCTCCAAATCAATTGTGCAAGAGTGAGATATGAAGGAAAATGAGGGCATAAAGTCGTCCCAAGGTCCTTTACATAAAAATAAAAATAAAACACACTAAAGGCAATTTTGGGGGCACAAAGTCTCTCCATAGTTGGCTTCAGGACACCTTCCTGACTACTTTTGCTAATTCTGCTTATTAACTTAAAGGAACAAAAAATATATTAAGGAAAAAGACATAAGAATAGTTTCCCTAATAACAAAGATATCATGACACAAAGTCTAAAATGTCACTTGCTTTCTTATTCCAATAACAAAATATGATCAACAATCTGAGCTCAAAGTCTCAGTAATGCCTTTCAATTTGGGCAGAGTTTTATTCCTAATAATTAGAGAGAGAGAGCCTCATTCAATAAAAGAGAGTCCCTTATATAGCCTCTTCAAGGACTTGGGAATAGTAACACATCATGTTACATTGAATTTTATTAAGAAGACATGCTAGAATTTAGGGGCATTTACCCATTTGCTTTTCTCAATGCAGAAAAATGGGTCACACTATTGAAAGTTTGCATCTTTCAATATCCACCTGGCGATATACTTCTAAGAACATATTAGATGCGCAAATGTTTTTGGTCATTCCTCCTTTTTTGGTTATTTGAATCAGGGCCTTGATTTAGTTTGATGATTTATTCCTTAGTCACTTCCTACTAGTCTTTTGAGAACCTTGTAGAAGATGACACTTGGTAGCTTTTGTTGCATTTGATACTATGCCTCAATAGATGACACATGGTAGCTTCCACTGTGACTTTGAAGATGACACATGGCAGCATAACGAGTTTTTTGTTTCTTTAGACTTTTCTTTCAGAGGAAAAAGTCTGAAGGAATTACTTCAGACAATTTATCTGAAGGAATTGTCTCTTTGTCACTTTTGCCAAGGGAATTTTCTTGAAGGAAATTCCTTTGCTCTTTTGGCCTTTGAATTGGCCCATTAGCCTCCTTCCTAAATTAGCCTTTCTAATTTTTGCAATGGTTCACTTTAGCTTCTGAGTTTCCTTTGAAAGGGCTGTTTTCCCTTTGGAAATTTGCCTTAGTCGATTTTATGTGAATATCAAATTGTGACACATGGTAGCATTTGTTGCTCTTAGAAACAAAGTGAAATGAGGCTCAGAAGATGACACTTGGTAGCATTTGCTGAGTTCTATCAGGTTTTGTTTCCTTAGTCACTTTTGCCATAGAAATTCCCTCCATAAGGGCACTTGTGTCTTTGATGCTTGGGGCACTCCTTTAAACTTGTCACTTGAACCGATCGATTGAACCAACTTTGGTTCAATGGTTCAATGGTTCATTCCCTTGTTTTTATTGACTACTTGAACCAAGATTCTTTGAAACAAGCCTCGTTGAACCCGTTAAACCTTAAACCCATTGAACCTTTGAACCAAAGTGGTTCAATGGTTCATTCTCTGAAAATGACTGTTAGAGACTTATTCTTTTGATTGAACCCGCCTGTAGAAGCCTTTGAATTGGCTGAACCATTAGTCTGTCACTTATTCTTTCTAAGCTCTTTAATCTTCATCACACTGGTTAAACCTTTGAACCTGTGAACTCGTTAAACCTTTGAACCAAAGTGGTTCAATGGTTCAATCAGTTCATTCTTTTTATTTGGCTAAGTCCTTTTGATCTTTTTAAACTAAATGCATTGAACCATTTGGTCGTTGAACCTATTGAACCATTGAACCCATTGAACCTTTGAACCAAAGTGGTTTAATGGTTCAACAGTTCAATGGTTCAAGCCTTATTCCCTTTGATAAGTGTTTTGAAGCCATTAAACCTTAAAGTGATTAAACTTTGGACCTTGACAAATGCACTTAACTCTTGCTGCTGATGTTGAACCTTTTAACCCATTGAACCCATTGGACCAAAATGGTTAAAGGTTCAACGGTTCAATTGTTCAATGGTTTAATCCTTGCTTAGAAGCTTGCCAATGAACTTTTTTGGTTGAACCTTGTCGTTGAACCAACTTTGAAATTGCCTGTGTTAAGAGCTTATTTCTTTCTTGTAGAGTCCATAGAAATCAACCTGTGAAGCCCGTAGAACTTGGCCTATAGATTCCATAGATTTAAGCCTGCAGAGTCCATAGTTTCAAGCTTGCAGAGTTTATAGATTCAAGCCTATAGAGTTCATAGATTTTTAGAAAAGATTTTAAAAATGAAGAACTTGAATGCTCAAAACAATTCTTGAAAAGGGGAGGGAGGATTTTGGTTTGTTGAACCAAAATAGTTCAAATGTTGTCTCAAAAATAAGCTATATTTTTGGGGGACAACAGCTAGCTCCAGTTGGAGAACTTCTTTTAGTTGAAAACTTGGAATAGCTGAGGGGAGTAGAAACTAGAATCTCTAGTTCCTTGAAGTGTGCCATTGGGCTATGGAGTTATGCTACCCAAAAAGAAAGGTTCCAAAAAATGAAAATGAAAAGCACAAAATAAAACTAAAGACTATACAAATGTACATATGTATAGGTGAACTTATCTGATACTTCAAGAATTGAAGTGATTCAGAAGCTACCTATTATGAGACAATGAAAATGGTGTGCCATCCTTATAAACTAGCAAGAAACCATTTTGTCCTCAAAAATGGTGATGGGCAAATGAAACTCTCCACTAGGAAACCAATTTTTTGTGTCTTCCTTTGGCTTTTTCTTCTTCTTTCCCCATGGCAGGATGTGGTCCTCAAACTAAAAACCATAACTCCTTGATCTCTCTATGAAGAGTTCCTTTTGTTGACTTCAAAATATAGCAGTATGGTCTACCATCATAACTTGTTGTTATACTAGTTCAGTCTAGCACATGCTTTGATTATCAGCATCAAACTCCTGACAAACCATCAGCTCAACATCTCCTTTGGTGTGAAGGAGTTTGACCTCTTCACCCTAAGTAGTTTTCAATCTAAGTAATAGAGATCCATATCTAGTTGTGGAAGAATTACTGGCATTAGATTCTAGGATCTAAGCATCATCAGAAGCTGATCTTCTATCAAATTTCTCTTCATGGGAGATGGAAGATCCTTCTTGATTTGTACTACACCCTACCAATTTTTTTGATGCCTTGTTTGGATGAAATCTTAGATTGCCAGCTATGGGACTTTCATCAGTTGAGACATGAGCATCCTTTGTGGTCAAAAATTAATTACCCCTGCTTGAAGGCTCAAATAGAATTTGAGCTATAGGGGCTGATGTTTGGGTGACCACAATTTTTGCCTCAGACAGGTCCACACTTAGTTCTCGACCAATGTTTAATTGCTCAAGATTTACTTGTAGGGATTCAAACTTAGTCATCTAAATTTTGGATTTCTTGACATGATCAATCATGAAAAATGACTGAGATGGACTTGGAAGAGAGGATGGGAGTTCATCCTTTTGGTTTTTGGGAAGGGGAGGACTGATCTATGAATTTGAAGTAGGTGCAGAGATGTTCAATGTACTTACTTTTTTGGCAATCACCGGGTCCTTTGACTAGAAAGGAAGACGGGTTCTCTACTCAGCAATTGAAATTATTGGTTGGGGTTGCTCCTCTATCTTCTCTTTGTCAGCTTATTGGGCTGACTGATTCTCAGATTTGGTGAATACTACATATGATCCTTCGACTGCTTCACCTTCACTTCTGGGTTCATCCTAGAATTTTAGGAAACCAATGTGGGAGTCACCAGTTGATTCTTCTAGATCCTCTCTGAAGAGATCAGTGCCATTTTATTGCTCAAACTTAGGTTGAAAATAAGAAACATGTTCTGTTTCTAGATATCCAACTATTGAGTTGGTTGGAGGTGCTTCAAAGGCAAGGTTCCTCTATGGGGGAGGAAGACAATTTGGTTGCCCTTGACTTCTGGTAGCATTGCCTTGATATGGCTGATTAGGGAATGTCCTCCTTGGTATATATTTATATAGAGGAGTAGAAGACATACCTTGTGCCATTTGCCTTTTCAAGGCTAGAAATTCATTTGCAAGATTTTGTACCATTTGGTCAGTGGTGATTGTGGGTGAGTATTCAGAAGATGAAGAGGGTTTGCCTCTGTTTGGGTCTCTCCTTATCTTTGCTACCAATATAAGGTCATTTTTTACCTCAGTAGCCAAGTCCTGAGCAGTAGCAAGGTCTATGTGGCAAGATTGTCTCAACAAAAAACTCACTTTAGGCAGTTGTGAGTTGATAAAGAAGCATTTGAGGTTCTGAGGTGTCAGCTGGGTGACCATGGGAATCCTATGCCTCAGCTTATTAAACTTGGAAATAAAATCTCTCATATGCTCATAAGGCTCTATCTTCATCTAAGTGAGCTGGGCTAGCAAGGCATGTGCATATTCTATGGAATTGAACCTTGCTTCAAACTTGGCTTTGAGTGTATCCTAGTCAGTCATTGATCTAGCTTGTAGATGGTAGAATTAGTCTACAACAGCACCTTGTAGTGTCTCCATAAAAATCCTAACTACCACATCTTCAAATTCCACCCCTATAACACCACAGGCTATGCTCTGCAATGTGTTCATTAGGGTGAACTATCCCATCACCAAAGAATTTGGGGAAATTCTTTCTTAAACTACATGGGATTTCATGCAGAGGTGGAGTCAAGTTGAGTGGGCTAAAAGAGTTACCCCAGGGGCCTCGAACTACCATGATTTAATTAAGAAAAATAGAGATAACAAATTTGGATGGAGTGGCCAGATTGCAAAACAAAAATAGAAAAGGACTAGCTCTGCTTTAGCTTGAGGCTTGAGGCTTGAGGCTTCAAACTATGCACTCTTTCCCAGTATCGCTAGTTTTGCAAACCAGATAAAATAATGGAGGTAGAAGAAGATGGTAAGGATATAATGACAATGGGTAAGACACAGAATGGAGTCACTAGAGTCTATATAATGGATAAGGAAAGGAATTGCTTCAATTTGAAACTTGAGGCTTCAGACTGCATGTTCATCCCCAGCAGAGTCACCAAAAACTGTTGGTTGAATATTTTGTTGATCAACATACTAATAAACAAAATAGGTCTAATCATACAAATTAGGAAGATTAGTCATCCAAATGTGTAGGTTTACCACATCAAAAGGGGACTAATCTCTCCTCTCATCAAGAGGAGGTTCCCTATAGATATGCTATATATATATATATATAAATAAAAAATAATACTCAAAGGTAGAACAAACCATCCATCTCTCTTTTTTTAGAGATGATGTGTGCAAATCAAAGGATAAATCTTAGGGATAACGACAGAAAGCACTTCTCTTATTTCAGACGTATTATTCAACAAACCACAAGAATATTTCTGGTAGTAATTGCAAAATGTAACCAAGGACGTAGTAACCAGCAAATTGAGATGTAGCACAAAGTCTCCACCTCAATTGTGCAAGAGTGAGATATGAAGGACAATGAGGGCACAAAGTCATGCCAAGGTCCTTTACATAGAAACAAAATGAAAACACACTAAAGGTAATTATGGGGTCACAAAGTCTCTCCATAGTTGGCTTTAGGACACCTTCCTGACTACTTTCACTAATTCACTTATTGAATTAAAGGAACATAAAATATATTAAAGAAAAAGACATAAGAACAGTTTCCCCAATAACAAAGATATCATAACATAAAGTCTGAAAAGTCACTTGCTTACTTATTCTAATAACAAAATATGATCAACAATCTAAGCTTAAAGTCTCAGTAATGCCTTTCAATTTGGGCAGAGTTTTGTTCTTGATAATCAGAGAGAGAGAGCCTCATTCAATAAAAGAGAGTCCCTTATATAGCCTCTTCAAGAAAGACTTGGGAATAGTAATACATCATGTTGCATTGAATTTTGTTAAGAAGACATGCTAGAATTTAGGGGTATTTACCCATTTGCTTTTCTCAATGCAGAGAAATGGGTCACGCTATTGAAAGTTTGCATCTTTCAATATCCACTTGGCAGTCTACTTTAAGGAACATATATGATGCACAAATGTTTTTGGTCATTCTTCCTTTTTTGGTTATTTGAATCAGGTCCTTGATTCAGTTTGATGCTTTATTCCTTAGTTGCTTCCTGCTGGTCTTTTGAGAACCTTGTGAAAGATGACACTTGGTAGCTTCCACTGCATTTGATACTGTGCCTCGATAGATGACACGTGGCAGCTTCTGTTATGACTTTGAAGATGACACGTGGTAGCATATTGGGTTTTCTATTTCTTCAGACTTTTCTTTCAGACAATTTGTCTAAAGGAATTGTCTCTTTGTCACTTTTGTCAAGGGAATTTTTTTGGAGGAAATCCCTTTGCTATTTTGGCCTTTGAATTGGTCCATTTGCCTCCTTCTTGCCCTCTACAAGGGCTATTTGAGCTCCTAAATTAGCCTTTCAGTTTTTTGCAATGGTTTACTTTAGCTTTTGAGTGTCCTCCGAAAGGGTTGTTTTCCCCTTGGAAATTATGACACGTGGAAGCATTTGCTGCTCTTAGAAATAAAGTGAAATGAGGCTCAGAAGATGACACTTGGTAGTATCTATTGAGTTCTGTTAGGTTTTTGTTTCCTTAGTCACTTTTTCCATGGAAATTGCCTCTGCAAGGGCACTTATGCCTTTGATGCTTGTGGCACTCCTTTGCACTTGTTGCTTGAACCGATCGATTGAACCAACTTTGGTTCAATGGTTTAATGGTTCATTCCCTTATTTCTATTAACCTCTTGAACCAATATTCTTTGAAACAAGCCTTGTTAAACCCATTGAACCTTAAACCGATTGAACCTTTGAACCAACGTCATTTAATGGTTCAATAGTTCAATGGTTCATTCCCTAAAAATGACTGTCAAAAACTTGTTCTTTTGATTGAACTTGCTTGTAGAAGCCTTTGAATTGGCTGAACCATTAGTCCATCACTTGTTCTTTCTAAGCTCTTTGATCTTCATCGCACTGGTTGAACCTTTGAACCTATGAACTCATTGAACCTTTAAACCAAAGTGGTTTAATGGTTCAATAGTTTAATGGTTCAATCGGTTCATTATTTTTATTTGGCTAAGTCCTTTTGATATTTTTTAATCAAATGCATTGAACCATTTGGTCATTGAACCTATTGAACCATTGAACCCATTGAACCTTTGAACCAAAGTGGTTCAATGGTTCAATGGTTTAATGGTTCAAGCCTTCTTCTCTTTGATATGTGTTTTGAAGCCGTTGAACGTTGAAGCCATTGAATGTTCAACCTTGACAAATGCGCTTAACTCTTGCTGTTGATGTTGAACCTTTGAACCCATTGAACCCATTGAACCAAAATGGTTCAAGGTTCAATGGTTTAATGGTTCAATGGTTTAATCCTTGCTTTGAAGCTTGCTGATGAAATTTTTTGGTTGAACCTTGTCATTGAACCAACTTTGAAATCACCTAAGTGTTGAGAGATTTCTTCTTTCTTGTAGAGTCCATAGAAATCAACCTGTGAAGCCTATAGAACTTGGCCTGCAAAGTCCGTAGATTTAAGCCTACAGAGTCCGTAGTTTCAAGCCTATAGAGTCTGTATATTCAAGCTTGCACAGTCCATAGATTTTTGGAAAAGCTTTGAAAAATGAAGAACTTGAATGCTCAAAACAATTCATGAAAAGGGGAGGGAGGATTTTGGTCTGTTGAACCAAAATAGTTCAAATGTTGTCCCAAAAATAAGTGATATTTTGGGGGACAACAGACATAAGACCTCATATCAAGGACATATAATGGGGAAGTAGACTACCACTAAATTCAAATATATGCATTTGTGATTCTACCATGAAGACACCTACATTTGAAACTTTTTGGTTTAATAAGCTTGACAAAAATCAAGATGAAGAAATGAACATAAATAACATACTTATTGGTTTGTTAAATAAAAATTGAATAACTAGCCTCTATGAAATGACTCATAATATTTTAGAGGATGCCACATCATCTTCATTGAAATCTTATTCAAATATAAGAATTCATCTTCAAAGGAATAAAAAGGAGTATTAGATCAATGATGGTAATAAATAGAAGCATGATAACAATTTAGATATACATAGGCATTGAATTTACTTACACAAGGTAACTTGTGAGAAGTAATTTCTTTTTTTGGTCCCCCAAGAAGCCATCTTACATCTTTATGTAAGGCACTCCCTAAAAGGAATGTGTTTGTCATTAGTAGAATGTGAACGAGTGTCCTCTCTTTGAATTATGAAATTTAGTTGCTACAAAAATATCAAAGTTATTATTAAAAACCTACAATCAAGTTTTCTTGTACTCCATGCAAACCATTGAACTAATTGATTATAACCTGAGGTCTATTATTGGCTACACCCTGCCATTACTCAACACTCTACCTTTATCGCTCAAGTTATTGACAAACTTCTCATCGCCTTATGCAAGGTTACCTTCCTTGTGACAAGTTTTGCCTTGAATCATATACAATCATCATGTCATTTATATCCTTCAAGGCCATGTCATTGAGATTACATGGTTGGGAGACATTCTCCCTCACCATCCCTAATATTTATAGCATGTCTCTCTTTTTGATGAACTACTTTTTTAAGAGGCATTATATTGTCCTACATTTTACTTCTCTTTTTATGTATTCTCTTCCCTTTGGCTTCATTTTCCCACTATTGGCATGCCCTAGGGGTCTCTTTGAAGTGGGTTGTTGACCATGAATTTTGATACAGTGATTGTTAAGCCTCTATAATGACCAAAAAGGATGACCACCTTGACCACTAAATATATTGCATGGTGATAACATAAAATAATGCAAATATTTCTTTGAAATACCCATATCTATAATCTTATACTCACTTGAAAACTATCATTCAATAAAGAATCCATTTTAGGTTATAGGCATAAATTAAAAATCAAATGGGAACATACTCAAAGACACAAAAGTATTCTTACATCATTTTATTTAACCTCCTCCACATAATATTGAGGAATATGGAACCTAGTCATTGTCATCATCATTATCAACAATGTCATTGACATCCTCATAAACCTTCTCCTCCTACTCCTCCTGCGTCAATGGTCAATAAATCACATCTCTTTGAACATAAATGAAACAACAAACATGTAAATCCATTATGGATGAAATAATAATAAGTGCAACCAATACACACATGTGGGGATGAAGTCATCATGTATGTTGTTTTCAACCTCATCACCATGGCTCTGCTCTACCCCTTTTACTTAACAGAAAAAAGCCAGCATACAAAATAAAAGGCTACATCAAAAGGGGTATATTTTTGATTAGTATGGTATGTGAAAAGAAACATCTATGAACACGAGAATCAAATGAATATTAAGTTTGGTCAAAGCTTATCCTACATATTATGAGACAAAGTCATTAGACACTTCATGAACACCCTCATAAATTTCACTTTGTTCTCTCCCCTCTTGCTATAATATTAAACATGACATAAAAAATCACAATGTGGGTATAAAGTTAGCTAAACTTAAGTATTATACATATGGAAAGAGAATAATAATTTTGGCATGTCTATTTCACAAAACATCATTGAAAATTACCTTTATTTTCCCCTCATTTGTATCTACAATAGTAAAAGAATGGAATGTCTACTGAGATTCCCCAATAGTTTGGTGGCCATGGAATGGTTATCTAGGCCTAGTGAGAATTCCACCACTGTTGGAGGGTGCACCATGTGAAACCTATTATGATCTGTGATGAGCAGATTAGGTAAGTCTAAACTCATGACATTCCCACAATGATGACTAGATGTTGATTTATTTATCATAAATGAATCAAAATGACAATTGAGTAGCATCAACAAATGATACTTGAACTAAAAATAGCACATGTGAGGGTAATAACTGAAATTGCATATAATCTATTTCACCTCAACTAAAATTTGTTGTAGTAAATTATTTCCTTCCAAACCATCCATCATAAATTTGGACCATTGAACACTCAAAGTATTAGTTGGAAACATACAACATTTTTCATGTATGTTAATTTAAAACATGGTTTACAACATTCACCCTTATCTATGAACTAGAAAAATCAACTTCAAAGTTATGGTTACCATGACACTCAATTGTTGTGTGAATGGGAATGAGAAATTGATTAGTTGGACACATAACAAAGAAATCATGGAATTCCCTATGTGTCACAATCCTTCCATTTTCCTATGAGGTATGTGATTGCTTCACATGGTAGTCCTTAATTGGCCATAGGATCATTGGCTATGAAGTTACCTCTACATTGCATGATTCTATTGGAATTTTCAATCTTGAAGCCAGGCACATTATGATTAAAAAAATTAGTTGTTCAAAATAGAAATTCAATAAATAATAGGAAAATGGCATACCATTATTATTTTAAACTCACAACAAATTCAAATGCAGCATTCAACTTGGAGATGTATTTGAGGTTCCTATCATTAAAATTAAACTTTAATTGTTCACCATCAAGAGTTCTCTAGAAGCCTATATTGTGTCCATAATGCAAGAGCATAACTTAAATTGTGGTTTGTTTTGCAAATTTTGGCATTGTTTAGCTATAGAATGTCATGTTACGTCAACAAAGTGGTGTTCCAATCCCTAGGTTTTTTTAAAGTTGTCTATTGAGGCTTGAAACTAATTTTCTAACCAATACCAAGAATTTTGAAGTTTTCTAATTGTCAAAGGACTTTATAAGAGCTTCCTTCATCTTTTTGGGCATTTGATGGTCATGATCCTTATAGGAGGGGTCAAAGGTGGTCTTCTAACATGTCTTAAGTGATCAAAATGTCTTAACTCTTAACTACCCATGTCAAACTCAATCATGGTTGACTCTTGAGTGGACTTAGTTGGTTAGTGGTGTGTAGGAGTCCTTATTTTGGTATTAATCCTTTATCAACTTCTATATACCCTCTTTTAATCTTGTAATCCTTGTAGCCTTGTTTTAAATCAAATTGATCTTAATATGAATCTAGTAATTTTATTTAGGTAGTGGGCATGCTTCTTAAGTTTAATCTCATGTGTTTCAACCTTTTTATACCTTGAATTCTTTTGATAATATTTAAAACAACAAAAAACTTGTAAAATTTTACCTTTTTAGGCCTAATTATGCATATTTCACTATGGATTTATTATATTATGTATTATGTGAATTGGTACTATCCTAAATCCTCTTGAATATTTTAGGGCATATCAAATTACATAATATTTCAAATTTTCAATATTTTTTACTGGATAATTCAATAAATAATCATGTTTTTGTTTTAAAACCCTAGTTTAGGCTTGATTGTGCTTGAGATAGTTTGAGAGCTATAAAATGGAGAAAAATTGAATTTAATACAATTTCAATGACTTTCAAAGATTTTTTAAGGACTATATAAGGTTACCTCAACATCTCCAATAGTGATCTTGGCTTGAGCATTTTTTACAGGAACCCAATATGTAATTTAATAGAATATTATTTCCTTCTACAAGTCTGTGTTGAATTTGAATGGAGATTAGATCCAATATTACATTCTAAAATATCTTCAAGACTTATTTGAATAATTAGAGAGTATTTACTATTATATATGGATTTTATAATTCAAAAAAACACTTGAATGGTCTCAAAATTACACCTCCAGTTCTATTTTTTTAACTGTGTAAAATAGAGTCACTGATCCTTGGTTTATATTGTAGGTTACACTTTGTAGTCTGAGGACTGATTAAATTAATGCTAAATAATAACAAGGAATGATAATTCAATACCATCCACACATGATAATCCTTTAAGAATCTATAAGGAACTTAATAATGTTTCTTTTTATTCATTCATTGATAACACAATATACTCAGAATTGCATAAAAGCTAGCCTTTATTGATTTCTTGATCATTTCATCGTCTATCTTGAAGTTTATTCTTCCCACAACAATGGAATATAAATTATTCTATCCTTTTCAATGGTTTCATGCACCTACTTTCTTTCCATCACTTCCTAAACTTCCTCCAATCTAGGTGATGATCTTGACAAGTCATCTCACCTAGACTTTAGGCAAATAGTGAGTATTAATAATGGAAGAATGTTTTATTAAAATGACACCCTCATGATCTTATATGAAACTAGTAAGATCTTTGGGGCCTACATTGATATCAAGTAGTTATAGTGATATTTGGATATAAAGATATAAAATATAAAGTGTTTACATGAGGGGTATAGACAGCTAGGACTAAAAAACCAAACTATTGTTTCTTATAGATATATTACCCAAGAAATCATCAACACCCTCGCTAATGATGGCACAATCACATAAAAAACCCACACTTATATAACAATTTACTTGAGTACACTAGTGCCTTTGATGGTGCTCACCATAAAGTTCTGAGGAGAAACAAAAAGGAAGTCCATACCATACAAAGAGTAAATAATTCATCAAAATACAAGTGTTCAAGATATTACATATTACACTACATTAAAACAAATAATTCATCAAAAAAATTCCTAGACTCACATTACACATTATAATTTAAAAACATAGACATGGTGTGTAGAAAATCACATTACATTACATTACCAATACAAAAATCACATTACATACAATCTCCATAGACATGGCAGTAGACTATACAAATAGATTTTAAACAATGTAAATCTAAATGCAAACCTGTATGTGAGTGTGCTTGCAGTCATAAAATTACCTCTTTGTGCCTCCTTCTAACCAGGCTGGAGCATAGATATGATATGAAATCCTTTCCAACTACCTCCAATGTCAAAATCCTATAAATGTATGGGTATCTAGTTTAAAATACATCTAGATGGGTATGTGTATATAGTTTTTGGAATTGGGTGATTCCTATGAATACAACATCTGAAATCATCTTAAGAACTGGTGTAGGATGTCAATGATGGTTTGTAGTGATATTGTGGATCCAATAAATAGTGAATTGGATATGATGGTAGTGGATTGGTAGTTGGTTGTTAGCGGTCATGGAGGGTAGTGAGCTAGTTTTTAGTAGTCACGATGGTGTTTAATGCACCTAATATTTGGTGGTGAAGGCATAGATCATGATTGGTGAATGATTAGTGAGGAATTTGGCAAGGAGGTAGAATTAGGGGTAGAGTTGGAGATGACCACTAGAGCACAGGTTGACCATGGTGGGCCTAGAGGCTGATTATGGTGAGCTCAAGGGGAATGATGCATGCACTACTCCTTTGAATGTGTTTATATGAGCTTTCCAAACAATAAGTACTATTTCTTAAGTATGTTCGGGATTATATAGATTCTAAAAAATTTTGTCACATCTTAAATACTGATAAGGCAACTAGAAAATGAAAAATTAGCACATTAAAATAAAAATGATAGAGACTAAAGTTTTGTTATGAGTTCATGTGCTCACTCAATGTGAAAAGGCCTAATGATGTAAGAACTAGGCATGCACTAGTAGTTCAAAAATATATTCAAGTGCCCAGTAGATAATATGCCTCTAGCCTATTTAAAAGGCCTACCACCTAATTAGACATGGAAAATATGTAGGTAGTTTGAAGTTTGAACTATGTCAAGGTCAAGTACTCACTCAACTTGATGTTATAAAAGGGTTAAGCATCTGGTTAACCCTCAAATGTGATCAAGTGTAGACATTATAATTTTGTACCCTTATGGATGATTAGTTAGGGGTGGTAGGGTTTATTTATCCAAATCCTTTAAATAAATCTTATCCTAAAGTTTATATTATTTACCATTTACTATCTCAATAAATAGTTTGTACTTTTACTACTTTATCACTCCCAACCTTGAAAAAACCATTTTTAACCTAAAAATCTACTTGTGTAACCTATTTACCCCATATAGAGTCATTACAAACAACCCACCCATCCTTGACCTATTCTCATTTATGGTTGAAACAAGGATCCATTTTTGGGAGAATCAACGATGATTCTCCCTTGATCATTATTGATTCTCTTGATCAACATTGATCCATAAATATTTAGCCTCTATTTGCATTCTGGGAGAGACTAGAACTTTAAGAGCTGAGAAATATTGGTAAAATTCTTGGAGATTGTGATGATGTATATAACAACACTCTATTGAACTTATATCACATTTAATCCATCCTTTGTGCAACCAAAACCTTTGCCTATACCTGTAGAAGAAGTATATTCTACCCATAAGATGACCAAAGGTAAGTCTCATGTTTTATCATTATCATTACTTTATTTAATCATTTGATCATTATTATAACATTAGAATTCTTTTTTATCTTTAATCCATTTCCATTACCAAATCCATTTCATCTTTCTTTTACATTTTATTAAACACAAATACATGAGAGAAACAATTCCAATTCATTTTCAATCGACACTGATTCTATTGATCAACATCAATCTTATCAGGATCGGCATCAATCTACTATGTTTAACACATAGGTCTCAAAACCTTATCACATACCCCTATTTGTTATCATTTTACTAATTATTGTTGTTTAAATATGGCCTTCTCTTTGTAGATGACCCTTCATGGATTTGTTCATGATATGACTAGCATCATCGATCTCCCTATAGTCCCTCAGGCTTTATTTGTAGATAATTACAATATAGCTTTTGACTAGCCCTTTGTGCCATCAAGTATGCACCCTCCCATGAAGCTTAAGCAGAATCATTAGTTGTCATTTAGGATGATGTAGATTTTGCTTCTACTTACTAGGAAGAATATTTCATTTACATTATTGAATTAATTAAGGAAGAAAATCTAAATAATTATTTATTATCATATCATTCATCTAGTGTAATTTCATATGTTTTTATTTCACTTAATTGCATAAATAGTGGACTGACATCAATCTAAGGAAGTGTACCACTTCCTAAAACTGATCCTCGATCATGTAGTCTACCAATATCTTTTATTAATGTATCTTTTGTCAAGTATTCACATGTGTGCAGGTTATCCTTCCCAACTAAAATGGATTTCTCACTACCATTAGTTTCAAAGTGGTGCAAAAATGTCTTCTAATCCACATGTAACATCATAAACCCTATTATTTCAAGTTTTGATTAAATTGCATTTTATTCTAAAAAAATAAAAAAACTACTTAAACATTCTTGCACACTTGGTAGGACTGTCGGGTCTCATTTTTCTTGTTAAAATTAATTTTTGAGTTTGTGTATCTCTTTCTCTTTCTTTTGTTTTCTCAATTCATCCAAAAAAATCAAAATTGCATTTTTACTTTTTAAAAAGGTTAAAGAATCTACATCCATCTTTGCTTGTTTAGTTTACTCACATAGAATAATCTAGATCATAGATTTTTCATAGTCATCACTTTTACCACACACAAATCAAATCACATTCACAATAAACTCATCAAAACATCTGACATAGGAAATTAATGGGGATTTCATCACCTTGTAGTAGCCTTCTTCTCAGTGATCCCACTTGGATTTCACCACTAGTGGAGAACCCACTCAATACTCTAGCTGAGTATAAACTCAAGTCTCTTGGTATATTTTGGATAAGCACCTGACACCCTTATCACTATGGTGTGTGAAGTAAGGGGATAGGCCCCAATACCAAGCCATGTATCAAACCAATACAAAACTCTTTGAATGCTAAAATAAATCTTAAAACCATCTTTAGATCACCATTTCTTAGGACCTTTGATATCCTTCTCTTTTCTTCTTTTTCCACTCTTTAAATTTAAATAATCATAAAAAGCTTTTTATAAATGACTTTAGTGTGTGCATCTTTGTATCCTCACTTAAAACAGGATAATCAAAAATAATTTTTTGTGGGTTTTTAAATTTCTTATTTTTTATCACTATGTGGTTTTGATGTAATAACCATCACAAAAAAATCTGAACCCCCATCTTTGTCTTTGCCTATGGATAATTATCTTAGTCCTGTTACTTATCATGAGTTCATAACAGAAGGTATCCCTCAGTACTACACCCAAGGCAATCTTGAGTTTGCCACCATACTGGATAGTAATCCCATTACCCTTAACTATTACCTTAGATCTTAAGCTATACATATCCCACTCTCACCCCATACGTAGGTATCTCATATAATTTTAGCATGCCCCCATAAAACAATGAGGAGTTTACCACTACTATGGTATCTTCCCATTTTAGTCCCCCTTCAACTAGTTCCAACACAAGCACTACCCAACCAATAGGCACTCCTCTAATAGTGTCTAACATTCCTTTCTTAACTAGTACTCATATTCAGATTATCAATATGTCTCAACCTACATCCACCCCACCTATTATCATTGCACTCTAAAACCTAATCATCTCAGTCTCAGTGACCCTTATAGACATCCAATTCCTAACACCATTTGTGTTGAAATTGTTAATCTTACTCGATTTGCACTCAAATACACATTTTAGGTCAAAATTCATAAAACACACTAAATGGTTCGATCTTATCAGTTATAAGTGTTGATTTATGCTAGTGCATCCCTAAATGGGGCAATGCATTTTATGAGATACCTAACTTTGATCAATTCATTTTGAGTCAAAATGATGATTCCACCATTTAGTGCTCTAGATTACTCTTTCCTTTTAATTCATCTATACATGTTGTGTACCTTTGTTATTTTGTGTTAGGAGCATCTTAAATAGGAATATGATTCCAACACATCTAACATCACCTTCTAATTACTCTTGAGTCAAATTATGACCTAGTAATATGACTTTCTGACCATTTTGATTAATTGTGCATCAATTTCCAAAGAATTAAACTTAACTTGATTAACCTTGTTTAAGCTAATTAATCCAAATTAAAAGCTTAAGTAATACTTCTATAGATCTTTTTAAATATCTCATTATTATAAATTGATATTGAATATCTGCATCACCTAGTGACATCATCTATGGGGTGGCATCCGTCAAGCCATAAGTGCATAAAATATCAGGAGTATGGGTCTCCTATGCCTTTTTATTGCCTCCCATACCTCATTAATGTCCCTTATTCTAAAGTATGATGAGGATAATTATGGATTTTAATTACATAATTCAATTAATCCATGACCACACATCTCAATCTTGAGATGGATAGTCATGGTTGATTCTGAGCTATCTTGGAAATCTATAAATAGAGAGGCCATGGACATCATTTTTAAGCTTGATTTGTACAAAGTTATTATGTTGAATTATCTTCAAAATCCTTTGCATTTAACCATTAAATTTAGTTACAAGCTTCATTGATAGGCTAGTTTAGTGATTCCAAATCATGAACCTAGGTTTTGTGGAGAGTTCTTGAGACATTGGATGAGGTGGCCACCATTATTGTTGAAGACAAGATCTCTTGATCAAGGGAGAACATGATTTTGAGCTGCATTGGTATGGTAAATTTATTTGGAAAGGTAATATGATGATGCTTTCTTTCATTTATTTCTTGTTATCCTTTGTAATTCCCAAATGAATAGATAGGCTAAGTTTTGTTATGTATTTAATGCATTTTTATTGATTTCTTGATTAATGCTTGACTAAATTTCTTTATAGTCCTCTCTACATTTTCCCTTCCCCTGATTGAAAATAGTATACCCTTGAGGCCCAAACACAACCATTAAAATAATCTCTTATGAGTCAGCCTTCTTGATAGTACATACATTTTACTATCCAATATGTAATTCTTACAAATTCTATTGGATATACATATATCCCTTTGCAATCCTTGTAGTACATGGTGGCTTCTTATCCTGTCATAACCATGTCGATAGGATATCCCTTATCTTAGGATTTTTCTACACTGTTATCCACATACTAACTCCCACAACAGAGCATTTTGGGAGGAATCCCTTAACATAACATCCAACCTAATTTTATGGCTAACTTGGAAGCTTCTACCTTTGGGCAGAGGAACATGCTCACCTATGAATAAATATGTAATGAGCCTATCAACCCAGTAGTGCCTATCAGACCCTATCCTTCACAATGGGAACTACCTAAGTTTATCAAATTCCAAAATAAAAAGGACCCATAATAACATCTATGAGTGTTTAGACATGCTTGTTACCTCATATCACATGATGAAATGCTCCTTCTTAAGACATTCCCCATGTCATTAGTTGGACCTACCCTAGATTGGGATAGTTTTCTCCCTCAATAATCCCTCTTTTCATTTGGGTAGCTATCCCAAATATTTATAGAACACTTTTCCATCAATATAGCAAGAAAATTTACCATTATAGACCTTTACACCATTCAAAAATTTAATGATGAGTCCATTATTGACTTTATATCTAGATGGAAAATTTTAAATCAACCAACTCACTTTCCCTCTGCCACAACTTGAGTTAATCAATTTATTCACAAGAGCATATGCTAACCATATTTCATCAATGATATGGGTACAATCTTTTAAAACTTTTTATGAGGCCTTTTCCATGGCCCACAAACTTGAAACTATGGCCCTCCAATAAGGAAAGGTAAAACTATGAAATAAGAACTTTAAATCTAAACTCTCCAGAGGGACCACTAATAACCACAATAATAAAACTAAAGGGGCTACCACTGTTGTGGTTGTAAAATATGTACCTCCTCAAACCAAGAATCAATCCAGGTCTTCCACCTTACATGAACAATCCCAAAAGTCATTAACATGATTTCCCCCAAGATAGTATACCTCTCTAGGATAATCCTATGCATCTATTTTAGATAATATCCTAAAATACTCTCTCATCATGCTCCCTCCCACCAGACCTCTTGATGATTCTTTTCCTAAGCCTAGTTGGTTTTACAAAAATAATTTCTATAATTTTCATGTGTAACAGGCCATGATGTTAGTAGATGTTGTTACTTTAAAAGATTAGTGAAAAATCTTATAAACCAAGGGGAATTGTAATTAGATAATCCTAATTCCCTCATGAACCAATCCATATATATATTTAGGTAACATTTCCCAAATCATGCCTCTACATCAAGTTTTGTATAAGCTAACATAGGATCCATAGAAGAACATTAGACTAACATAATTAATACCATTCATGACCAGCTTCTACTTAAGGAGGTTTTCAGTACCCTTATCCTTGATTTCCTCACCATAGACACTTTTGAACCATCTCAACAAAGTGAAAACATCCCAAAAGCTTCCTCTGATTTGTCAAATCTAATTATTTGGGACCCATTGAAGAATTTATATCCAAGAATAATCAAGAACCAAAAGAGGAAAAGTTATTTGAGAAAAAGTTTTGTGTGGACATACCCCAAGAGCCCATTCTTTATACCACTTCAATGCCCACATATAGTATACCTATTCCCTCTATCTTGTTACTCCCCAAGAAAACTTTCATACTACAAACTGCCTTTAGATTTGTTCCCCCCATTTTTAGGGAGACACTAAATCGTAGGGAGAATAAGGGAAAAGTTATAGACATTGGAGATAGAAATCTAGGAGTTCTAATGGGAAGATCCTTACAACAACCTCCTATTATAATTGAATTACCTAAAGAAGATATCCCCATAACCCCTAAGTAGATAAGAAAAGGTAAATCATCATTGCCCCCATTTAGGACTAGAACATCTATATTAGGGCATCATCCCTTAGCCAAACACAAAGCTACCATTATAGAATCCACCACTAAAGCATGGGTACCATCATAATAAAGTATCCCCACTATGGTCATGTCACTCCATAATATATTAAACCCCTATTACCCACTTGGTTTAGGAGCAAATACTTACCATCAACACAATAACTCAATAGGTTGAGGTTCAAAGTTGCATATCTCTCTTCTACCAACACCCCAAAGATGGAAAGACTAAATCAAGACCCATTGAAGGGGTCTTACTCTAAGATCCTAAATTAGCTTATCTAGACTTTTTTAATCATGCTACCACCTATAAATATTGTTAACCATCATATTCAAAAACCATCATGGTGTTGATAAAATAGGTCATGCACATACATCGAATAACTGGACATGACACAAAAAGTTATAATGTGTTAAATTTTATGGTCTAAAACTTGTTAGATTAAGATGATCTCTTAACAGAACAACTAGATATTGCCTATCCCCCTATAGTTCTATTTACCAAAGAAAATGTCATATTCAAACAAACTATGAATGAGGACATGACTATTGAATGGGTTTAACATCACTCTCTTCCCCTGAATGGGGATGACTCTAAAGATATAGTGAATCCCCCTCTATTCCAAATCAATACAGTTCATATAGCCATATGAGCCCAAGTGCAAGGTCATAAGACTCACTAGCATGATAAAACTAAAATAACTATCCCTAAATCACCAACACCTACCATAAACAATCCAACAATACCTACCTCCAAACCTAAAATTTTCATCTTAGGAAAGGCACAAAATAATAATGCTTTGGAGCTAATATAAATATCCATCTTAGAAAAACTACACTAATTACCAATCAACATGTCTCTATATGAACTTGTTTAGAACTCCCCCAGCATCATGAAGCCATGATATAAGCCTTACAAGCTATAGAAATACAAGTTGATGAACCCTAGCCTTTGTTGGCCTTCATTGCATCACTTCAAAAACCCTTGTCTATAATGTTTCATGATTCAGAGATACCACCCTTACAATTAGATGATCAAGATCATGCTTTGTTTATCACTGCCCAAATATATCAAACTCAGATTAAAAACATTCATGATAGATAATGGTGTTAGTATAAACATTATCTCCTCACATGCATTTAAGTAATTATAGCTACTTAAGATAGTGGTAGCTCAATCACCTACCATTATTTGAGCCTTTAATGATACTATTTATCTTATATCAGGAATGGTAGTACTTCACATTCAGGTAGGCACTCAAGTTCCACCTAAATTATTCTACATTATTAAAGTAAAATTCCATTATAACATCTTTCTCAAACTTCCTTAGATACATTTTATGTACTATGTCTTCTCAACATTGCATTGATGCCTTGAATTTGAGCATGTGGGAAAAATCCATAACATCATAGATGACTCTCATCCCTTAAAAACTTAAAACCTCACCTTTAGACCCAATGAGGTCTTAATTCCACTATAAATTTCTACTCCATCTCCATCCAATAGCACAACTATCCCTACATGAAGACTAGGTAAGTAAACCATTAATTTTTCCTTCTAACAACTTTAAATCAGAGGGTACCAATTATTGACACTTAATACCCTCCCTACTTCATAAGAATATGGATGCCCTGATAAATAGTTAGCTTATCATTCAAATTTGGGGGAAGTTATTCCCTTTGGTCCTCCCTTCCTTCATACCTATTTGATTTATGGGGTACTTGACCAGCCTTCTATTGGCCCTTCTAAATGAACTGAGACTAAGCCATTCACATCTAATTTTTCATTTATTTATAAACCCCATTTTGTAGAAACATACCTATAATGATTTTCCTAGAAGGATTTTGGTATGGGACATTATGAATAGGGCCTACATGAAGTCATATTGGGGGAGTTTAGGAAACCCCATGAAAAACATGACCTCAAATTCTACAAAAATTCCAAAGCCATCCCAAAGAATACTCTCCCTCCTATCCCTAAAGAGGATACACCATCCTCACTACCCAACACCCCTTCTTTGACCAACAAAATCATATCCATCCCCTCTAAATTTTTGTAGTCAATGTCATTACCATAGAACCTATCATATATCACCATGATAGAGATGTCTGAATTATCCATCTATCCTACCTTGATATGATAGGGCAGGATTCCCTTATGATTCCTTTTCTTTAGTGTCAAAATTATGAGACCATCTTAACTCATTTAGGCATGGATAACTCCTAGCTACATAATTCCCTTCTATCTAAAACCTCTAATCTTCAATGAATCCACCATTGATGTTAACCTAGGATCTTATGAGAGTCTGTGAATAGTTAAGGTCAATTTCTTTGTAGATATTCAAGAACACCGATATTTCAATACCTTTTTAGTAGATCAAACCATATCATTCACTTGGTCTTATAAGTATATTCTTGGTATTGACCTCGATATTATTATGCACAATATTGTTACATTTCTTGATGCTAAGCCTGTCAAGCAAAAGCTTCAAAAAATGTATCCTTATGTTGTTATCTTAGTGAAAGAAGAGATACAATACTACCTATCCATTAATTTTATCTAACCCATTGATTACCCTCAATGGGCATCTAACATCATCCTTGTAACAAATCCTATAGGAGGACTTCACCTTTGTACTGACTTTCAAGATCTCAATCTTGCTTATTCTAAGGATGACTTCCCTCTTCCCAATATTGATCAGTTAGTCAATTTAATGGCTAGCCATGAAATTTTGTCCCTAATGGATGGTTTATTTGGGTATAATTATATTCTTATCACACCAAAAGACCAACATAAGACATCATTTATTACTCCTTGGGGGACTTTCTACTATTGTGTTATGTCATTCAACCTAAAAATGTAGGAATTACCTATCAAAGAGCTATGACCTACATATTTCATGAAATTATCCATAAAATTGTGGAGAATTATGTGGATGATCTCCTTGATAAGTCAAAGTTATGAAAAGAATCACCTTTTTGTCCTTAATATCATTTTTGACCACCTAATCCAATATCGCATCCATCTAAACTCCAAAAAGTGTATTTTTTGAGTAGTAACAAGTAATCTCCTCAATTTTATTGTATCCATTCATGGGATAGAATTCAACCATGCTAAAATAAAATCCATTTTAGAAATGCCACCTTCATCCACTCTCAATCAGCTTCATAGTTTTTAAGGTAAATTATAATCTATTCATCATTTTATATCCCAGCTATCCAATCATTGCCAACCTTACCATCACCTTTTAAGAAAGGATATCTACTTTAAGTGGGACTCTAGTTGTCAAGAGGATTTTGAAGATCTTAAGAGATACTTTTTCTTACCACCAATTATCACTCCTCTAAAATAAAGATAATCATTCTTCTTGTATATTTTTGCTACTGACCATGCCCTTGGAGCTATGTTGGCCCATCATGATGAGTAGCATAAAGAGCAAGCTATGTATTATATTAGTCATAAAATTATGGAATATGAGACACATTATTCTCATACTAATAAGTTATGTTTGGATCTTATTTTTTTCACTAATAAACTATGACATTATCTCCTGAATCATAAAACTTACGTTGTTACAAATACCAATCCTCTAAAGTTTATACACTATAAGCCTTCTAAAAATCAGTGAATGGAAAAGTGTCTTATCCTTTTGGTTGAATTTGATCTAGAAGTTATCAATCAAAATTAGTTAAAGGTCAAATCATTACTGATCATCTTATTAAGGCATCTCTTTCCAATAGTCAACCTGTTAATTATGAATTTTTAGATGAATTTATAGCCTCCACTTCTCAACTAGATTCACAATATCAAATGACTCTTTTCTTTGATAGATCCAAATGTGAACGTGGTGGGGAAGATGGAATTATCTTAATTCCTCTTGGGGGGATACCTTCCCTCTTTATTTTAAGCTTGATTTCATATGTACTAATAACATGATAGAGTATGAGGCTTTAATCATATGTCTCCAAACTTCCTTAGCCTTGGGTATTAAAACATTTAATATCTAAGGTGACTTCTAACTCATGGTTAACCAAATTAAGGGAATCTATCAGTGTAAAAATGATACTCTTTAGAAGTATAAAACTTTAGCTGATCAATTATTCACCACCTTTGAACATATGCAATCCAAGGCACTCCCTGATCAAATAATAAATTTGTGGATACTATGGCCTCATTGGCCTCTTTTATCCCATATACATCTCGAGAATCAAAATTGTTTGTTCTTGTTCATAGGGTTAATCAACCCTCTTTTTTTGAAACTATCCTTCTATCCATCCATAGTGTGGAGGAGTGTTCATCATATCTATGATATTCTTAGATATTTGATAATCTATCTAGGTGGATTATTCCTTTGGATTTATCTAGAAATGCTAGGTGAGCCTTTCAGCATCGTATTACCCATTTTGTTATACTAGGGGGTGTCCTTTATAAGCATTATTTCTACGGTATCCTTCTTCACTATATTCAACACCAAGAAGCTACCTTTGCTATATAGGAATCTCATGATGGGTATTTGGGGGACACTTTAGTGGTTACATGATCTCTAAATTAATCTTATGATTGGGTTATTATTGACCCACTTTAAATTAAAATTGTTGTGAGTACATCAAGAAGTGTGTTAAGTGTAAGTAGCATGCCAACTTATCTCATGTCGCTAGTCAAGCCTTGTAAGCCACTAAATTTTTTTGGCCTTTATCTTAGTGTGGACTTGATCTTATTTGAAAGATTAATCCTAAATCATCTCAACATCATGGGATTATCATTACTAGCATTGATTATTTTACTAAGTGGGTAGAGGCTATTCCCCTTATCTTGACCAAAGCTGATAAAATTATTGATTTCATTACTCAACATATCATTTATCACTTTGGTGTCCCTCATAAGATCATCATAGATAATGAAAAATATTTTAAAAATAAAAAGGTTTAAGAACTCAATGATTCTTTCAACATTAAGCTCAAATTTTACTCACCTTATTGTCCCCAAGCTAATGTTTACACTGAGGCATCAAATAAGACTCTTGTCAAAATCCTAACTAAAGTAGTCAATGATGTAGGTAAAAATTGGCATTTGCATGTTCCCTTTGCCTTATGGGCTTATTATACTAGTATTCTAACCCCTACAGGGGCTACCGCATTTTCCATAGTCTATGGTACTAAAGTTGTACTTCCTCTCAAAGTTTATATCCCATCCCTTCACATCTCCCTAAAAGATATCATCTCAAAAGATGACTTTTGTCAAGAAAGATTGGCCCAACTTGAACTCTTAGATGAGCATCGCATCATTGCCCTTGACCATTTACATGTATATCAAGAATGAATTAAATGCAATTATAATAAATACTTAAAATAAGATGAATTTAACATTTGTGACCTTGTCTTAAAATAAAATCAACATGTAACTAATATGGGAAAAATTAAAAGGGGAAAGTTTGCTCCAAATTAGCTTAGACCATATATTATCACTCATAAATATGGATCTAGGGCATATCTCTTGGCTTCTCTTGATGGAAAATCAGAGCAAGAACCTCTTAATGCCTTGAATTTTCATCCTTTCTACTGTTAATCAATCCTAATCACTTTGGGTATCCTAGTTTAGTTTCTAGGTTTCATAGCCTTGTTGCTCTTATACCTAAATAATGATATCTAAAAACATGTGGTTATCTTGCATAAGTGCCTTCTATTAACCTTAAATATGAATACTCTATCTCTATTTATAGCATTATTTAATTGGATAAGCTTCACCCATAAAAGGAAGAGGCTCCAAATAATTATCCCTAAATCCCTCTTTATCACTAATACCTCTTTGAATAAATGTTTTATCTTATATATCAAAGTTTTGGGAAATTATCCTAGGATACTTAAAAGACAATCCATCAAGTCAAAGTAGCATGGGGATAAAAATCAAAATCACCTATAAAATGAAAAGAAAAGCAAATTGAATAGACTGATCCCTTGCAAGACAACTATTTTAAATCTGTGAAATCTATGTAAAAAAGCAAAAAGCACAGACTGCTCCCTTGAAGGATAGTTGTTTCAAAAAGCATTCCCTAAATATAGACCACTCCCTCGAAGGATGGCTATCATGCATAGAAAATCCCTATAAATCTTCACACATTGATCAACTTTCTTATTAGGTTTCCCATATTGATTAGTCTACATGGATTAACACTCTTGTATTCTAGGTTATCCATTAGCTTTGGGTATATAAGATGGAAATATCTTATTCTTATACCCTATTTTTTACTAAAAAGCTATATCAATTAGATCCTAAACTTAGTTGTCCTAAAGTTGTTAGGATTTTTTATTAGCAATACGTTAAGGATGCATGTGCATCATTTTTAAGGGGCTTCCTGTGAGTCATGGTATGAGCCAATAGAAAGGGCACTAATCCTTTTGTAAATCTAATACCAACTTATCAATAAACAAAATATCCAAATCTAATCATAATCCATAATCCATAAGTACATCGTATTATAATTTACAAATCACCATCCATGAATAAATCATAATGTGTAATCTAATTCCTAAAATACATAAACATATAACAAATCATATCACAAAGCATATCCATTTTTAATCTATAATCCACAAATCACATAAATCATAAAGTCATATAATAACTCCATCTAAAATCTATAATTCCTAAAATACACAAACATCTAACTCGAATAACTCTAATCCATAAACATCCATAGTAACTCATCCATAAATAACATAATAAATCCATCCATGATCCATAAACAATGTCAAAAATACATATCATAATCCATAGCTTTAAAAATCTCTCTAATCCATAAATCACATAAGCCATCCATTACATATAATGCATCCATAATCCATGAAATCCATAAACAATTGTCCTCAATTTTCTTGAGGACAACTACATAATTTTTTGACTAACTTGATTTGAAGAGAGGATTACAAAGCAAGTTAATCAAACATTAGTCCATAAATCATGAAAAATGCATAAAGAACTAACTAACTAAGCTTATTTATTCCTATGGGAATTACAAAGGATAGCAAAAAATAAATGAAAGAAAGTAAACATCATATTACCTTCCCAAATGGATTCACCATACCCATGTGGCTCAAAATCATGTTCTCCCTTGATCAAGCATCCTTGTCTTTGTCAACAAAGGCAGAAAACTCCTCCAATGTCTCAATAACACTCTATAAAACCTAGGCTCATGATTCCAAATCACTAAACTAGCCTAACAATAAATCTTGTAACTAGTTTTAATGGTCTATTGCAAAGGATTGTAGAGACGATTCTACATAATAACTTTGCCTAAATCAAGCTTAAAATTCATGTCCATGGCCTTTCTATTTATAGATTTTTGAGATTGGTCAGGATCAACCATGATCGTCCATCTCAAGATTGATATATGTGGCCATGGATAATCCTAATATTTGGAATTAAACTCATAAATATCCTAAATATAAATAAGCATTAAAGAGGCATGAGGCACATTAATTAGGCATGGGTGCCCATAATCTTGATATTTTATGCACTTATGGCTTGATTGATGCCATCCCATAGATGATGTCATTAGGTGATATAAATATTTAAAATCAATTTCCAATAATGAGATATTCAAAAAAATCTATGGAATTATTACTTAAGCTCTTAAATTGGATTAATTAGCTTAAGTAAGTTTAATCAAGTTTAGTGCAATTCTTTGGAAATCGGTGCACAATTAATCAAAATCATCAAAAAGTCATATTACTAGGTCGTAATTTGACTGGAGAGGAATTGGGAGGTAATGTTAGATGTGTTGGAGTTTTATTTCCATTTAAGATGTTGCCAACACCAAATAACAAAGGTACATGATGTGTACCAATGAATTGGAAGAAAAGAGTGATCCAAAACACTAAATGGCAAAATTGTCATTTTGACTCAAAATGATCTTATCAAAGTTAGCTAGCCCATAAAATGCATTTCCCTATTTAGGGATACTTTGACCTAAAATGGCACTTGTAATTGACAAGTTTGAACCATTTAGGGCATTTTATGGATTTTGACCTAAAATATGCATTTGAGTGCAATTCGAGTAAGATTGACAATTTCAATACAAATGGTGTTAGGAATTGGATGTCTACAATAAATAATGTCAAAAATATATAACATATTCCATAGCTTTAAAAATATCTCTAATCTATAAATACATAAATCACATAAGCCATCTATTACATATAATCTATCCATGATCCATGAAATCCATAAACATAAGCATGCATCCATACATGTAATGAGCCATCAATGAACACATAATCAAAGCATATATATACACATCATAAAATCATTGTACATCAAAGTGTATATATACATGTGAATGGCTCTCTGGCTAGTAAAAATTAATGAATGTATAAATAAATATATGTACATGAAGGCCTACTATGTAAACTATAGGCTGCTCAGGTGGATGTTAAGCAAATCCCCACCTCCATCCCCACCCCATCTCCATCCCATCATTATGTCATGCTCCCCATACTCACTGTATCTATATGCATCTGATAGGAGGATTTTCTCTATCTGGCCATGTATGGAGCATAGTGGGGAGTCTCTAGAAGCTAATCAAGGTGATACACTCATAATATCTCAACTCTACCATTATCATTCTGTACCAATCTAGGCTGACTATCCTTGTTACCTATGAGCTCAGCCCCACCACCTCCATCACCTAAATATGTGAATTCCTCTCTTCCTCTCTTCCTCCTTCCTCTATCTCATCTCCATCCCTCCCTTAAATCTATCCCTCTCCCCCACCACTAGATTTTGACTCACCTGTAACCTAGCTAATCAGCCTGTAGTGTGTCAACCTTTGCTAGAGTTATATCTAGCTCTACTTATACTATCCCCAACACCCCTACATCATTAATAGCTATCCATCCAAAATTGTAAATCACTCCTATAACATATCTCTCTCTATAATCACCTTTACCACATTTATCTCCTCCTCCTCTCCCATCTCTACGCCCGCTCCTATCCCCCCTCCTATCTCAACTCTTATCACCTCCCCTAAATCTTCTGCCTCAACATCCTCCTCCTCTTCCTCTCCATCCCACATCACTATATCATCCTTATCTTGATGTGTTCATACTACCCTCTCCTGATGTTCCCTCCTAATTTTTCCACCACACTATGTATGTCAGGATACACCCTACATCCTCCACATCCCCTCTTATGGGTATTTGGTCCTCCTCCACCAGGACATCTCTAGTCACTGGTCCTAGAAAATCCTTCTCTATCTCATCTCATCGATATACATGTAGGGCCCAAGGAATATCTTGTACTAGGTTAAATTATCATCTCACTCAGCCAAAGTGAAGATATTCCCACTAGTCTCTCCTCCTCCCTATGACCCATCTGTCCTACCATATCCCCTCCAGCTCTGCCTCCATCTTAGGCCACTCTAAAAAAATTAAATAGGGTCTCCAAATGATGTATGTTGCCTTAACCCATCCAACACACCCATATATTACTCTAGGTCTCTGACTATCCCATTTATAAACCCCCATGCAAGATCATCCTTCTATTAAAGGAAGGCTACATTGTACTCTATGTCATACCACTATATTCATAGTGTACTGATGGGTCATACTACCCATATGTGCTCATACACCTAGCACTATAGGATCATAATGACATCAATCATGTATCTCCTTTAAGTCTTCCATCCCTAGAGCTCCATGTAGATCTATGCTATTAGGGTATGTGTTCATACAACTATAGTCCACTACTCAAGTATGTATGCAAAATCCCTAGTCAAACTCTAGGGGAATTTCCCTCCTCATAAATATCGGATTGCATAACAATAAATATCCAACATCATCATAGTCATCACTCCTCTCCTTATTTTGTCTACATCATAGAGTGGTTTTAAAGTGAATTCCCTAGCAACAAAGCTAATCCCCTCTACATGATCCCCATACATATGCCTCAATGCTACATTTTGACCCTACTCATCAACTAGTACTATCGATTCACCCTGTACTAAAAGTCATAGTATCCTATAGATGTCTTCCTTTATAATCACCATCTCCCTGGTAGGTAACTAAAAGGTCTTGATAGTGACATCCCATATCTCCAATAATTCCACTATTAATCATATGTCTTGATGGATGCGATGATAATGTCACACCCCTCCCAAGTCAACATCCTCTAAGTGATTCTAGTCATCATCACTCAATAGTACTCATAAATCTTCTAGAAATGGTAGCACTTGATCTTGTAGTCATAACCACTCCCATGCCTATCATCAACATATTTTTGATAGAAACCTTGTACTCAAAACTGACACAATAATAATCCAATAATCATATATTGATTTGAAACATTGATTATACATAAACATGAATTCTTTTTATGAAAAAAACAACTCCGTATCACTAGCCTCTTCAAGGGAGCAACCTCCTATTAGAGAAACTCTAATTACAAATAACTCTTTAATTCCTACAACATCATATGCCCTTTATTTATACTATTTCTCACCTACCCCACTCCTCATTCTAATGCATGTGGGATTATTCACTATTCTCCTATTATACTATTATAACCCTATTTAGGTACATTACATTCCATCCCATTTAAATATATTTTTCCCTCAAAACATGATAATAAATAGGAAGACCAAATGAAGGCTAGACCATACATATGAAAAATATGTTGAAGACCAAATAGAGGAATGTCCTTGCATTCGTTTCTACTTCTAGTTCTTCCACTGATGTTAGGATATGAATAATGTGAAGACAAGTAGTATAATATGAGATGGAAGTACATAGAGAGTTATATATGAAATAACCTAAATGGAATATATGTGAGCCTAGAGGTTAGAGTTTAGCACTCAGATTTGAAGTGGGACAAACATACGCTTAAACCTATAACAAGGGAGCACAAAATAGGCTATCGGGTGAGTTAACTAAGGATATATACCATCCACCTTAGCATTATTCCTTTATGGAGGTTAAGCTTCAATTCCCTACTTGAGATATTTGATTGTCGACTTGGGATAATTTGGTGTCTACTCGTGCATACTGGTTTCCTAAATGGACTTGCTGGAGGATTTTTAGGTTAGTTTTGGTGCTTGCTCTAGTGCTTTTATAGTCTAAGGGGGCATTGTTTGGTGATATTACCAATTGATGTGGTCTTCAATGAGCTTGGCTAAGCCCACAACTTCCATCATTATGTGAGGATTGAACATTCAACCTCACATCAAATTGTATCGTTAAGACCACTGATGAAGCAATATGGGAAGAAGTCATTGGAGAAACCTACAGTCTAGTTGGTGAGTGCTTCAAATGTTACTTGATATTCTTAGGTGGTCTTTGTTTGATGAAGTTGAGTCAAATCTACAATGAAATTACCTTAAGATAAAATATGAATCCCCATGATTCCAATAAAATGGATGTTAGTTTCAATTGAAAATGCATCTATTACAATATGACGAATATTTTTATTTTTTATTATTTTTGACACTAACACATGACAAGACAACTAGAAAATAAATATTATGAACAATGACTTAAAATTAACACATGACCAAAAACTAAAAATACACAAAAAACTAAAGACTAGGATATGACACACATTAATAATTAATGATACAAGATAGACTAATGACAAGATGACCAGACAATTAACATAAAAAAAGACTTAGTAACTGAAAAGTGACTTTAACACCTTGGGACACATTAGTTATTAGTAGGGAAACAAGACAAGAAAAAACTTATAGTGATGATAAAGATAACCTTGAAATAACCTGAAAGGGACTACAAATCAGGTTGAAAATAATCTTATAGATCAACCTACTAACATAAACCTAAACATGAAAATTACTAAATAATAAACAAATACTAAAAAATCTAATTGAAAAAAAAATGTAACCAAATTTCATAACATGAAAAAAATAATCTAAATTCAATCCTTAAACCTAAAACTAATTAATAGATAAAACCATAGACAGAGGGATACCTAATACCATGTGTCAACTGTAACAAACCATAAAACCCTTGGGGAAAAATAATGGTGACCAGAACAAGTGGTTTTAAGTTGGATGATGATCTTGGAAGGTATAAAGTTGGAAGGAGAAGTGGATGCATTGGTGAGAATGATCAGAGAGCTAGGAGCCAAGCATGCTAGTGTCAATGTGAAATGATGTCATGTATGTAGATCTAAAGATTGCTTATAAATGTGGAAATGAGATCATACAATCCAAGAGATACCACCAAATGTGAGCTTGAGGATCTGAGGAGTGTCGAATCTAATGTGAGCCAAGCGAGAGAAATTACTATCTGAGCTTGGTTGTTCGCTATTGAGGACAAGTTGAAAGTGGAGCTTTTCACTAAGCTAGGGCTTGAATGGAGTCATGGAGGAAGATTTATGCATAAGGCAAAGCACTAAGCAAAAACTATGGCTTATAGTGGTGTAGATCATGTCAAGTTGAAGCTTAATCAATGAGTGAGGTTAAGAGATCTCACAGTGATGAGAAGGGAAAGGCCACCATGTGAATGTTGTAGAAGACTAAACATAGAACCAAGGGTAGAGTGAACTGATCTAAATCCTGATCTTAGGCAAACTATTAGCTACAGATTAAGGTTTGGCATACATCAAAACAAAACACTCAAAATATCTATGGATGGACCTGAGATCTACACAAGAATAATGCAAAGGTGTTATATTTTGAGAGATCTATCAATAAGTTGAGTAGATTTATAAGGCACCAAGTTAAATTATGAGTCAGATTAGTGAGGTGGAAGTTGAGTGGAAGGGTGATCTAGTGGCATGTTTAAAAGCAACGTGTAACTCCTCAAATCAAAGAAAAATTATCCAATAGATGCAAAGTATTAACTTTTATGTCTTGAATAGGTTGAGTGATCTTTCTCAGGTAAGATGGAAAAAATAAATATAAGGCAAGGCAACAATACTATAACTGACAACACTACAAACTAGAATAGTGTAAATTACTACAAACTATAAGATTAGACGATAGATTTACAAACATATTGATTGCAAATAACTCTTCGTAATCTCAAATTTTATTTCAATGGAAAAAAAATTGGCGACTCAAGAAAGTGGTCTACTACCAATGATAGGAACCTCATACTCATAACTGACACAATAATAATCCAATACTCATATATTTATCTCTTCAACATTGATTACACATAAACACTAATTCCTTTTATGAAAAGAACAACTCCGTATCATGAGCTTCTTCAAGGAGGCAACCTCCTATTAGAGTAAGCTCTAATTACAAATGACTCTTTCGATTCCTACAACATCATATGCCCTTTTATTTATACTATTTCTCACCTACCCCACTTCTTATTCTAATGAATATGGAATTATTCACTATTATCTTATTATATTATTATACCCTTATCTAGGTACATTATTGATTTAAAAATTGTGGGAATATTGGCGTATTATTCCTAATTTATTTAAAGGGTCTGAGTAGTAAAATTAGTAATTAAATATACAATAATTAAGCTACTAATTTGTGTAAATTATATTGCAATTTGAACTTTTCTAAAAATAATAATAAGAGGAAGAAAATAAGACTTAGTTGGAAACTAATTGATCAAACTGAGATAGAGTTTGAAATTCACTATGTAGGACTCAGACACTATCACAAACAAACATATTAACTTCATTTTGTGATTGGAAAAGAGTGTTGGAACTGGATAAAAGTGGCACTGGTTTTGTAGTCTACCTCTACCATTGTTATTCTGAAGATCTAAGCTTTTTCAGTTTTGTTTACTAGGTCTGTGTGACCTTGTCAAAGGAGTTTTGGTAGCTATAAGTCTATAGATCTCCTTATAGAGTTGATTTTCTATTAAAACCCTATATTTCATTATGCTTTGACTAATTTTGAGAAAGAGGGAGGTTAGTGTGTGTAAGATTCATTAGACGTAGATCCATAACCCTTGTGTGGGCACATTGGCTACATACCAATACTATAAAGAGGGATCAAGCCATATTTAGTTCTCCCACTTGATGTGCTTTGTGCAATTATGCATATGAAGATACATAATGCTAAATTAGATGTGCTTTGAGGTGGCTATGGACTAGTGTAAGGATTTGAATAAGCTTGTAAGTGTGTTGGATGGTTGTATGTAAATAATAGGGAAGATTACATGAGTAATCTTACTTGTATTCTTTCTTGCTCAATGATGATTGACAACCCTTTCCAAATAATTTTTGAATGGGATTTTATAGGGATCTATTGGTCATGGGTTGAATATACTCACATTAGGTTGACAAGGAGAAAAATGGGGAACCAAAATAAATTGACCATTGGGGCCAAAAATAGACTTGGATAATAACACTAAAAATAGATAAGAGTGGCATCAATGTTATAGTCCTAGTGTGACACTATTTTCCTAAGTAGATGGGACTTGGGGGGATGGATCTGTCATGGCAAGAGAGGTTTAGCTCAGTTGAGATCAGGTCTGGAAGGCTACATATGACTGGGAATCAATGAAAAGATGTCTATGAGGGTCATGAAATCAAGAAAGATGGACTTAAGGGTTGGGTATCATTAGCCATGCTCAAGTTACCAATTTTCACATTTTATATGACTACATTTGCCCTCCCTTTATTCTAGTGATGTAGGAAAGCAAAATACAAGGATAAATAAAAAATAAAAAGCGTACCTAAACTTATCTACAAAGGTAAAGCTCGTAAAGATATGGGATGTTGGATGTGTGTAGAGAGAACATGTTGTAAAGTTTGATTCTATAAAATAAAATAAAGAGTAGATTAATTCTTACTAGATACACTATATCTAAAATAAGAACATACAAAAATAGGTAAGAGAGAGAGGAAGAAAAAAGAATGAATACACCTCACTAGGTATGTGGACCAATACAAAACCTATTGTGATACTGAGTGATGTTGAGTAATGTTGGATGATGTTATACTAAGAGTAATAACATAAATAGAGCTGAGTGCTCATTTCCCTAAGAGTGGCTCAAGAATGCAAAGGTTGGCCCTTTGGCTCCATCATTGCCCACTAAATGAAGCTAGATGATCATACATATGTTGATCAGTTTTTGCATTGTGTGTCTAATCCCTCTGAATAGGTGGCTCAAAAATGCAAAGGTTAGCTAGTCCTTTGGTTCCATCATTGCCCCATGAAGTGAAGCTATGAACTGATACCGATATGAAATGTATGTCATATGATATGGATCCTAAATCCTATAAATGTATTATGATTTGATAATGTTGGCATGGATAGCTAAATGTATACTAGAAACTAGGCCATTCTTGACAACTCTGAAAGATGGAGATTAGGCTTGTATAAAAGTCACTCTAAACTAATGCACTACACTTGTATGAAAGCCACTCGAGAACTCAAAAATTCAAGAGTGTGGAAGTTAGGCTTGTATGAAAGCCATTCCAAAATGATGTCAACTACCTATAGATGGAATAAGGCACGTAACTACTAAGAATATTTGGGTAATATTAAACTTAAAAAGGAAAAGAAAACAAATGTGCCATGCACATTGCCCCAATCACTGGTGTCTAAAACATGGATTATTATCTGGAAGTCATATCAACTACCATGTCTAAAACTGGAACTGAGAACCATCATGCCGTGTATGATGCCCCCTATATCTATATATTGTCTGAGCAAAAGTGTACTAAAAATTGCTAATTCTAAATTATTTTAGTTGTGCAAAACTATAATTGAACCTACTTTTCTGCTTGCTTCTAGAAAGTTTCATTTTTCTAGTGTTTGATTAGTGTTGGGTGAATATTTTGTCACCAACGTAATGATGAACAAAATAGGTCTAATCATCCATAGCAAGGGAGATTGGTCAGCCAAAGTTATAGGTTTACCACATCCGAAGGGGACAAATATCTCCTCTCATCAAGGGGAGGTTCTTTAATAACTATGGGGAGCTATATATTATAAATATAAGTAGAAAATAACACTTAGGGGTAGGGTATCACCATCCATCTCTTTTTTTTAGAGATGATGCTCATGAACAAAGGAGAAAATCCTAGTGAAAACACTGAAGTCACTTCTCTTCTTTCAAAAGTGATCTTGTAGGAAACAATAGGAATTCTTTCAAGTAGTGACAAGAAATTCATAACAAAGTATAGTAATCAATAGGATGAAGTGGAACTCAAAGTCTCCACCTCAACTACCCAAAGAGTGAAACACAAAGGATAATGGGGGCATAAAGCCATCCCAAAATCCTCAACACAGAAACAAAAACTAAAAACACACACTGAAGATAACTATCACAGCACAAAATTTGAAAGTAACTGACTTCAGGACATCTTCCTTATCACTTCCACTAGTTCTATTTGTTAGATTAAATAAACACGAATGCATCTAGAAGATAGACATAAGAACAATCTCCTAAAACTGCACAAGCTATAATAACACAAAGTCTACAAGTAACTTGCTTTCTCATTCAGATAAAATAATATGAACAACAATTTGAGCTCAAAGTCTTTGTATTTGCCTTTTAATTTGGGCAGAGTTTTGGTTCTGTGATCAAAAATATCTCTCTAAAATAATAAAAGAGATTAAAATATATAGTAGCCAAGAAAGACTTGGCACTTTGTTCCATGGAATGGCCCATGCTGTGCATTCAATGCCTTGAATGCATTTTGGTTCTGTTAGGGAACCATGCTAGATCAGGGTAGTTGCCTTGACTATGGCATGTTATTTCATCTCAAATGTCCTCTCTTGGGTCTGGATCATCTGGTGTCTACGCAGTTGTCCATTTATCTTTACTCCAAGGGAGATAAACAGGCCATGTCTTTAATTTTTAAGGGCTCACAAATCTACCTTGTGAATTGCTCCACCTACTGGAATAACTACTGCATAGATATTTTAGCCTTTCCCTCTTTTTGCTATGATTTGAGCCCTCAAGCTATCTTTTCCCCTTCCTGGTTCTTTTGGTCCTTCCTCTCAACAGTTCTTCCTTTCACCTTGAAGGTCTTTGAATGCCTTTGAAAGCATTCAGGTCCACACTTAAGCCTGTAATGATCAACCACTATTTCATTTCCACAAATTTGATGTCTTTGAGTCCATCAATGTTTGAGAGCCAACGACTAGTTGGTTACCCTGAATTTGATAGCTTTTGGTAGATCATCTTCTTCAACAATTCCTTCGTGTCCTTCCCACTTGTTTTGGCCACTTTCCACTGATATTAAAAAGTGACACATGGCATTTTATGTTGTGAAATAGGCAAGGACACTTGGTAGTATCCACTTACTTATAGAAGATTTAGACACCTTTTGAGAGTCCTATGGAAGATGACACATGGCAGCTTCTGCTGAGCTTTAAAAACAATATAGAAACATTTAAGACTCATTCAGATTCATGTGGATGATAAAAATTGGCACACTCCACTTTCTTTAGCAACTCATTCGGGGCCCACCACATCCTTACGAAACAAAAGGGAGAGACTATGGATGTTGACACTTGTCATGCTCTACTGAGCTTTTCAAGGTACACATGGCATCTTCCACTACTTTGTAGAAAAACATATTACAACCTTCCACTATTGCCACTTGGTGTCCTCTGTGGGACTCTAAGAGAAGCTTATTGAAATAAGCTTTGAAACTTATTATAAATCTAAAGTGCAGATGTAGACACTTGTCACGCTCCACTGAGCTAAAATGGGACACATGACATGCTCTGCTACTTTGAAACTTTATTAGAAACTAAGTCTCGATAGATGACACTTGGTAGCTTCTACTGCACTTTAGCAACTCACTTGGGGCCCACCACAATCCTTACTCACATAATGAAACAAGAGGAAGAAATTGTGGAAGTTGGCACTTGTCACTCTACTGAATTATAACAGGATGCAAGGAAGAAATTGTAGATGCTGACACTTGGTAGCTTCCACTGAGCTTTACAAGGGACACGTGGCACATTTCACTACTTTTTAGAAATAAATTATAATGTGTCCTGATAGATGATATTGGGCATCATTCGCTCTTGGGATTTTTCCTTTTAGGCACTCCTTTGAACTGTTGAACCATGAAGCGGTTGAACTTGATGAACTTTTGAGAAAGCATTTGACTCTTTGAGGCTTGTCGATGATGTTGAACCCTTTTTGGTGGAGGCTTGCCGATGATGTTGAACCCTTTTTGGTGGAACCAAGGTATTAAACCAACCCTAAAAATGCCTAAGTGCTAGAAACTTGCTCCTTTGAGAGAATTTAACTGCTAAAGCCATTGAACTTATTGAACCTACTAATTTCAAGCATGTTGAGTGTATAGAAACATATCTGCAAAGTCTATAGAAACTAAGTCTGTAGTTATGAGTTCATAGAAATCATCTATAGGGTCCCTTAGCTAAAAAAGTTTGAAAATAGAGAAGTTGAAGGCTCTTAACAAATTTTTAGAAGAGAAGAGAGGATTTTTAGCTTGTAAGACCAAGAATAGTTCATGTGTTGTCCCAAAACTAAGTGACAGACTTTGGGGACAATAGCTAGCTCTAATTGGGGAACTTCCTTCAGTTGAAATTTTAGAACAACTGAGGGGAGTAGAGACCAAAATCTCTAGTGCCTTAAAGTATGACATTAGAATACAGAGTCATGCTACCCAAAAGAAAGGCTCTAAAAAATGAAAATGAACAACATAAAGTAGAAACAAAGATGATATAAATATACATATGTACAGGTGAAGTTATCTGATACTTCAAGAATTGAAGTGCTTCAGATGTTGCCCATTATGAGGCAAAGAAAAGAGCATGCCATCTTGATATTTCAACAAGAATTTGTTTTCACCATTGAGCTCATGGATAGTAAAAGGGCCCCTCCATAGGGAATCAAGCTTCCCATGCATCCCCTTTGGTTCTCTCCACTTATCCCATAGGAGGACTTGATCTCCAATCTAGAAATCATGATCTTTTGCTTTTTGGTCGAAGAGCTTCTTCACTAGACTTTGATGGGCAGCAATTCGGTCCACCACCATAGTTCTCTGCTCATCCAATTTAGTTAGGCACATGATCCTCTTATCGATAGAGCTTTCATATGTCTGATCTTCATTGCCTTAGCCAATTTCAATGCTGGCAATTTTAGGGTGATTGGTATCTTAGCATTGAGCCCATAAAGAAGTTGGAAGGGATACATACCAATTGCCCTTTTTTGTGTAATCTTATTTGCCCATAAAGCATCAACCAATGCTTTATTCCATGTCCTTTGGTTGTTATCTACTAGCTTCTTGATGATAATCACCAGGTTCTTGTTTCTTGATTCAACTTATCCATTCCCTTGTGGAAAGTAATCAGAAGAGTGGGATAGGGTGATCTCATAGTAAAAATAGAATTGAATAATCTCTTAGGAAGTGAAACAAGCTGCATTGTCAATGATAATCTTGATTGGAACCATAAACATAAAAATGATGTTCTCCTTGAAGAAATTGCATACTACTTCTGAAGTAGCATGTTTAGTTGGGATAGCTTCCACACACTTGGTGAAATAATTTGTTATTGTGAGGACATAATCATGTTTAGCACTTGAAGATGGGTTTACAACACCAATGAAATTGATTCCCCACTGTTGGAATGGCTCTTTTATCACCACTAGCTTGAGAGGCAGGGCAACTTACTTGGGTCTTCCAATAAATTGCTGGCATAGTTCACATTTTCTTACCCACTTGTACACATCTTGAAAGAGAGTTGTCCAGTAATACTTGACTTGCAAAATTTTATGGGCAGTTACAAGAGTAAAAAAATATCCTCCACAGGCCAAATTATGAAAGGACTTCAACAGCTAGTTTTGCTGCTCTTTATCCATGCAGTGAAGGAACACTCCATCAAGGCTCATCTTATATAGGCCGTTGTCCTAGAGGACAAAATTGGTAGATTTAAACTTGATAGTCCTCCTTTCCTTATAAGATAGGTGAGCAAGGCATTCACTATAAGTACGAAAATGAGCAATATCTGAATACCACTCATTTGTAGTGGATACAAAGAGGACTGTTGGCGTGTTTTCAATTTTTTTGCCTTCATGCTCTATTCCCTCTGGCTTGTTATCAGTAATTAATTGGCACATGCCCTTTTTATGCACCAGCTTCATTGGTTTGATAACTAGATCAAACTCTTGGATTTTTGCAATCCAATTGCCTCTTTTCATCCCAAACTCCTGCTGAGTTAATATGGATTTAAACATGGTATCAGGAACTAAGGTAGTGATGTGTGAATTCAAGATGTAAAAGTGAAAATGCTTCACTACCTTTACCACTGCATAGGTATGCTTCTCCATGTTTGAGTATTTGAGCTCATGATCTTTGAGAGGATAACTCATAAAAGAAATGGAAGATTTTACACCTTCTTGGTTCTGCTGAACCAGAATTGCTGAAAGTGTGTGTTTGTAAGCATAAATATCTATGGTGAATTCCTTGTTGTCGTCTGGGCAAACCAAAATTAGGGTGTGGGAAATAGCTATCTTGATATCTTGGAATGCCAATTTGCCTTCTTTAGTCCAGCTGAAGATGTCCTTTCCCTTCATCATGTTTACAATATGTCGAGTCTTCTCAGCAAACTCGGGGATGAACTTTCTTAAGAAATTCACCTTTCCAAAGAAAGAGTAAACTACAGTCTTACTTGTGGAAAAAGTAAGCTCTTGGATGGAATTGACTCTTTTTGAGTCAATCTTCATTCTTTCTTAGGAAATAATGTGTCTGAGAAGTTTCCCTTCTGTTACCTCAAAAATAGACTTCTTAAGATTTAAAGAAATGCCATTCTAGTGGTAACGTTACATCACTCATTGCAAGTGGTGCACATGATCTAAGAGATGCTTGGAAAATATAGTCAAGTCATCAAGATATACTACAATGAACTTGCGCATTTCATCCTTGAAATCAAGGTCCATTGCTCTCTAGAAAGTGGTGCCAACATTAATCAGGTCAAATGGCATTCTCTGATAGGTAAAGGTGCCCCAAGGTGTTGTGAACACAGTCTTATGCTGGTCTACTTCACCAAATTCAACTTGATTTTATTCTAAGAAGCCATCTAGCATTGATAACATCTCAAAAATGGTCACTATCTGAAGTACTTGGTCCATGATGGGCAAAGGATAGTTATCCTTTAAGGATGAATGATTCAGATTCTTGAAGTCCACACAAAGGTGAATTTTGCCATACTTCTTCCTCACAGGCACTATGTTGGAAATCCATATGGAATGATGGATTGGGAAAATGATTCTAGCATTCAATATTTTTTATATTTTAGATAGAATAGTACTTGATATCTTCAAACTGTACTACCTAGATTTTTGCTTGTAAGGCACCAAGTTAGCTTTAAGAGGAATATCATGGTGGATTTATTTAGGCTTGAGTGACTTCAAATCATCATAAGAGTATACTAGGACATCCATGTACTGACAGAGTAGAGCAGTGAACTTGGATCTCTCCTGAGGAGTGCAACTCTTCCCAATGTTCACCATCTTGGGATCATCCATGGTACCCAAATTTATTTGATCAAACTCCTAAGAGGAGCTTGAATCTGTCATGCTTGTCAAGTAACATCTCAAGGGAAACCAAGCCTTTGGGAATTTTATTCCCTTTAAATTGTAGGAACTCCTCACCTACATCTGTATTTGACTCAGGGGCTGGTTCAAGCTTATGAGGCTCACTACCTTTGAAGTGTAGTTGTTCAAAGATATCTTTTTCTCCAAGAAATTAATGATTTGGTTTTCATTGTTAAACACCTACCAATGACTAGCATTATCAGGTAAACTTGATCAAAAGACCAGTTTAATAGTGTACCTATTTCTTTTGAAATCTGAGTGAGAAATCAATTGAGTTGTCGAAATGGCTAGTGCATCAGCCCAGTCATTGAATTCCCTTGGTATGGCAGAGATGCTGAAAGCATCAAAGCTTTCAAGTTGATCTTAGACTAGATTGTGATAGTGGTGCAATCTCTCATTCTTGGTTTGATATAGGTTTCTCACCTAACAAACCACCATTTAACATCTCCTTTGGCATGAATGAGTTTGATACCTTTGTCATGAGTAGCCTTCAATCCAAGTAAGAGAGATTCATACTCAGTTGTGTTGTTGGTGTTGCTAAATTGTAACTTGTATGATGAAGGAAAAATATCTCTTTGAGGAGATATTAGCACAATCTTGACTCTTGAACTGGTAGAGGAGAAACTACCACCAAATTCTAGAATCCATATCTCATTTGATACTGATTCTTCTTCATTTGGAGGGGGAGATCCTTCCACACTTGCATTGCACTCTACCAATTCTTTTATTGTTCTAGCTAAACGCATTTCTAGGTTGATGCCTTTAAGATTTTCAAAATTTGCTTCATGGAATTCCTCTGTGGATAAATAGTAGTTACCCATGCCTAAAGACTCAAACAAAATTTGAGCTTTAGGTGTTGATGATTGGGTGACCACATATTTTGCTTCCTTTTCAGGGAGCAATCTTTTCATAACGCTTTTGATTGGAATCCTTGCTTTAGATAGGTCCATGCTAAATTCACCTCCTACGTCCTTACAAAAAAAATTCCCAAGAAGGATGCCATTTGATGTTGGGACATCAGCCACCAGGACAGTCATCTGAATTATTTTGTCTAGGAATGTTGCAAATGTGAATTGGGCATCCTTGATTTGCCCTAGTAGAGGTACTTGCTTGTTTTCCATGGAGAAACATCTTTTAAATGTTTTAGTCAGTGTAAGGCCAAGGGATTTAGCCACTTTAGTACGCATGACATTGTTTGAAGCTCTAGAATCAATGATGCAATTATTCAACTGATATCCATTTATTAGTAGGGAGACATAAAAAGGTTCGGTCCTACTAGGAGTAGTGAGAGGAGTAATGACAAGGTTATTTGAGATAGACATGTTCCTTGGAGGATCATGAGTCACCTTCTTAGCATCTTGTCTTGCAAGAGTGGTTTGGTCCTTTACACATTGAACCAACTTGTCTAATTACTCGGGGTTGGACTGCAAAAATTCAAATTCAGACATTTGAATTTTGGTTTTCTTTATATGATCAATAATGTTGAATGTCTGAAATAGACTAGGAATAGAGGATGGGAGTTCATCCTTTTGATTTTTAGGAGGGGGAGGACTAGACTACAAATTTTAAAATGGAGGTGAAGGCACAATTGAAGTACTCACCTTTTTAGTAGTCACCAGGTCCATTGGCTGAAAAGGCAGAGTGGTTCCCCGCTTGGCAATCAAAATTTCTAGTTGAGGTCACTACTCTGTCTTCTCTCTATCAGCTTGTTGAGTTGATTGATTCTTGGAATAGGTGAATACAACATATGATCCTTTAGCTACATTACCTTCACCTCTGGGTTCATCTTGATAATTCAAGAAACCAATGTTGGAGTTGCCAACTAATTTTTATTCTTCCTCAGTGAAGAGATTAGCATCATCTTCAAGATTCAACTTAGGCTGGAATGAGAAATCTAATTCAGCTTCATGATATCCAACTATTGAGTTGGTTAGAGGTGCTTCAAGGGTAAGGTTCCTCTATGGAGGAGGAAGGCAATTTGCTTGTCCTTGGTTTCTGACAACATTGCCTTGGTATGACTGATTAAGGAATGTCCTCCTTGGTACATCTCTATATGAAGGAGTAGACGACATCCCTTGTGCCATTTGCTTTTTGAGAGCCAACAACTCATTTGCTAGCTTCTGCACTATTAGATCAGTGGTGGCTGTAGGTGAGTATTCAAAAGATGAAGAGGGTTTACCTCTATTTGGATCTCTCCTTATCTTTCTAGCCAATATAAGGCCATCTTCAGTCTCAGTAGCCAAGTCTTGAGTAGCAAGAAAGTCTATGTGGCCAGCCTATCTCAGTAGAAAACTCACTTCAGGTAGATATGAGTTTATAAATAAGCATTTGAGGTTTTCAAGTGTTGGATGAGTAATGGTAGGAATCTAGTTCCTCAGCTTTTCAAACTTTGCAATGAAATCCCTCATAGGTTCATGAGGTTCTTTCTTCATCTATGTGAGCTAGGCCAACAAGGCATGTGCATCTTCTATAGGCTTGAATATAGCTTCAAATTTAGCTTTGAGAGTGTTCCAGTCAGTTACTGATCGAGTCTAGAGGGGATAAAACCAGTTTGTAGTAGTGCCTTGTAGTGTTTCTACAAGCAACCTGACTGCTATGTCTTCATACTCCACTCTAATTACACCACAGGCTATGATGAAGGCAACAATATGTTCATCAAGGTGAACTTTCCTATCACCAAAGAATTTGGGGAAATTCTTCCTTCAATTGTGTGGAAGCTCATGTAGAGGTGGGGTTAAATTTAGTGGACCAAAAGAGTTACCCCAGGGGCCTTGAGCCATGATTTGATTATGTAAAAGTGGGATAAAAAATATGGGTGGAGTATGTATAGGCAAAGCTCTACTAAGGGCATAAAAAGAAGCTCTGCCTTGTATTGGTGACTTGGTGTTGGTAGGAGGAAGACTCCTAGTTTGTTGAAGGTGAGGTTGTGGAGGAAACAAATCAAAATTACTCTACTACACCAAATCAAAGATAGGGTCAACAACACCTTGAGATTTTTGGCTTCTAGTATAATGTGGAGTTGTTAGATTTCAAAACAAAAATGGAAAAGAGTAGGATCTGCTTCAGCTTGAAGCTTGAGAATTCAAACTGCACGCTCTTCCCCAGCAGCTCTGGTTCACAGACCAGATTATATAATGGAAATGGATAAGGCTATAATGATAATGGGTAAGACATAGGTGATGTTTCAATCTGAAGCTTGAGGCTTCAAATTACACAAAATTATTGTGTCCCTAGTAGAGTGAAATGGATAAGGAAATGAACTAAAACTCTGCATTTAAATCCCCAGTAGAGTCACCAAAAATTGTTGGGTGAATATTTTGTCACTAGCGTACTGATGAGCAAAATAGGTCTGATCATCCACAATAAGGGAGATTAGTCAGCCAAAGTTGTAGGTTTACCACATCTGAAGGGGACAAATCTCTCCTCTCATCAAGGGGAGGTTCCCTAATAACTATGGGGAGTTATATTTTATAAATATAAGTAGAAAATAACACTCAGGGGTAGGGTATCACCATCCATATTTTTTTTAGAGATGATTCTCACAAACAAAGGAGAAAATCTTGGTGAAAACATTGAAGTCACTTCTCTTCTTTCAGAAGTGATCTTGTAGGAAACAGTAGGAATTCTCTCAAGTAGTGACAAGAAACTAGTAACAAAGTATAGTAATCAATAGGATGAAGTGGAACTCAAAGTCTCCACCTCAACTACCCAAAGAGTGAAACACAAATGATAATGGGGGCACAAATCCATCCCATAATCCTCAACACACAAATAGAAACTAAAAACACACACTAAAGACAACTATGATAGCACAAAGTCTGAAAGTAACTGACTTCATGACATCTTCTTTATCACTTCCACTAGTTCTGCTTATTAGATTAAATAAACAAGAATGCATCTAGAAGACAAACATAAGAACAATCTTCTAAAATGGCACAAGCTATAACAACACAAAGTCTACAAGTAACTTGCTTTTTCATTCAGATAAAATAATATGAACAACAATCTAAACTCAAAGTTTCAGTATTCGCCTTTCAATTTGCGTAGAGTTTTGCTTCTGTGATAAAAAATATCTCTCTAAAATAATAAAAGAGATTACAATATATAGCAGCCAAGAAAGACTTGGCACTTTGTTCTATGGAACAACCCATGTTGTGCATTCAATGCCTTGAATGCATTTTTGGTTCTATCATAGAACCATGATGGATTAGGGCACCTACCTTAACTATGGCATGTCATTTCATCTCAAATGTCCTCTCCTAGGTTTGGATCATCTGGTGTCTATGTAGCTATCCATTTGTCTTTACTCCAAGGGAGATAAATAGGTTGTGTCTTTAATGTTTAAGGGCTCATAAATCTACCTTGCAAATTATTCCACTTACTGAAATAACTACTACGTAGATATTTTGGCCTTTCCCTCTTTTTGCTATGATTTGAGCCCTCGAGCTATCTTTTCCCCTTCTTGGTTCTTTTAGTCCTTCCTCTCGATGGTTCTTCCTTTCGCCCTGAAGGTCTTTAAATGCCTTTGAAAGCATTCGGGTCCTCACTTAAGCCTGTAAAGATCAATAACTATTTCATTGCCACAAATTTGATGTCTTCAGGTCTGTCATCATTTGAAATCCAACAGTTAGTTGGTTACCCTAAATTTGATGCCTGTGGGCCCATCATCTTCTTCGGTAATTCTTTCATGTCTTTTTTGCTTACTTTGGCCACTTTTTGCTAATCTTAACAAGTGACACATGGCATTTTCTGCTATGAAATAGGTGAGGACACTTGGCAGTATCTGCTTACTTATAAAAGCTTTAGACACCTTTTGAGAGTCCTACAGAAGATGACACATGGTGGCTTTCATTGAGCTTTAGAAACAATATAGAAATATTTAGGACTCATTCAGATTCACATGGACGATGACACTTGGCACGCTCCACTTTCTTTAGCAACTCACTCAGGGCCCACCACAGTCCTTACAAAATAAAAGGGAGAGACTGTGGATGTTGACACTTGTCATGCTCTGTCGAGCTTTTCAAGGGACACGTGGCATCTTTTACTGCTTTAAATAAAAACATATTACAACCTTCTATTGTTGCCACTTGGCACCCTCCACGGGACTCTAAGAGAAGCTTATTGAAATAAGCTTTGAAACTTATTAGAAAACTGAAACATGGATGTAGACACTTGTCATGCTTCACTGAGCTAGAATGGGACATGTGGCATGTTTCGCTACTTTGAAACTTTATTAGAAATTGAGTCCCAATAGATGACACTTGGTAGCTTCTGCTACACTTTAGAAACTCACCTAGGGCCCACCATAGTCCTTACTCACATAACAAAACAAGAGGAAAAAACTATGGAGGTTGACACTTGTCATGCTCCATCGAGTTATAACGAGACACAAGGAAAAAACTACAGATGTTGACACTTGGTGGCTTCCAATGAGCTTTGCAAGGGACACGTGGCACATTCCACTACTTTTTAGAAATAAATTATAATGTGTCCCAGTAGATGACACTTGGCAGCTTCTGCTCTTAGGCTTTTTCCTTTCGATCACTCCTTTGAACCGTTGAACTGCGAAGCAGTTGAACATGACGAACTTTTGACAAAGCGCTTAAGTCTTTGAATCTTGTCAATGACGTTGAACCCTTTTTAATAGAACCAAGGCATTGAACCAACCTTGAAAATGCCTAAGTTCTAAAAACTTGCTCCTTTGAGAGAATTTACTTGCTAAAGCTATTTAACCTATTGAACCTATTAATTTCAAGCATGTTGAGTCTGTAGAAACATATCTGTAGAGTCCATAGAAATTAAGTCTATAGTTATGAGTCCATAGAAATCATCTGCAGGGTCCCTTAGCTGAAAAAGTTTGGAAAATAGAGAATTTGAAGGCTCATAATAATTTTTTAGAAGAGAAGAGAGGATTTTTAGCTTGTAAGACCAAAAATAGTTCATGTGTTGTCCCAAAACTGAGTGACAGACTTTGGGGACAACAAATAGAAGTAATGAAAGTGGACACTAGTGGTACCAACACTATAGTCCAGATTGGGCTTTATTATCTTGGGCCTAATTTGGTAACTATTCTAATATTCTCACTATTTGCCTAGTTTTTTTTGACTTTTTTGATGTTAGGTTGTTGTTTTGGGTGTGTTGAATGCTATTTTTTTTACCATTAAAAGCTCTGATCTCTATGATAATACCCTTGTTTATTACCCCCTCTTCTGAGTGTAAGAATGAAGACCTTGTAATGATTATCTTTAGAAGAAAGAGCCCTACAAGTGTGTTAAGTTACAAATATACATGATATAGAAATGATAATTGACAAGACATCTCAAGATATAACATGATTTATATTGAGATATTGTTAGATCAAGGGTATGCCTAGATGGATATAACAATGTAATAACATGTGTAATGTACTGAACTAAAAATGAAAGTCTGGTTAGTTGTTAATTCATAGAGGGATGAAGCATGATGTCCATCAAGGCATCCAAGATAGAAAGATAATGAATGATGTGGATCATGGCATTGCAAACAATGAGAAGCAAAAAAGCAACTAACACACAAATCAAGAAGCAAGAAGTGTACAAGAGTGTCCAAGAGGCCAATCAAACAAGAGACATGGGAAAATGTCACTCAAACTAGAAATCAAGCATATAAGGCATGTTTAAATGCCACATACACATACATTTGAAACAAACAAGCTTGGTGTGGAAGCCACAATCACATAGAAGAGTACAAGGAAAAGACATTGACAAATGTCCTAATGTACACACATGAATAGAAGCAAAAGACATTGGCAAATGTCTTAAGGCACATATAGGAGAGAATCAAGAACTGAGAAATGCAATCATATCTAGATATGTGAAGCAATAAAGGAAAGCATGTAAAAACTAGAAATACAATCATATCTAACTAATCAAAGAAAAAATGTGAAATTATGCAAGACATGATAATACAATACTAGCTATATGATAAGAAATACATAAGTGTCATGTACTAGTGAGTGTCGATAGAATAATCTATGTAATCATATTAATTACCATAGATTAACATGATAAATAGAGTGTGTGGTGTAAGGATGACATAACCTGGATGGTGTAGTCATGTAGAAGATGCCCCCATTGGGTATGTATATCAATGTATATCTTGATGTAGAAGATTCCCCCTCGATGGGTAGAGTGAAGCAATCAAGGATCTATAGGTCACTGCACACACTCAAAGAAGATCAAGTGAAGCAAGGTCATGTAGATAAATTGATAAACAATAGCATAGAATAACAAATGTAAGTCTAGCATGATAGTAGAAATGTAAATCATGGATAATGCATACAATCGAAATGTTTTTGGTGTTTTGAGATATTTAAATGCTTTTGCAGTTTTGAAATGTTATATTATTTTTTTATTTTTGAGTTATATTGAGCTATGTACAATCAAGCATACAAAACTATGTACAAGTAAAATTAAGGAGAAATGATACTAATTGATGAGTCTCATAGGGGACTCCCTATCATGATGTCCTGTATCAAGGAAAGGAGTCGTGTGTGATCATGAAGCATGATGGAAATGTTGAAATTGTGGATCTAAACATTATATATCTTGTAAATGCTCTAAAATATCTGAATTAGAAATAGAGTGTGAGGTCTCCCTATAACTCTGAGAAGTGGATGTAATTGTAGGGATCTTAGGGACCCATCTAGTGGTAGGAAAAGTTCTCTGAACATGTACTCTATGAGTAGATGCATGAGATCTCAATGATATTGTCTTGGGTGTGAACATTGTAGCTGAAAGCTATCTAAAATCTTAAAACTATAGAAGTGTATGAACTCTCTATGCTAACAATGGATGCCTCAATTGTGTCTGAATCAAAACTAGAGGAGGAACTATAACTGGTGGCAATACTAAAACTAGTGACTATAGAGTAGAAAATGGATCTAAAGTGGGGAGTGGTACTCATATGAAACTCCACCAACTATAACAACTTGATTATCATGAATGAATTTCATGCATCTATGAACTATAAAAGGTACTACTCAAAGTTTAAGGATCCATGGTCGATCAAGTAACATATCAAAAACTCTTGCACTAAGAACTATATTAAATGGTGTGGCCACATGTGTTGGACCAGCCTACAGAGGAAGTAAATCTCACTCAATGAACTCTATATGTGCCCAATGAGTCCATTCATAACTATGTATGCTAGGGTAATATCATGCTCTGAATATCCCAAATGTTGTAATAATATCGTAGTACACATGTTCACACTAGATCTATTGTCTATGATAAAACTATGAATAGGATGATTATGAATATAAGCTCTGATAAAGAGTGTATAATAATCTAAATCATCCTCAATGATCTCCTACTCTAAGAAGGAGATGGAAGGTCTAGCTAAAACTCTATAATTATATACACCAATCATGTTACTCAAAGGATGTGTCTCAATTGAAGGTGCTCTATATGTATCTGGTGGCAAATATGCATGATATGTATGGTGAACCCCTGATGTGTCCCTTGTCTCTCATTTAGAATGCTATGAAAAGGGCTTTGAGAATATTTTCAAAGCTTTATCCTATGTTTGCTTTGCTTGGTGAGGCTCAATTAAAGTGCCAATATCAATATGATTTCCAATTATCAAATCTTGTATCTTGTGTCTCAAACTAATGCATTTGTTTATTGTATGTCCTAGTGCCCTGTGAGGCTCACAAAATGCATGTTGATATTATCCTTGTGGAAGAGGCTTTGTTGGATCAACTTCCTGAATAGGAGGGATAGATATGATGTTACATACCAATAACTATTATAAAACTCTGGCTGGAGAAATTGGTAGATTGGTGAAGGTTCATCGAGGAGGTGTTTATAAAACCACTCATTGAGGGGGCTCAAAAGCTGCATTAACTATCAGTTGATTTTGAATATTGTTATCATTGACCTTGAATTTGTATGGAACTTTGTTGTTACTCTTGTTTTTTGTGTCTGAGGTACTTATGTACTTGAGTTTGCCCATTAAAATTAGCTTGACTTCTCATTCCTTTAGTGTATGACAAAATTCAGTGAAGGAAGAGAATATTTTGAACATGATTTATTCATGCAAAGATGGTAGAAGAATTTGTTTGAAGAGGTCTTGTAACTCTTGATCAGCCATGGGGCTAGTCATCTTAGCCAAAATAGTCTTTTATCAGAGAACACAATCTATGAGATGCTCATTTGACCTTTATTTTTGTTGTAAAACTTGGGCATAGGAAACTTAATCATCAATGTTAATGCTGAAATGAGCTAGGAACATGTTGGCTAAAGGATTGAATGCATTGATCGACTGATTTGGTAGACTATAGAACCATTGTAAAGCATAATCCTTTAGGCTCCATGGAAATAACTTGGTAAGTAGCTAGTCATTGGGTACATAGTCCAAGCATACTGTGTGAAAGGCTCTCAAATGTGTCTCTAGATCACCCTTGCCATCATATAGAGTAATCTTGGGTTGAAAAAAACCTTGTGGTAAGGTTGTAGAATCTATGTGACATGCCAACAGTGTATGCAATAGATCAAAAGAAACTAAACCCTGTGTAGGTCTAGAGGAACCTACTAAGGAGGCACTAAATCATACAAAAAATAAGCTAAAAGCTATAGATACCTAAAATAAAACTCTCAGAACCTCAAAGGGTAAATATCTTCAACATCCTCCTATTAGGATTTAACTCCCTAAATAGGACATCCCTACAAACCTTGAAAAAATGTGAAAAAGTAAAATGCATCTTCCCCCTATCTAGACAGGAGCATCTATACTAGGATCTCATCCTTTAACCAAACTAAAATCTACCATTATAGAGTCTACCACTAAAACACATGCATCATTATAATAGAATATTCCTACTATGGTCATACTAATCCATAATACATTGAACGCCTATTACACATAAGGTTTAGGAGTAAAGAATGACCATAAACACAAAGTGCATGCAGTAGGGACCATCCAAACAACTAGTTTAAGAGGCTAAAGTTTGAGGTCACATACCTCTCCCTCACCAACACCCTAAAGGATGGAAAATCTGAGTTAAGACCCAATGAAGGGATCTTATTCTTAGATCCTTAATCAGCTTAGCCAAACCTCCTTAATCATGATAACACTTATAAGACCTATCAACTCTCATATTTAGAAACCATTATGGTATCAATAAAATAAGGCATGCACATACCATCGAATAACATGGCATATTATAGAAAGTTGTATCACATTAAGGGTCATAGTCCATAATCTATTAGATGAACATGATTTTTTAACAGAAAAATTAGACTATAACAATCTTTCTAATATTATATCCACTTCAAGAAATAACAAGACATCCATAACATCAAAACAAGCTATAAAGGAAGATAAACCCTCTAATAGAGCCTAACACCAATCTCCCTCTCTAAATATGGATGATTCTAGGAACATCATGAATCCCCCTCTATTCTAGATAGATGTAGTTCACATAGCTACATGATCCCAAACCTAGGGTCATAAGACCCACAATCATGAAAAAAATAAATTGAATATATCCAAAGCTCCATCTCTTGTTGCAAGTAGTATACAACACCTATTGCTAAACCTAAATTTTATATTTTAAGAAAGGCAAAGAATAATAATGCTTTAAAACTTATAAAAATATCTATTCTAAAGAAGTTGCATTAACTAGTAGTCAAAATGTCCCTATATAAACTCATCCAAAACTTTCCACATCATCATGTATCCATGATAGAAGCCTAATGGGCCATAGAAATACAAACTAATGAACCCTATCCATTATTATATTTCATTACCTCTCTCTAGAAACCCTTAATAAAAGGGATCTAATTTGGATTTGCTTACCTTTGATGTATTATTCACTAGGGTTGTTTGTAGATGGACTGTATCTTTGGGCTTTTCTTTTCTAGCAGGTCCTTCTTTGGTAACAGTACCTTTGGGCACTGTTTGGCCTTATAGTGCTTCTTGTAGTAGTGTCTTCTGTTCAGGAATAGGCAATATATCCCATATTGATACTTGTGCTGGAGTCTTTTTCAATTGATCCACCACATTTATTGGTCCCAGAGTTTGAGCTTTTTAAAAATAAGGATATCTTGTTTTTTCCTAAATTTGGATAGGAATCCCTTGATTTTGCACCAGCTGAGGCACTTCTTGTCTGACAGTAGTGTTTTTTTGTTCTTGAAATGGAGGATTCTCCATGACTTGATTATTTACAATCTCAGGCTGTTCCACCATCCTTTTTTTTGATCTGGTGTAATAATCAGATTGCACCACTAGTTTTTTGGAGGTAGATGTTTCATTTAAGAAAACTGATTCTTCATCTTCAACCCATGAGAACAAAGCATGTTCAAAGGCTATTTCTTCCTCTTGTTCCAAGGACATACCTTGCATCTAAGACACTAGGACTAAATTTTGCATACTAGGAGACTGGTAGGTTTGATTGTCACTAGAACTTACAAACTGACCATCCATTCTTCTTTGCTCTGCCACCTTTTGTTGTAGATTACCCATAGGACAATCTCTAGGTGTATGAACATTATTGCAAGGGAAACACCAGGCATTAGTATTATCCATATAATTATTTTGCCATGGAACAATCTCCCTATTTTAATTGGGAGGAATAGTTTGTGAGGGTGTGGGGACTACAACCAATTGGTTTGCTGACTGATGGTTAGTTTCTCTTGGAGGACCCTGATATTGGTTTGGCTAAGAGGAAAATATATTTCCTTGATAACCTCGATATGGAGGCTTAGATAAAGTATTCTACTATATTTTTATATTGATCACCTGATTAGAAAATGTCCTTAGGATATTTTTGATATCATCTAGCTCAGATGATTGAGTGGGGATAATTTTTTTAATAGATGGTTGAGGGTAAGTGTACATAGACACAGGTGGGCTTACAGATTTAGGGACTTCTTGAGGTAATGGCAAGGAAATTTCTATGAACATGGGCATGGGAGGCCTTGGAGGTAATTTTACAACATCTATCAAATTATTCTCAGCTCTAACTGCATAGTCATAAGCCTCAGGTAAAGTGTGTCCTCTAAGTGACTGAATCATAATAGATATATCTGAATTCAAAGCCTTAAGATAAAACACTATGGCCATACCTAGTAATGGTCTAGCTATAATAGGAATTCTATCCCAAGTCTTTTGAAATCTAGAATTGAAGTCAGTCATGGCTTCTTGTGGTCCCCTTTGAATGGTGATTAACTGTTGTAACAAAGAAGACTTATCGCCCTTCTTAGCAAATCTTTCAAAGAAAAGATATCTGAACTGATCCCATGTAGAAATGGTATTTGGGGCCAGGGACCTATACCATTCTAAATCTTTCCCTTTAAAATAAGTTGCTAGTAATCTTATGGCCACATTTTTTTGTGTGACAACATGTATAGCGTAGACATCTAATACATCATATAGATGCTCTTCAGGTGTTTTAGAGTCTTTCCCACTAAATTTGGGTAGAGCTTTTAAGGCATTCACTGGGATAGGGTCCCAAGTGTTAGGTGGTATTGGGAGAATTAAGGGACTACCAATGTTCCAGCTTGCATAATTTCTTAGGGGTATAGGGGCTCCCATATTCGCTCTAGGTATTAGTACAAACTGGTTAGCTCTTCTTCTTGGACTTGTTACCAAAGGTGGCAAAAGAATACCTAGATTTATAGCAGATTGTGATCTAGTTATAGGTCCACAGCTATGACTTCTCATAGCTCTTTAGTTCATATGATCTTGAAAGAGACTTCAAGATTGATCCCATCAGGTGTGCTGAAAACTATTGATGATATAAAATTGTGCTTGATTCTAATCAACAACAATTGGAAGTTTCAAGATATGGGACTTGCGTCTTGAAACAACCTCTAAATTTTAGAGAAGCTAGTTCTTCTTTAAATTGAGTAGATACTAGGAAAAGGGATAGGAATTTAAATTAGAAACACAAATGCAATAAAAGAAATCTAATCTATGGTGATGCACCTAAATGTAATTCGACCTTAATCCTGAGCACAGTGAGACTATATGTATGATTCATTTACATTTAAGATCAAACAAGTGCATGATCAATGTAAAAGATGGAAATAAAAGAAATAGAGGCTCACAACATAGACTACTTTTGTAGTGATACAGAAAATGTCAACAAAATCATAGGGTTCAATCTTCTTATTTAAATTTTCTAGTCACATAAGAGGCACATAAACATGTACAATTATGTAAACCTTCCAACTCAAGAAAATGAGACAAAAGCAAATGACATTCCTAATCACAGCTCTCGAAAGTCTACAGCCTAGACTACTTTTGCAAATGACACAGATAATATCAACAAAGGCATAGGGTTCAATCTTCTTATTTGAATCTTCTAGTCATATAAAAGGTGCAACAACATGTATAGTTAAATAAACCTTTAAACTCAAGAAAATGAGATAAAAGTAAATGATATTACTTAGTCACAACTCTAGAAAGTCTAGACTCTTTACAATAATTCTCTCTCAAAAATTCTCTCTGATAAAAATGATCCTCCTTCTTGGTGATCTATGCACCCTTATTTATAGCCTCAGATCCACTCCAGATTATCTACTTTTTCCCAATCTAATGGCCCAAATGAAATCTCCCCCTAATTGAAAGTGTCTAACAAAAGATATTTTATAGATTTTGAAATGCTTCATCTTTTGGCAGTTCATTAGATGAAACAGATTGCAAGACGCTCCCTTCTCTTGAATGCTAGATGACACTTAGCCAATTTCTTCTTATTACTTTAACAAACACCAGAGGATGACACTTGTCATGTTCCATAGCAACTATCAAAGACACGTGGCACTTTCTGCATAACTTATACTCTTTTATGTCTTTGCTCAGTAGTGTTCCACCTTTGACACTTGTCATAATCTTCTTTCTTGAAATTTCAATAGCTTAACAGAAATAAGACTCACCACATCTCTTACCCAAGTAACTTTGAAAAGGGGCATAGGGATAGGTGGTAATCTCTGCTTGCTTCAACTTAAGAAACGTGGCAATCTCTGTTGCTCTTTAGCTATACTGTGGAAATGTTTGGGACACATGTTAGGCTCCTATGGATGATGACACTTGGCAGCTTCCATAGACTTTTAGAAATAAAACCTAGGACCCACCATATTCTTTATTTAGTAATGAAACATGAAGAAGATATTTGAGATGGTGACACATGGTAGCTTCCACTACTTTTGGGAAGATATGTGGCATCTTTCACTGCTTTTGGGAAGATACGTGGTGTCTTTTGTTGCTTCTCAGAATGGAGTAGAGAGGGCTTAGTAGATGACACTTGGTAGCCTCCGCTTGAATGGTTTGGTTGAGCCTTACTACCTTCGAAAGGGCACTTGACCCCTTTGGTTTTTTTGACGCTCCTTTGAATTGCTCAATTATACTAAGCCATTGAACCAACTGATTAATCCAAAAATGATTCAATGGTTCAACACTGCATGTTATTTATACATGAACCGAGGCATTGAACTGAAAATATTGAACCAAGGAATTGAACCAAAAATTGAACCAAGGCATTGAACCAAACATATTTCAGATGCTGACATGTGGTGACTTCTGCTCTCTTTAGCTGGGATACGTGGCAGCTTCTATCACTTTTTATAAAAGCAAGACTAAGACCTTCTGCTATTTCCACTTGGTGATTTTCACTTGATCTCGATACTTAGCTTTTTGAAACCTTCGACTGCAAAGAGATAAAATGTAGGTGCCAATATGTAACCACAGACGCTAACACTTGGTGCATTCTACTGAGCTATTATGAGACATGTGGCACATTCTGACTAACTCATAGAAAGTATGAAAGGTGCCTCGAATGACAACACTTGGCATTTCCACTTGAGAAAGGATGCCTCGATCAATGACACTTGTCAACTTCTGCTTGATTTCAACACTTAGGCAAAAATGAATCAAAAGGAAAATAGAGCCTGTGCTTTGTATCACGACTTCACCATCTCAGACCAATGAATGCAAGGACAAAATTTGGCAGCATGCAGCTAAAAAAATAGGATGAAATGTAGAGTAATTTATAACTCTACAAGACCCTGAATCCTTTCTCAAAGCATTTGGAAATCTCTATAAAGATTGGATCCAAACTAATGCCTTCACCACAACTAAACTTCTAGTTAAAAATTTCACTAGAGATGTATTGGAATGGTATAATCAACTTCCTCAACATTTAATTTGGTAACATGAGTACCTAGTCAATCCTTTAGTTAAAGAGTTTTAACACAAAGACCTTCCTAAAAATTGTCTTAGCCATTTCATCAATGCTAAGCTATCTCCTACAAAAATCAGCTCATGATTTTATCAAATGATGGAAATATTTGGCTCATAAAGTTGATCATAACATGAATGATGATAATCTATTCAAACTCTTTATAACTACTTTAATGCCTTCAATTCAATATAAGGTTTGAATTTTTTATCCTCAAATGCTTAATGAAGCTCTTGATATAGATAAACATCAAGACTTCTTAATGAATCAATTCAAACTTAATACCAAAATCCTTAAAGTCTCCTTTCAAAATTATACCAATGCTATCACTGGAAATACTCCCCAACCCAAACTAGGAGTTGCCAAATCTAAAACTCCTACATCTTCTCATATTCCACTAACTATGCAACAAATGAAATAATTCATACCACCCTATAGACCATTTTCTTATCCTAATGCTCTTTCTCAATGGTATGACCTTAATCAATTTTTTCAGTTCCATGTAGACATTGGTCATTCCCACAAAACTTGTATAGGTATTACTAATTTTTTTGTCTGTTACATGCTTGGTGATTCCTTCAATCACTAAGCCATGATCAAACTCTATTGTCAAGAGTACACTATTGCTAATAAAAAATGACAAGATCATAAAGCTTCTTAATCTTCCAATAACCAAAAATCTTTTTCCACATCTAATAACTAGGAAAATGCAAAAGATGTTGATGTTGATTATAACCAATATTACACCAATTATCAATACATAAACACAATAAAGGTGAATTATCATCACAAGTTATCTCACAAAGACCTTGTCAACAAACCTAAGAATCCATCTTTGGAAGAACTACTTCTAAAAGATACTATAACGACTAATTTAACTTTGAAAGCCTAAGAGGAACCACTTCCCCTTCTAAACCCTCTAATAGCTTCCATTCCTTCAAAATATACCATAACATATAAGACTATAACTGGCTCTTCTTCTATATTACATTAGAACTTTCTCTAGGAACTTAACTCTATGCCTTGAAAGATTCCACTTATGGAGTTAGTTTGTACTTCCCCTTATCATCACAAGTTACTCATGTGATAATTACAAGATATTGAAGAACCATATTTTATAGATGAATAACCACCCTTTATTGAACTTCAACCTACCAACATGCATACCATTGAATCTATGTGTCCTTATTCCAAGCCTTCCATTAAATTTATTGAAGAAGATATGATTAATGATGAAATCATTTTCCATGTTGATGATCCACCACTATTCATTAAGATACCCATTAATACTACCCTTATTCATAAATTTTTAGTTGATGAAGGCTCTGGTATTAATGTCACATGTTTTTGGCTCATCCATCAACTTGGTTATAATAAAAAACAAATTAAGAAAACCCACTTTACCTGTTGTGGATTTGATAAAACTAATCAAAATCCACTTGGTTGTATTTGGCTTGCCCTTACAATCGAGCCTGAGACCATTCAAACTAAACTCATGGTCCTTGATTTTCCTTTATTGTATAACACACTCCTCAGTCATCCTTGGAATCATAGAATGAGGGCCATAGCATATTTTAGTATCCAATGTATCTAATTCCTACATAATGATAAATGATATAAGTATGAGGCTGATCTCAACCCTTAGAGTATTCAAATTCCTCAACCAAAATATCAATATCGTATTCCTACCATCCCTACCATCAACAATGTTCCTTTACTTGAATTCATCAACATCAATCCTGACATCTAGGTCACCCTTGTTGATTCTAATGATGATGAACCTAATGACTTGTAACATACTTGAAACACTACTAATCTCCTTCCTTATATCTCAAAGTGTCTTCCTCCCTATTTATTTCCTTATGATCACACAATTCCTCTCATTCATGAAATCACTTATTTCCTGCCTCCATGTAATGCTCAGGATCCTTCTTTCCCATAAGATGCCTTCACATAGCTTGTTTGATCAATCAAATCTTAGTCTTCAAACATTAAGTTTTCAATTAACCTTATCTTAAGTTCAAATTCAAACATTGATTGATTTTTTTTTAGGCCTCGCTTCATAGGGACTAATACATAGATATTTCTCTTTTGGGTTACATAAATTAGGTTAATTCATTACCCAGCTTTAAAAACTATTGCTTGGATCTTTGCCTAGTACCTTCATACCATTCAATTTTGTTTAGCTTGTTTGTTTAAAAAAACCAAGTTTTCATCATTGTTTGTGCCTTTTATTTGGGATACAATAGTATCTCTCCATGTGCCTTTTTCCTTATGCCTTATGCTAATTTACCGAGTTTATGTTTGATTCCATGTGTCAAGTTTTTGTCAAAGTGTTCCAAGTTTGTTAGATTAAAACTCTCATCCTGTTTGTTTTAAGTCTAGATTTTGACACCATTTGGCCAAAATTCCTAGCACATGCCTTTATTTAAGCCTATATTTTGATGTCGTGTTTCACTAGAAGACCTAGCAACTATGATTTTTTCTATATTAGGCCTATTTGGAACACTTTATACCTAGATTTTGACACGCCAAATTTTAGTCATCCACTTGACCATTTGCTTAAGACATTTGACATTAGACCTATGACATTAGATTATTTTACACCAAATATTAGTACAAACCATGTTGGAGATACAACTCCCTTAGACCAAGTTAGACTAAGTTTAAACCATTTATCCTTTGGACATTGTTTTTCAAAGTTTGTATAACTCTAAGCCTTTCTTATTTCAAAACATTGTTATCAATGTGGATATGTCTAACTACACTTATGGTAGAATCATGTACAATCCAAGATATGATGGCATGGCCACATAAAATGACTTTTATGGCTTTTTAAAATACCCTTATGAATACAATATGGTTTGTGAGGTGGATTCTTATCCTCCTTACCATAATCAATCTACGGAACAAAGTCAAGAACCTACTTATGATCCAAATCAAGTCTTTAATTGAGATGATATGGTTTATGAGGAGGACTTAGATGCTTTGGCTTATATGATCAATCAGGCTCCAAGACACCCTAGAATTATTATTTAAGGACCCCATCTTTTGGCTTATGCAAGCTATAAAGCTCCACTATGCCCTTTCATTATTCAATCATTAGCTTCCATTAATCCTCCTTCAGATTATGTGAGATACCAATCTCTACAGCATCTAAGGAATACCATTTCTATACCAAGATCTCATCCTTTGGCTTGTGTAAGTAATCAAGTTCCATGATTCCTTATCATTATCCAACTATTGATCATCCTTCATCCATTGCCAATCTTTCCCCACTTAAAAAAAACCCTACTGATTTTCAAACCAAAACAGAGCCAATCATTTGAGGACCAAGAAGTATTCAAAACTGGTGTTTTATAATTGATTATAGATCTAGACCAAGAAAAATAAATAATCCATGATGTTTGTGTTAAACCAATCATTTATGATAAGTCAACCTATGATGAATCACCTCTTGATACTATAACTATTATTGAGGAGTCTCACTCTAACAAACTAGTCCTTATTGAGTCACTTATTAATGATTATAATTACCTTTGAAGAAATCATTACCTCTACCATATGCCTATTTTTCAAGATCTTCCCTTTGAAAATCTATTCTCTGATGAGATGTCTCTTAACATTTTTCATATTATTAAGGGATATCACTTTGGAAAACCAATCTCTATGGAGCCGAATGTATCATCATAGGCCATTAATAATCTAATATCAAACATTTAACAAGACATCAATATAACAAAGTACCCATCAAATGAAGAATCAGAGTTAGAGTCAGGTTCTATTTTTGAACTAACATTAGATTTAACATCAGAATCAAAATGAACATCAGTCTCAACATCAAATTCAAAGTCCCTTGAGGTAGAATTAGATTTAGAAATATAATATGTTTTTTATATTATAACATTGGTTATGCATGTCTAGAAGATCAGTTTGAATACATGTGTGATCCTTCTATGGTTTTTAGGGATAAGTATTTTAGTTTTGACAAAAATTTTCCTAGTATCTTATATGAGGATTATGTTACCAACCCCAATTCTATTACCATTACACATGTCATTACCACCAACTAACATAGCCATTTTATTAACATTCTACCTCCCAAAAGTGTTAATTGGGACTGATAGAATCACACCTTGTTTAACTACATCCATGACAACATATAGATTGAAGAACAACAAGGAATCCAAGACCAAATTCATGTAAAAGAAGAATAATCTCCTTGTGAAACTTTTTTTGAGGCACTAGGGGACAGTCAAATTTAAAATCTCAACATCATTTTATGAAACCTTTTTGGAAGCACAAAAAGATAATAAGAGTCAAAAGTCAACATTCCTTATTGAAACCTTCTCAAAGGTTCTATTAGATAATAAAGACAACTTAAATGGCAAAAACCCATTTGAGGCACCAATAGATGAGCACCAAAATTCTCCACTTCTTGATCAACACATTATCAAAAATCAAATTAAAATAGCTTCCACTCTATAGCTTAAACAGATGGTATCTACTCTCAGGCCCAAATAATATAGGAATTTAGTGGTATTATTGAAATAATATTCATAAATCTTTGGCCTTTCCACAATTAAAGTTATGACAAATTTGGAATCAACAACATTGTGTGTGCCTGAAAATCCTGATCTTTATTTATTACCCTACCATTATAATTTCATTATCCTCCACCATTCCATTTCCAAATTAAGCCTATCAACCAACATTTATCCCTATTTATAATCCATATATTTACTTTCCTTTATAGAGGCTACAAAGATATCTTATCTTGAAGTTTGAAGGAAACTGAATCAATTACCAATGAAGATCACAAAAACATCATTTACATCCAAATATATATCACATTCTTGATAGAGAAACTAATTAGATGAGGTGTGGGATAGTAATTAACATTATTGATTATTCTATCTATATCATTTTTTGATTAGGATGTGCGTCTCCCCATCAGCAGGACCAAGAGAATCCAAAATCACACCCAGTCAAAACACATTGATCTTTAAACTTTAAGCAATAATATGCTTACATATTTTAATTTTGATTAATATTAATAATATATGGAATAATTTAAAAAAATTCACTTAAAAAACATCAATTTAACAATAATAATTCAACACATTCAACACACAATTGATAACGGAGTTTGACATGATGCCCTACATCTATAGGTCCTATATCGACTGATGTATTAGGAAAAATGATTAAAAAATACTTATAAACATCTCCAAAATGAAATTGAACAACTACAAAGTTGTTATTTAGGAAAAAATAATATAATTCCCTTTTTGGAATTTTCCCCAATTCTACCTCTAACACCTTCTATAATTCATCCAAGCTCTCTAGCTCTAGCCTTTACAATGGCTGGTTAGCTTGTTTGGTTGTGTTTAAATACAATATCTCAATGCTTTATATAGTGTTGGATCCCATATCCCAAGAGATTGGGTCTTATCACTTTTACATAGGAGGATAAGGGTTCAACTCCCCTCTTAATGGTTTTATGGGTCATGATAATCCATTATCCCACATTGGAAAGTGGGTAGAGCTTTTTGATATAGAAATACCATGAGTTTCATGGTGTATAATTCCATTTATTGGCATTAGCATCATTTTTTTTGGGTATGTGGTGTCTTCATGTGGATTTTGGGATATGGAACATGGAAACTTAGGGTATGACATGTGGCAAGTATGTTGGGTAGAACATGGAACATATGATTACATGGCATGTACATGGAAAAGGTAAGTTAAATGGTTTGTTTGGAACATTTGAGAATAATTAAAATTAGAGCATGGAAATTAATTGAATGGTGGAAAGTCACGTAGTGGCTTGAGGACCCACTATGTGGTCCAATCTCCACTCACCATTTATCATCCATTCACCACTTATTTACCACTCTCCACTTTTTGATGTCCAACTAGATGTTCTATCCAAACCACTTTTTTTTTTACTTGCCCTAATTGATCTTCGATGCATGATATCTTGTGTAAATGAGCTCTATTTTGTGAACCATGAGATGCACCAGAAATTTCTTAGAGATCTTTGCCATGACAATGATCAAACTAAAATTTAATGACCTTAATTTTAGAGTGAATATGGATCCTTACAGATTAACCCTCGCCACTAAAAAGGCTTTTTATCCTAAAAAAACTAGTATTGTACCTGATACTCAATATGAAGATCTTTTCATGGCTTTAGCTCTTGATTTTGACTCAGATGATCTCCTAAATGTTAATGGGTTTTAGTTCTTTAGATTTGAGACTGTGAAAATGTCACCTAGTGCTATAACAACCACCATTTTACAATTACCCTCTTAGGGTCTTACATAGCAACATAATTTACAAATGTTACCCTTCTTAGGTCTTTACAAACACTGTAATGATTAAAAACATTGCCCATACTTGGGTTTTATGCATTTATAAACAATTCTTATACTTAGGTCTTATAAACATGCATACATATTTTCATGTACTAAACATATAGATCAAAATATACAACCTATCTTTCAAGCTATTCTTGATGCTTCTCATGATGACATCTTTTTATTACCCTATAGTGTTCCTATTTACAAAATACATGCATAAAAATAATACTAAAGGAACCATTTACTTCTAATGGCTACTAACGATGTGCTTGTATGAGATATTTTATCCCATACTTTACAATGCTATACTAATTATAGACACCTAAAATTGGCCATCGATAACCTCTAATTAGACTTTTGGCCAATTTCCACCCAAAATGCATGATTTGGACTAAAAATGCTAAAACATGCTAAATGATGTGAAAATGACATATTCAAGTGCTGATTTTAGCTAGGGTATCCCTAAATGGGGCAATTCAATTTATAGGCTAGCTAACTTTTATCAATTCATTTTGAGTCAAAATGCCAAATTTGCACTTGCATGCTCTGGACTACTCTTTTCTATCAATTCTTTTGCACAAGACTCGTGCCTTTGTTATTTATTGTTGGCAAAATCTTAAGTGGGAATACAGTTCCAACACATCTAAAAACACCTTCTAATTTCAATATAGTCAAATTTAGGACTAATAACAAGGCATTTTGATCAATCTGAGTAATTTGTGTAATCATGTTTAAGAGCTAATTAACCCAAATTAAGGCCTAAAAAATAATTCCATGGAAACTTGTTGAATACTTATTTTTGGAAATGAATATGGAATATTTGCATCATCAAGTGACCTTATTTCTTGAGAAGACATCCCTAGGCCATAAATGCCATAAATATCAAGATTCATGCCCTCCATGTCTCATTAATGCCTTCCATGATGCCATCCATACCTCTTAATTGCCCCTTCTTCCAATGCCATGATGAGGATAATTATAAACTTAATTCTAAAAATTGAATTAATCCTCAACTACACATCTCAATATTGAGATGGATGGTGGAGGTTGATTCTAATCAAATCCAAAAATCTATAAATAGGAGGCCTCACAACATCATTTATAAGCTTAATTAGTGTAAAGTTATAATGCATGATTGCTTCTAAAAGCTTCAAGCAACTAGTGTTATAATGCCAAATTGATTCCAAGCCATAAGCCAAAGGTGCCAATAGGAGATGAAAGTATCCACACTCCATTGAAGAAGACCTCTTGAAGCACAAGCTGAGAAAGCCACCATTACAAAACCATTTGAAGCATCCAAGGAAGGTGAAAGGAATTCTTGTGTTTTCATTCCTTGCTTTTTAGTTGTACTTGTCATTTGCTTTTGTTAACTAATTTGTCCCTAGTGTCTAGGCCTAGATATGTTATGTTATTCATGTGTTTATTTTTAATTTTTAATTTTGGAACTAACACCATACTAACCATCCTATTTTGATTCAAATTCCTAGATCACATTAAGGCACACCCAGTGGGACTAGATGCATCGTACACCTAAAAGAGATCCTTTTGCAACCTTAAAAAAAAACTTATTCAAGATTTTAAAATTATTTAAAATTGGTTTTCTAACTTTATTTTTCCATTTTTGGTTGCCATAATTTTTACACAATAACCAATATCAATAGAAATACTGACATCAGTTACTTGGCTTAATTGACGTCAGTCAACAGAACCAACATCGGTTAGATCTCAATTGCTTGTAACTGATGTTAGTGGTATTGATCAATGTTAGTCACTGTATTTTTCTAAAAACACAAACTTGAGACCTACTTTACCAAAGTTTCTTATTCAAACTCAAAAGAGCTTCAAAGCTAAAGGACATGCTAACAATTTTTTTGTAGAACCAAGTGAGATTTTTCTTCAAACATGTTTAAATCACATTTTGCATGCTTAAAAATGGATTACAAACATTATTTTAGTGCTTAAAGTAAAATTAAAGGTGCTTAAATAAGTTTTTTTAGCATTAGTTTTCAAAGTTACAACTAAGACCAAGGGGTCAAATGAACACCACTAAATCTTTCACATTTGGTGCTTAAAAATGAACTCATCTTTATAAAAATTTTTTGTTTGCAATAGTTATTTAATAAAATCTTGTTTGAAATAAAGAGGGGTGTTACATGTATTCTCTTCCATTTTTTCCCTATAGGGAACCCTTGAAATCAAAAGCGCCATTCCTATTGCAAGTATCCCAGTTCAAGGCTTAAAAAAAAAGTCATCTAAAGAAATCCCCAAAAACTCATCAAAGTTTTGGTGACCTTGAAAATGACCCTAAAGTCTTTCTACTTTCAAGCTTTATTTTTATGCATCTTGGCTTGTGAGGGGGACTTCATCACCTCCCGCAAGTTATTTAGGGAAGCTTTAACCTAGGGTTTTATCTCTTGGCATTGACTTCATTTGACTCAGAGTTTCACATAGGACATAGTGGCACTTTAGACATTACACTACATTGAGCGAACAATAGGATGTAGTGGTTGAAAAAAGGACTAGACCTTTTTTCAATAAGTTGAGTGATACAAGCCCAAAATCCATGCTTTTATTTTGCATTATTTGGCATGAAAGTCATTATGAAATTTATTCCCCTAGATCATTTAGAAACTTGTTAGATTTTAGACAAATCCCCACTTGTCATAGAAGTATTATTAGTGTAAGGTGCGTCTCAAGGTCCATTTCATAATACTATCATTTGAGAGAATGGGGGTGTAAAAAACCTATTATATAATGCACATTTACTTTTAGATGAACACTTAAAATCCTCTCAAATGATGTATATTGATAGATTCCAATAGTACCAACCAACCTTATCAGTTTAGGATCTAAGGGTGATTAATTAGTTGGTCTTGTCCTAGATTAAAGTCTTGTTTAGAGTTAAAACTTGGTGTAAACAAACAATCCCAAACCAAACACATGGTTCTCATTTTTCTTTGAATAAAGAGGCATTATGCTACCTGCATTAGATCATCCATTTGCCTTGTTCAAAATTTCAACAAAATATTGAGAGTCATATTATCCACTTGGTGTAGTTATGCTGCCTAATTTAGTCTAGACCTTTACCAAAGTTGTTTAAGTCATTCACTTATAATTCAAATTTGAAATTATAGCTTTACAAGTTCATAGGGTTGATGTGTTAAGTGGGTTCACCATTTGCACCAAACATGAGGGAACTTAGGTTTCATTTCCAATTTAAGTTGAAGGTTGTTTTAGACTCATAATCATTATCATCACTTGATAGACTTATTCCATTTTGTGTTAAACACTTGAACTTTAAGTCTATGTACCATAACATTTTGAGTCAAGAAAAGTAGTGTTATGTTGTCAAAATTGTGGAAAAATGTCATTGCCTTAGAGAGTCTTTGACAAAAAAATTATCACATGTTTTAGGTAGTATAGAGTCGTTACGCTACCCAAATCATTTCAAAATTTGTTTCATGGACCCTCTTACATAGAATTCAAAAAATTTTCCTACATATTTAGACTGATCCAAATGCACTTTTGATATTTTGTCTAAAGCACAGTTATACTATTCACCTTTGTCTAGCTTGTTTGTAAAAAAGAACCAAGTTTTATACCATTATATATGAAAAAATAAGTTATTTTTAAAATTCCTTTTTTATATACATTATACCTAGTTGATCAAGTTCATGTCCAAGAATCGAATGCCTAGTGTTTTTTAGAAGTGTTTCAAATCTGTTAGATTAAAACTTTCATCTATTTTCAAAGTCTAGCTTTCGACACGGTTTGGCTAAGAGTCCTAGCACATGCCTTGTTTGAGCCTAGATTTTGACACTACATTTAGCCAAAAGACTTAGCAAATTTTAATTTCCTAGATTATACTGATTTAAAACACTTCGACCTTAGTGTTTGGCATTTTTATTTTTTTGGTCCATTTATTTGCTTACCTTTATGTGAACAGTGAAACATTAGATACTTCACTCTAGCTTGTTTCCTCACAAATATTTGCATAAACCTTTTGATCCTTTTGACAAATCGAGATCAAATTGAAGGCATCATTTGTTTTATATTCTATCTTTTTTAGAGTTTGTATAAATCTTTGACCTTTTATCACCAAGTATTGACTATGGATCCCAACATGTATTCCTACACTTGTAGTGGAATCATAAACAATCCATGGATTAGTATTGTAGTTGCACAAGAAGAAATGGTGTAAGACCCCTATGTGGATAATATTTCTTATGAGATGGAGTCTCATCAATTAGGGGCACAAATCCAAGATCTATTGGCTAACTATTTGGTTAACACACCACCTTACATAGAATAGGATCAATAACAAACCATGAAATACTTAGCTACAATACCCACAGTGGATGAGCCATTACTTTAAAAACCATATTATACTAGTTTGGATTCCATGTATGATCCATTTTTATTTGAGAAACATTTTATAGGGAACTAAGATATTGGTTAGGGCCATAGAGGTAGGGGTAAGTTTCCAGCAGACTTCCTTGATGAAAATTTACTAAGTCTAGTAAGAGTTCCCCATAATATCATTTATTATCAATAGGATTCTTCTATAAATCCTTTGGCTCTAGCCCAAACAATGTAACAAGACTCTAATATATCTAATCGAGACAAAAACATCATAGAAGATCACTTTAACCAAATGCAAACATCATACCAAACCTACCTGAATTTAGCACATGATTTCAATCAAATGAACATGGTGAGTAAGCTCTTCATTGACCAAGTACCTTCAACAATATTTTTGAAAGGAATTAACTAGACAAGAGAATCTAATTTTTGACCCATTTTTACAAAACTCTTCAATAGATAACTTGATATATATGCTATTTATTGAAGAAGTGTCTTTAGATTCTACACTAAATAGTGAGCCAAACATAATAGACAATGTGAAAATAACATCCAATCTTGATCAAAGTAATACTAACACACAAAAAATTAGCCAATAACATGTGCCTATAGTTAATCCCATGAGCAGATAATCATACCAAGGAATAGGAGTTTCTACACCCCAGCCTCAACCAACTGCTTCCTTAAGTGTACAACCTATAGGACTAGATAATCAAACAATGACTAATATTACACCTCAATGATAGAATGTGATGAATCATACTCCACCTCAATAAGTAGTGAGTGGTATCCCACAACAACAAACACAATATAGTGTATCAATGCAATAGAGGATGAATACATTACCACCTCAATTAGGGTCAGCTAATGTTCCTCCTCACCAAGTAACAACAGACATACTTCTTCATCCATAAAATAATATATGAATCCAAAACCAAGAAATGATTAGTCAAAAACATGCAAATATTGGTCAGTAATAGATGCCAAATCTATAACATGCTTTCACTTCTTCATAAGGATTACTGCAACAAGGAGGGCCCCATGTTTCTCAAATACCTACTAGATAATATTTGGTTCAAAATATGCTACAAATTTAGATATAGGGTCTTGGTCCACAAGTTCCTAATCAACAATAAGGTTTGATTAGTTAGTATCATGTCCCTTTTTAACCACATCAGGCACAATATAGTTATCTCCCTTCATCCCAACCACAAAATCCTCTAATTCAAACCTTTATTTCTAACCCAAACTAGAATATCATGTAGTCAAATGTGTAATTTCAAGTATATCCCAATCCATGTATGTGTATTCCTGATCCATTTCCTAACTAATCTAATATACCCCAATAGGTTTCTCCATCATACCCTGGTCAAAGTGTTCCATTTGTGACCTCCCAACCATCTATCCAAACCAAAATTGTCTCGCAAGCTAATATCCCTTCCAATTTCCTATCCCAATAATTTCAATAGATGAAGGATGCAATTATTACCATTCAAACAAGTAGACTAAGAATTTCAAATTGGATGACATGTGTTCCTATACATTCAACATGGAATATTTATAGATGCCATTTCCTCTAGGATACAAACCACCCAAATTTGATAAGTATAAAGGGAAAGGTGACCCTAAGGCCCATTTGACTAAATTTTTTATCACATATCAACTAGTGGCATATAAAGATATATACCTTTTGTTGTTGTTTCCAAGGAGCCTAGATGGACAAGCCTTAGAGTGGTTTTTGAAGTTGCCCAAGAATTTAGTAACAAACTTTGATGATCTTTTTGATAAATTTGTGAAACACTTTTCCTATAATCTCGAACATGAGATTTCATTAGTGGACCTAACACAAACAAAGCATAAGGCTAGGGAGAGTTTTGTAAGTTATTTACAATGATGGAGAGCCCAAGCCATCTCACCCATAGTTTACTAGATAAATAATTAGATACTATGTTTACTAAAAAATTTCATAGTGAGATAACCTATCATCAAGAACTATAATGTGCACATACGTTCAAAGAAATCATTGATAAAGGTTTTTTGATTGAATAAAGGAGTCATCAATAAAGGATTCATCAATCTTAATTCTACCAATTAGGTAAATAGCTAATAGAAACATCCTAATCAGGCACAAGCATCACAACTGGCACAAACCAATAATCAAGAAAGATTGAAGCAATTCAACTAAAATATGAATGTTATGGGAAATGGAGTAACTGAATCCCATCATGTGTAAACTATGAAAAGCTCATTTGCACCACCTTTTCAACTTATTCCTACATAGAAACCTCTTCAACCAATACTGCAAGCACAAAAACCAAAACCTACACAATAAATATAGTAGCCTTTAACATTGCAAACTCCTCCTCCTCCGAGAATCATGCCTGCATGTCATGTCTTTACTAACCTAGGAAAACCTATTGAATCTATATTTTGCAAGCTTGCCACCACAAATCTTATTAGTTAGCCTATACCAAAGCATTATATGTAAAACATTCCTTATCATCATTAGTACTATGAAAATGAATTTTGTGACTATCATCAGGTCTATGGGCATAATCTATGAAGATGTGTCCAAATCAAGCATTTAATTAAAAATATTTTAGAGAATGAGGATATAAAACTAGATAATGGTACTTCCACTTACAATCAAACTCTTGGGATTTATCAAAACTCTTTTCCCTGACATAACAATCAATAGTAATAGAACAATCACCAACAACAACAACAACCAATGTAGTAGCAAAATCAATAGTATCAAGATCAAAGGCTAAACCAATAGAATTAACAAAATTAGTATCAGAATCCATAATGACAAACCAATGGACAAAACTAAGATCAGAATGGTAACAACCAACAAACCTACCATGTAATGGCACATGACTACAACAATGTTTTAGGTCATATTGTAGGGGTAACATTAATACCATCTCCATTAATCTTAGACCAAGCACTAATTAGCCTAGACCATTGATAAACAACAATATTCAACCAAATCATATGGATAATCCTTCTTTGACCTGAGAGTACATATAGGCAAACCAAAAAACTATCACTTCCACTTTTGGATCTTATAGAGACAACTCATTCTTGCCACATGACCACATGCAAGTGCACTGGTAACTGAGACTTATGTCTAATCCCACACCATTCCCAAAATTAGTTAGTAATAATGGTGTAGTATTTAATCTCAATTATGCAATCATAACTCAGAAGTCAAAGATTACTATCCCACACCCACAACCATCTACCACTTTGCCTATCATCCAACCAATTGTTTAGGCTTGGAATAAATCATTTACTACTGACCAAGACAAGAAGTTTGATATTATGGAATAATTGAAGAAGACACCAACATAAATTTATATTTTAGATTTACTATGAATGTCAATAATCCACAAGAATATCTTAAATGATTTATTGACCCAATCTACTATTGCTAGTGATATATCCCCTGATAAATTTCAAGCTTTGGTTGGACACCTAGCTCCATCCCAACAAGTCACATTTAACCAGTGATATGCCTTCCCTTGGCCCACTCCATAATAACCCATTGTACATAGAAGTTTTTATCATATTGAATAAAGTGAAACATGTCCTTATTGATAATAGATCTGCCCTCAACATAGTGTCTCTCAAGCTCATCAAGATTCTTGGGTACATAATGACAGATCTCCATCCAAAAAAAATAACTATTAAAGTTTATGATAATGAGGAAAGAGAGTCATAGGGCACCCTTAGTTTGTTAGTTATTATTGGGCCTTTAACCCATGATACACTTTGCCATGTGCTAGATCTTGAGTTATTGTACAACATACTTCTAGGTAGGCCTTGGTTACATGAGATTCATGTAGTCCCATAAACACTACACCAATGTATCAAGTTTTTCCACTCAGGGATGGAGGTGAATATTTTAGGAGATTTACACCTATATGAGCACTACAAGCATTTTGAAGCTGAGTTTCAAAGCAATAATTATCAATATGACATGAATCCAAGTTCTAAGCAATATAAAAGAAAGGATATACTTATTTATCTTTCATCAAATAATTGCATAGATCCTAATACCTTGGATTTACTTTCCCACATGCCACCTCCTGAAGCTTCCAATCATTACACCATTTCAGATAATAGACTAGGAAAATATGTCACCCATGATACATTTCATATCATAAATCTTCCTCAGAATCTTAAAACCTTTGGGTGACCTAAGGTCATCCCACATATGCATTAGTAATGAAAGAACAAAGATAAGGGACCTATCACATTTATACCAACATCTAGCCTAGGACCTTACCCTCTTGAAGGGAACAAATCATGGTTATACAATGATGGCCAATTTTAATGTTATAAAAATGAAAATTATCCTATTCCTAATAGGATCATGAAGCATCACAATTATGAAGGATGATTCCTTAGACCACATTATCAAGGAACTATCAAGCCAATTTCCATGACTAAGTATGAAAGACCGTAGGACTTATATTTAAACCACCTAGGTTTGACCCCACATATTTTATTCAAAATCCATCACCATTGATTAGTGATGATGATGCTGATAGTGAAACAGAGTCTGATCATAGCCTTACCTTTGATAACCTAGTTAAAACCAACATGTTTGATAATAATGCCATTTATACCCTTACCTAAACCATTCATCACAATCTATTACCATTATATTATCACCAATTGATATATTGGGACCAACAAGAATCTAGTCTATTAATTAATGAGTTCTAGAATGATGAGGCATTCTATGATTTCTCATAACTTAGAGATAATGCTCTATTAGGAGATCACAAATCAAGATTCTTAATCACATTGGATCCTGTAACCTATTTTGGAGAGCAAGTGAACACCTTTGTCCAAAAACAAATAAATAAAACATTGAGGTCCCAAAGTGAAAACATCTTTGAGGCATTTTTTGACTAGGGAAAAAGTAAGGATAAAGTCTAGTCTAGTGGTGAAAACCTATTTCAGGTGCCATTAGATGGAGGTGTTTACTCTTATTTAAATTTAGACTAGGAAACCACCAATAATGAACTTGCATGTGGATCTGAGTTTAGTTTTGAGCAACAACAAGTATTTGATCAAATTCTCCAAAAATTTCTAACTATTTTTATTACATGACCAAATCCCCCAGTAGGATACTTAGATTCATCATGCACAGGAAAAGTTGAAGAGCAAGTCCTAATAGAGGACCTTGACATAATCCAATAGTTAGAGTCACTACCTACTATCCTAGAAGATGGTTCGACCCTCCTAATTGAAGATATAATAGAGGTAAACATTAGGACTCTATCAAACCTAAACTAGATAGAATTAGGTGCACCCTTACTGAGGAAGAACATTATGTTTTTAAAGCTCTATTGGAAGAGTTTGTGGATATATTTACATGGGCATATTCTGACATGCTAGGATTAGACCCCACCTTGGTTTTACACTGCCTTGTGGTTAATCCTGATGTCAAACCCATAAAACAAAATCTCTATGAGATATGTCCTCACATTGATGTATTAGTAAAGAAAGAGTTGGAAAAAAATATTATAAGTAGGATGTATCTGATCCATTAACTACTCTAAATGGATCTCTAATGTTATCCCTATTAGCAAAAAGCCTGAAGGAATCAAAATTTGTACTAATTTTTGGGACATCAACAAATCTTGTGCTAAAGATGATTTTTCCTTACCTAATATTGACATGATTGTTAACTCTATGGTAGGTTATGAAATGCTTTCACTCATGGATGGATTTTTAGGATGTAATTAGATTAGAGTAACACCAAAAGATCAACATAAAATTGTGTTCACCACTCCATGGGGAACATTTTATTATCAGGTGATGTCATTTGGATTTAATAATGTGGGAGCTACATATCAAAGAGCCATGGTAGTCATATTCCATGATATGATGCACAATATTGTTGAAGACTATGTTGATGACATATTAAGAAAATCCAAGACTAGAGCTGACCATCTAGAAGTGCTACAAAAGATATTTGAAAGACTGAGAGTACAAAGTCAGACTCAATTTGACAAAATGTGTGTTTGGTGTAACTTTAGGCAAACTACTTGGTTTCATCATGTCTTGTAGAGGTATTGAAGTTGATCTGACTAAAGTCCATGCTATAACCAAGATGCCACCACCAACCAATTTGAGGTAACTCCATAATTTACAAGGTAAGATCCAATCCATTTGATGCTTAATCTCTTAGTTAGTAGAAAATTTCCATCCATTTACACACCTTTTGAATAAAGGAATTGCATTTCACTAGGATGATCACTGTCAAATAGCTTTTTAATGGCTCATAGATTATCTTATAAATCCACCTATTTTATTACCTCCTATGCCAAGAAGGCCATTATTGTTATACCTATCAGCTACTAATCATGCCCTGGGGGCACTCTTGGCTCAACATGATTACAAAGGAAAGGAACATGATGTTTAATACCTAAGCCTTACCTTGGTTACATATGAACATAAATATGTACCTATTGAAAAATATTATATAGCCATGGTTTTCGTAGCTCAAAAACTATGTCATTACATGTTGAATAATAAAACCATGGTCATTTCAAAAGTAGATCCACTCAAGTATCTAATATCTAAAATATCTTTGAAAGGCATAATGGCTAAATAGATCATGCTTCTTAGTGATTTTGACATAGATTATGCCAATAAAAAATTAATCAAAGGACAAGTTCTTGTAGATCAACTGGCTAAAGCACCTCTCATGGACACACATCCACTCAAGTTTCCATTTCTTGATGAATCCATCATGACCATTATTGATACACCCCTTGAAGATAAACCTTGGAAGCTATATTTTTAAGGTTTAGTCACTGGTCATGGATTAGGGGTAGGCCTATTATTTATTACACCATATGGGGATATAATCCCTAAATCATTTAGAATCAGCTTTTCTTATACAAATAACATGGTTGAGTATGAATCACTTATTGTAGGACTTTGAAAAGTAGTGCATTGGAATATATCTCATCTTCAATTTTATGGTGATTCTCAGTTAATCATCAATTAGGTCACAAATCATTTTCAAACTAAAGATGACAAGTTGGTTCCATATAAAGCCATGGTTAACACTCTTAAAAATCAAATTACCAACATTTAGTTTGAGCATATATCAAGGGATAGTAACATAACTATAGATGCCATGGTTATTATTGGCTCTCTAATTCAATAAATAGATAAAGATAAAGAGTATCAATTCCTCATCAAGAATTTGTTAGCACCAACTCATGAACCTTTAATTGCTTCCATGATTTGTGATATTGTTGGTCCTAATTCTATCTAGTACTCAGACCTTTACAACTACCTTCATGACCAATTTCTGCCACCTAAGCTATCTTGAAAATAAACCAAATCCTTCATTTATCATTCCACTCATTATACTTAGATCCACTCTTTACCATCATAGTTTTGATGGAACTCTACTTCATTATTTAACTTTGACAAAGTCTACATTATCATGAAGGAGTATGTGGAGCCCATTCTAGTGGGGTATTCCTATCCAAAAATTTATTACGTATTGGTTATTATTGGCCCATAATATACCTAGATACCACTGTATATATAAATAAATGTGACAAATGTCAATGACATGCTAATTTGAATCATGCCCTAAAAAAATTGTGAAATCGATGTTGATGCCATGGCCATTTTCTACATGGGTACTTGACCTCATTGGGAAGATTAACCCCACTTCATTTGATAGACATAAACATATCCTTACCACCACTAAATATTTCACTAAGTGGGTTAAAGTTATACCCCTCACGTGACTGGAAAGAAAATTTCCAAATTTATCTTCAATTACCTCAACTGCCACTACGGTATTCCCTCTGACATTATATCTGATAATAGAGGATCATTTAAGAACAAAGATTTAGAACAGTTATGTACTAAATAAAACATCACCCAACACTTTTATACACCATATTATCCTCAAATTAATGGTCAGGTTGAGGTATCAAACAAAACCATTATCAATATTCTCAAAAAGATTGTCAATGATGTTGGTCATGACTGGCACCTCCATATATTCCCTACCCTTTGGGCATACCATACCAATCATTGTACCCCTACAAGAGCCACTCCGTAGTCACTTGTTTATGGTATTGAAGCCATCCTTCCCTTTGAGGTTGAGTTTCCTTCACTATTCATCTCTTTCAAGCATGTCTTAGATGGTCATGACTATCGAGTAGCTCACCTACAAGAGCTGGATCTACTTGATGAAAAACACACAACCATGCTTAAACATATTCAAGTATATCAGAATTGACTCAAAGGCAACTATAATCAACATTTGAAGTATAGAACATTTGAACTTGGTGATCTTATTCTTAAATAAAACCAAAAGAATACCACAGTTGAGAAGAAACATAAAGGGAAATTCAAACCAAACTGTATAGGGCCTTTAATCATCACTATAGATTATGGATTAGGAGCATATAGGCTTGCCACACCAAATGGTGATAAACTTCTAAAGCCATAAACATTATTCATCTCAAGTGGTACTATGCTTAAATTCTAAGGTGTATTATTTATAAGGACCATTTTAGTTATACCATTTTATCACTATTCTTCTTTGTGCACATACCACCCTTATTCATCCTCTTTCTCATATTTACTTTCCATTTATGACCTATCGATATAGCATGTTCTAAATTTTAGCCCATTTGACCTTGGTTTTTGTCATTTGTTACATATTTTTAGCATCAAGGTATTTGATCAGTTCATCAATTGGTTCAAGTATTTTAGATAGGAAGTGTATCTTGGGATAGTGTGATAGAAGTTTTAGTAATTTCATCCTTCATTTATTAATCATTTCTTACCACTAGTCTTGCTACTAATTATAAACACCTTTAGACAAATTAGTAATATTTATCTATGCCATTTTGTCTTAGTTATAACCATCTATGGGAAAACTAGGGGCAATATTAAGCTTTGATGTACCAACTTGCCACTTCCTATGCCATACTATGTCTTTTTACTAATTGTGCTTGTTTTGTTTGAATTGGCTACCGCACTAGTCAAATTCCTTCGCTAAAAAGGTAGAATTATAGTTACTTAAGATCTTATTCTAGGACTACGTAGGTATCACTCAATACTTATTGAGCTCAACTTAGTTACCCTTTTCCCAATGCTCTTGTTATTTGTGACCAATCTAAGTTTGAATGCTCTAACCATTTTATGAGCAACCTAAGCCACACTCTCACTATTTTGTGAGCTTTTTAAGCCATGCTCTCACCATTTTATGATATTGAACAATTTAACATTTCATCATTCTCGATTTAGTTGAAATACTCTAAAACACTTCCAAAAACATTTCAAAAAATAGTTAGAAAAGAACAAAAACATTGACCACTTCTTTGCCTTAAGGATTTTGGGAACCCTTACTAAGTTACAAGGAAATCACTTGTCATTTAATTTTCCCATTCTTTTTGGCTTTTTTCTCTCATGCACTTGCCATTTTTCAAGACCATTCATATTCTTCTATCACATCTATTTTATTTGTTTTTCTTAGTTATCACATTCTTCCCATTTCTTAGGAGAACTACGTTTGGCCTGAAGTTTTTTATTAGATATTACATCCATAAAACTATGTAGGGAGCATCCACTTGCCTAGTGTATATAAAATAGTTTAGCCACCCCATTACTTTTCTTTTATTCCCCTATTTAGTTTGTTTGTTAAGTTGTCACCTATTTTCTATGGGAAATGTTGATAGGATTTTTTATTTCATTATTTGTTTACTTGTTTCTTCTTATTTTGTTTGTTTATTTACCAATTTGTTTTCTTTTAGCACTGTTACCTTGATTCAATTTATGTGTGTTAATTGGGTGATTCCTTGCCCACACTTACAATTGAATCTATCCATATTCATATGTTTATATTTTCATCATCGTTTCTATCATTGGTGCATTTTTTTCTCTTGAGTATTGGATTACATGAGTCAATCTTCATGCATAATTTGGCCAATTCTTTATGGTGTTCTATCATAAATCCTACCATCACATGCTACACCAGACCTTAGATTCAAGAAGTCTATTCAGCAATGGTAGCATCTCTTTGACATTGACATCGTTATTCAACTCCCAATCATATCCCAAATAAAGTAATTGACCATGAATAAATTTTGACCTTTATTAGTCTAGATGAGCATATCCCTACTAGTAGATTGTTCCAATTCATCATCACCATCTATGTTAATTTATCATCATCCTCAGCCAAGTTTATCATGTTTTTTATAATTGGGGTCCAATGATTATAACCACCTATGGGCAAATCATTACACATTTTCCCACCTACATTTCTCAATGATTATAATTGCCTTTGGGAAAATCATTACATTGTCACCACTTTACTTTTTCTACCCATATAGGGGCATGCTATTATCTAGTTTGTCTATCCTAACTGGGGCAAATCCATCTTCTCAATGATTATAAATGTCTTTGGGCAAATCATTATGTTATCATACCATGTTTCCACTATCAAGGTACAATGCTTATAACCACCTTTGGGAAAATCATTGCACAACGTCCCACTTGAATTCTCAATGATTTTGACTACTTTTTCAGTATCATTGTGGTTTTTCCCCATCATCTTTCCTTTCTTTAGTCCTCTCCATTTGCTTCTTATAAAGGGACCATTTGTCGACCTACTTGTGCCAACCATTCCCTCGAGGGGGCATCATATAGTTAGTTTATCATCATTGCAGTTGTAGGCATACAAGACCTTTTCATTCTTTGAGAATATGTTACTATACTTATAGCTTGCAACACTTTCCTAAATAAGGGTAAATTTTAGACACCTAAAACTAGTTGCCAATAACCTCCAATTAGGCTTTTGGTCAATTTCCACCTAAAATGCATAATTTTGCCTAAAAACACTAAAACATGCTAAATGATGTGAAACTAACATATTCAAGTGTTGATTTTAGCTAGGGTATCCCTAATTGGGGTAATGCAATTTATGGGCCAAATAAATATGATCAATTTATTGAGTCAAAATGCCAAATTTGCTCTTGCATGCTCTAGACTACTCTTTTCTATCAGATCTTTTGTGTAAGACTCATGCCTTTGTTATTTGTTATTTACGACATCTTAAGTGGGAATACAGTTCCAATGCATATGATATCACCTTCTAATTCCAATCTAGTCAAATTTAGGACCAATAACAAGGCATTGTAATCAATATGAGTAATTTGTACATAAAGTGATTAATCATGTTTAAAATATAATTAACCAAAATTAAGGCCTAATCAATAATTACATAGAAACTTGTTGAATAATTATTTTTGAAAATGAATATGAAATATATACATCATCAAGTGACCTCATTTTTTAAGAAGACATCTCTAGGCCATAAATGCCATAAATATCAAGATTTATACCCTCCATACCTCATCAATACCTTCCTTGATGCCCTCCATGCCTCTTAATTTCCCCTTCTTCCAATGCCATGATGAGGATAATAACAAACTTAATTTAAAAAATTGAATTAATCCACAACCACACATCTCAATCTTGAGATGGATGGTTGAAGTTGATTCTGGTCAAATCCAAATATCTATAAATATGAGACCTCACAACATAATTTTTAAGATTAATTAGTATAAAGTTATAATGCAAGATTGGTTACAAAAGCTTCAAGAAACTAGTGTTATAATTTTAAATTGATTCCAAGCCAATCCAAGCCACAAGCCAAAGGTGCCAAGAGGAGATTAAGGAAGACACACTCCATTAAAGAAGACCTCTTGAAGCACAAGCTGAGAAAGCCACTATTACAAAGGAATTTAGAGCATCCAAGGAAGGTGAAAGGAATTCTTGTGTTTTCATTCATTGATTTTTAGTTGTGTTTGTCATTTTATTTTGTTAACTAAGCTCTCCCTAGTGTCTAGGCCTAGAGATGTTATACTATTAGTGTGTTTATTTCATTTTGTTTTTATTTTGGAACTAACACCATACTAATCATCATCTCTTGAGTCAAATTCTTATATCATAATTTATCTCTGAGAAAGGAAACTTTTTATAAAAAAGGAAAATCAATGTGATCTAGGAATTTGACTCAAGAGAGGATGGTTAGTATAGTGTTAGTTCCAAAATAAAAATAAAATGAAATAAACACACTAATAACATAACATCTCTAGGCCTAGACACTAGGGAGAGCTTAGTTAACAAAAACAAATGACAAACATAACTAAAAACTAAAGAATAAAATACAACAATTCCTTCACCTTCCTTGGATGCTCTAAATACCTTTGTAATGGTGCCTTGCTTAGCTTGTGCTCATGAAGTTCTTGGCAATGGAAGATTGACAACCTCTATTTCTCCTTGGCACCTTTGGCTTATGTCTTAGTTTGGCTTGGAATAAATTTGGTATGGTAACACTAGTTGCTTGAAGCTTTTGGAACCAATTTGACATTATAATTTTTCTTCAAAATAGCTTAGAAATGATGTAGTAAGGCCTCCTATTTATAGATTTTTAAGAATGTCTATAATCAACCTGAATCATCCATCTTAACATTGAGATATGTGGTTGAGAATTAATTTAATTTTTATAATTAAGTTAATAATTATCCTCATTATGACATTGGAAGAAGGGGAAATTAAGAGGCATGAAGGGCATGAATCTTGATATTTTTTTTCATTTATGGCCTAGGGATGTCTTCTCAAGAAATGAGGTCACCTGATGATGCAAATATTCAATATTCATTTCCAAAAATAATTTTTCAACAATATTCCATTTAATTTTTAATTAGGCCTTGATTTGGGTTAATTAGCTCTTAACCATAATTAAGCACTTTGTGCACAAATTACTCAATGGTCCAAAATTAATCAATCAGAATGTCTTGTTATTGGTCCAAAATTTGATTGGATTAGAATTAGAAGGCGATATTAGATGCATTGTAACTTTTTTCAAATTTAGGATGTTAAAAATAAAATATAATGAAGGCATGCATATTGTGTAAGAGATTTGATAAGAGCAATCTAGAGCACCAAGGTGCAAAATTGGCATTTTGACTCAAATTGATCTAATCAAATTTATCTAGCCCATAAATTGCATTACCCCATTTAGGGATACCTTGGCCAAAATTAGAACTTGAATACATCATTCTTACATCTTTTAGTTCATTTTAGTGTTTTAAAGCCAAATAGTGTATTTTGAGTGGAAATTGGCCAAAATCCTAATTGGAGGTTATCGATGGCTAGATTTATGTGTCTAAAATTTGCCCCTATTTGGGAAGGAATAGAGAGCTATAATCATAGTAACATCTTCTCAAAGAATGAAAAGGTCCTGTATGCCTACAACTATACTGATGAGAAACTAGCTATATGGTGCCCCCTCGAGGGAATGGTTGGCACAAGCATGTCAGTAAACAGTCCCTTGAAAAGAAAGAAGTGAAATGAGGGGACCAAAGAAAGGAAAGATAATGGACAAAAACATAATGATATTGAAAAAGTAGTCAAAATCATTGAGAATGTAAGTGGGATGATGCACAATAGTTTTCTCAAAGGTGGTTATAAACATTATACCCTGATAATGACAATGTGGTATGATAACATAATGATTTACCTAAAGGTGGTTATAATCATTGAGAAGTTGGAACTACCCCAATTAGTACAGATAAATAAGATAACAAACCCTTATATAGGCAAAAAAATAAAGTGATGACATCATAATAATTTACGCAAAGGTGGTTATAACCATTAAGAAATGTAGGTGGGATGGTGTGCAATGATTTACCCATAGGTGGTTATAATCATTAGACCCCAATTATGGAAAACATGATAAACTTGGCTGAGGATGATGATAACTTAACACAGAGGGTAATGATGAATTGGAATAACCTACTAGTAGGGAGATGCTCATCTGAACTAATACATGTTGAAATTCTTTTATGGTTAATAACGTTATTTGGGATATGGTTAAGATGGGATTGGGATGTCGGTGACAAATAGATTCTACCATTGATAAATAGAATTCTTGAAGATGAGGTTTATTATAGCATATGTGGGTAGGCATCAAGATATAAAATCATGAGGACGTGGCTGAAATATGCATGAGGATTGACTCCCATAATCCAATACTCAATAGAAAATAATGCACTGATGATAGAAACCATGATGACAATGTAAACATATGAATATGGATGGATTCAAGTGTAAGTGTGGGAAAGGAATCACCCAATGAACACACAAATTGAATCAAGGCAGTAGTGTTAAAAGTAAACAAATAAGTAGACAAACAAATAAAATAGGTAGAAATAAACAAACAAACAAACAGTGCAATAAAAACCCTATGAATATTACCCCTAAAAAATAGGCAACAACTTAACAAACAAATAAAATGGGGGAATAGAAGAAAATGAAGGGGGTGGCTGAGCTATCTCAATATGCACTAGGAAAGTGGACACTACCTACATAGTTCTATGGATATAATATCCAATAAAAAACTTTAGGCCAAATGTAGTTCTCTTAGGGAATGGGAAGAATATTGTAACTAAAGAAAACAAATAGAATGGATATGATAAAAGAAGAGGAATAGTCTAGCAAAATAGTAAGTGCTTGAGAGAAAAAAGCCAAAAAATATTGGGAAACTAAGTGAAAAGTGACTCATTTGTAACCTAGTAAGGGTTCCCAGAATCTTTAAGGCAAAGAAGTGGTCAATTTTTTAATTCTTTTCTAATGATTTTGTAAATGTTTTTAGAAATATTTTGGAAGTATCTCAACTCGATCAAGAATGACGAGACACCAAATGGTTCAAGATCAAAAAATGGAAAGATCATTTAAACTTAGGTTACTCACAAAATGGTGAGAGCATGGCTTACATTGCTAAAAAAATGGTGAGAGCATGGCTTAGTTTGCTCATAAAATGGTGAGAGAATGGCTTAGGTTGCTCATAAAATTGTGAAAACATGGCTTCGATTGCTTTGGCTTTGGGCAACTGAGCTGACCTCAACAATTATTGAACACTACTTATATAGTCCCAGAGTAGGACCTCAAGTCACTATAGTTCCACCCTTATAGTGGAGGAATTCAACTAGTGTAGTAGTCAATTCAAATAAAATATGCATAGTTGGTAAAAAGGCACAACATGTGATAAGAAGTGGTAAGTTGGTATGTTAAGGCTTAATGTTTCCCCTAGTTTTCCCATAGGCAGTTATAACTAGGACACAACAACATAGATCAATGGTACTAATTTTCCCAAAGGTGGTTATAATTAGTAGCAAGACTGGTGGTAATAAAGGAATAAAAAATGAAGGATGCAATTACTTAAACTTCTATCACAATATCCCAAAGTATGCTCTCTATCTAAAGTACTTGAGATAAATAATAAACTAATCAGATACCTTGATGTTAAAACTATGTAATGAATGGCAAAAACCAAGGTCAAATGGGCTAGGAATTAGAACAGACTGGGTCAATAAAATGGAAGTAAAAAGTGGATATGGCAAAGAGATAGAAAATAATGGTATTTTTATAAAGAAGAATAGTGATAAAATGACATAACTAAAATAGTCCTTATAGAAAATACACCTTAGCATTCAAGTATAGTATCACTTGAGATGAATAATATTCATCGGCTCTAAAAGTTTATCACCATCTGGTGTGACAAGCCTATATGTTCCAAATCCATAATTTGCAATAATGATAAAAGGCCCTATCTAGTTTGGTTTGAATCTTTCTTTATGTTTCTTTTTAGTTGTGGTATTATTTTGGTTTTATTTAAGGACAATATCACCAAGTTCAAATGCTCTATACTTAACATGTTGATTATAGTGGCCTTTGAGTGAGTTCTGATATGCTTGAACATTTTGGAGTGTGGCTATGAATTTTTCATCAAGTAGATATAGCTCTTGTAAGCAAGCTACTCGATAGTCATGATCATCTAGGACACGATTAAAAGAGATGCATAGTGAAGGTAATTAGACCTCAATGGGAAAAATGGCTTCAGTACCATAAACAAGTGAGTATGGAGTGGTTCATATGGGGGTACGATGACTATTATGATATGCCTAAAGGGTAGAGAATATCTAGAGGTACCAATCATGAACAACAGCATTGACAATATTTTTGAGAATATTAACAATGGTTTTATTAGATGCCTCAACTTGACCATTACCCTAAGGGTAATATGATCTATAAAAATGTTGTGTGATGTTGTATTCAGTACATAAGTGGTCTACATCCTTGTTCTTCAATGATCCTCTATTATCAGATATAATGTCAGAGTGGATACCATAGCAACAAATGAGGTGGTTGAAAATGAATTTGAAAATTTGATTTTTAGTCATGTGAGGGATATAAATTCAACCTTGTTAGTGAAATACTTGATGGCAGTAAGGATATGTTTATGGCCATCAGATGAAGTGGGGTTAATCTTCCCAATGAGGTTAAGTCTCCATGTAGAAAATGGCCATGGTGTCAACATCAGTTTCAAATTTTTTGTTGGGTCATGAATCAAATTAGCATGCCATTTACATTTGTCACTTTTTGACATATCTAATGACATCTTCATCTATTATGGGATAATAATAACTAGTACGCAAAATATTTTTAGATATGACTACCCTAATAAAATAAGTACGCCATACTCCTTCATGAACTTCTCTTAATGCTAGTATAGACTCTACCAAAGTTAAACAACAAAGTAGAGCTCCATCAAAACTATGATGATAAAGGGTGGATCCAAGTAGAGTATAATGAGTGGAATGATGAATGAATGCTTTGGTTTGTTTTTTAGATAGGTTAGGTGGTAGAAATTGGTCATGAAGGTAATCATAAAGGTCTGAGTACCAGATAGAATTAGGACCAATAATATCACAAATCATGGCAATGAATGAAGGTTCATAAGCTGGTGTTGACAAATTATTGATGAGAAATTGATACTCTCTAGTTTTATCTATTTTTTGAATCAAGGAGACAATAGTATCCATGGCATCTATAGTTTTATTAACAGCCCTTGGTATGTGCTCAAACTAAATGTTGGTAATCTATTGTTTAAGAGTTTCAACCATGGCTTTATATGGAACTAGCTTGTCATCTTTGGTCTAGAAATGATCTATAACCTAATTGATTATTAACTAAGAATCACCATAAACTTGGAGATGAAATATATTCCATTTCACTACTTATCAAATTCCTACAATAAGTGCTTCATACTTGGCCAGGTTGTTACATTATTTAGGGATTAGATCCCCCTATGGTGTAAAAAATAATAGTCCTATCCCTAATCTATGTATAGTAAATGAACCATCAAAATATAGATTCCAAGGTTTCTCCTCAAAGGTTGTGTCAATGATGGTCATTATGGATTCATGAGGAAATTGAAACATGAGTGGTTGTGTGTGTATGAGAGGTTCTTTCATAAGTTGATCTATAAGAACTTGTCCCTTGATTGCCTTTTGATTGACATACTCTATGTCAAAATCACTAAAAAACATGATCCATTTAGTCATTTTACCTCTCAAATCTATTTTAGATAGTATATACTTGAGTGGATCTACTTTTGAAATGACCATGGTTTTATTATTTAACATGTAATGGTGCATTTTTTGAGCTATAAAAACCATGGCTAGACAAGCTTTTTTAATAGGTGCATAGTTATATTTATATGTAACCAAGGTACAACTTAGGTAATATACAACATGCTCCTTTCCTTTGTCATCATGTTGAGCCAAGAGTGCTCCTAGAGCGTGGTCGATAGCTAATAGGTATAACAAGAATGGCTTTCCTAGCATAGGAGGTAATAGAATAGGTGGATTAGCAAGATAATCTACAGTTGTTGAAAAGCTATTTGGAAGTGATCATCCCAATGAAATGCAACTCCCTTCCTTAAAATATGTGTAAATGGATGGCACTTGTCTACTAATTGAGAGATGAAGCATCGGATGGACTAGATCTTACCCTACAAACTATGGAGTTTCTTTAAATTGGATGTTGGTAGCATCTTAGTTATAGCATGAAATTTAGCTAGATTGACTTCAATACCTCTATGAGACATGATGAAGCCAATTAATTTGCTTGAAATTACACAAAACACACATTTATTTGGATTGAGTCTGACTTTGTACTCTTATAATCTTTCAAATATCTTATGAAGCACTACTAGATGGTCAGCCCTAGTTTTGGATTTTCCTAATATGTCATCAACATAATCTTCAACAATATCATGCATAATATTATGGAATATGACAATCATGGCCCTTTGATATGTAGCTTCAATATTCTTAAGACCAAATGGCATTAGTTGATAACAAAATGTTCTCCATGGAGTGGTGAACGTTATTTTATGTTGATCTTCTAGTGTGATTTCGATCTAGTTATATCTTGAAAAGCCATCCATGAGTGAAAATTTCATAACCAGCCATGGAGTCAATAATCATGCTAATATTTAGAAATAGAAAATCATATTTAGGATAAGCTTTGTTGATGTATTAAAAATTAGTACAAATTATGATCCCTTTAGGCTTTTTACTAATAGATACCACATTAGAGATCCATTCTAAGTAGTCAATGGATTAGATACATCATGCTTTTAAGAATTTTTCCAACTCTTTCTTTACCAATATAGAAATGAAAGGATGCATCTTACGTAGCTTTTATTTTACTGGTTTGGCATCATGATTAATCAAAAGATGGCACAGAACTAGGTAGGGTTTAAACTTGGCATGTCAAAATAGGCCCATGCAAAGATATCTACAAATTCTCCCTATAGATATGTAAAGATGTCATGTTCCTCCTCAGTGAGGGATGATCCTAATTTTATCCATTTTAGGTCTGATAGAGTCTTGATATTTACCTCTATTTTATCTTTGACTAGAAGGGTCAAACCATCTTCCAGGATAGTAATTATTGACTTGAACTATTGAATTATGTTAGGGTCCTCCATTAGGACTTGATCTTTAGCTTTTCCTAGGCATGATGAATCTGAGTCCCATAATGGAATATCTAGCCATGTGACAAACATAGTCAAAAATTCTTAGAGAATTTGATCAAATAGTTTTTATTGGTCAAATGTAAACTTTGATTCACAGGAAAGTTCATCATTGGTGGTCTTTTGATCTAAATTCAAAGAATAATGAACACCCCTATCTAATGGTGCCTAAAACAAGTTTTCACCACTAGACTAGCCTTTATCTTTACTTTTTCCTTGGTCAGAAAGCACCTCAAAGACATTTTCACTTTGGGACCTCAATGTTTTACTTATTTATTTTTTTTGGCTAAGGGTGTTCACTCACTCTCTAAAATAGGCTACAAGATCCAATATGATTGAGAATCCTGATTTGTGATCTCCCAATGGAACATTATCTCTAAGGCCTAAGAAATCATAGAATGCTTCATCATTCTAGAATTCATAAATCATCAGACTGGATTCTTGTTGGTCCCAATATATTAGTTAGGGATAATATAATGGTAATGGATTGTGATGAATGGATAGGGTAAGGGTAAAAATGACATTATTATCAAATAGGTTGGTTTTAGCTAGGTTATCAAAGGTGAGACTATGATCAGAATCTACTTCATTGTTGGCATCATCATCACTAGTCACTGGCCATGGAGTTTGAATAAGATATATGGGATCACCCCCAAGTGGTTTAAATCCAAGTCCATAAGGTCTTTCATACTTAGTCATGGAAATTGGCTCGATGGTTCCTTAAAAATTTGATCCAAGGCCTCTTCCTTCATAATTATAATGCTCCATGATCCTATTGGGAATAGACTACATTGTAATTTTATAACAATCAACATGGTTTTCATTGTATAACCATGATTCATCCCCTTCAAGAAGGTTGGGTTCTAGGCTAGATGCTGGTACGAATGTGACAAGCCCCTTATCTTTGTCCTTTTATTTCCAATGCATATGTGGGGTGACTTTAGGTTTCCCAAAGGTTTTTAGATTATAAGGAAGATTGGAAATATGAAATGTATCATGGGTTACATACTTTCCTGATCTATTATCTAAAATGGTGAAATGATTAGAAGCTTCAAGAAGTGACCTATGGAAAAGAGAATCCAAGGTATTAGGATTTATGTAATTATCTGGTGAAGGATCAATAAGTATAGCTTTTTCTTTGTCTTGATTGGAACTTGGATTCATACTATACTAATAATTTTATCTTTAAAAATCTGCCTCAAGATGCTTTCAGTACTCATATGGGTGTAAATTTCCTAGAATATCCTCTTTTATCCTTGAGTGGGAAAACTTGATACATTGATACAGCATTGACAGGACTGCATGAATCTCATGTAACCAAGGCCTGCCTAGAAGCATGTTGTATGATAACATAAGATCAAGAACATGGAAACGTGTATCATGGGTCAAAGGCCCAATGATAACTATCAAACTAATGGTGCCTTGTGATTCTCTTTCTTGATTATCATAGGCTTTTATAGTTATTGTTTCTAGTTGGAGATCTACCATTGTATACCCAAGAAGCTTGATGAGATTTAGAGACACTATGTTGAGGCCAGATCTATTGTTGATAAGGACTTGCTTCACTTTATGCCATCTTATATAAACCTCAATGATAATGGATTATTATGGAGTGGGCCAAGGGAAGACATATCACTTTAGTTGAATGTGACTTGTTGGGTTGGAACTAGGTGTCCAACCAAAGATTGAAAGTTATTAGGGGATATGCCACTAAAAATAGTGGATTAAGTCAAAAACTCATTCAAGATATTTTGTGGATTATTGACATCTGTAGCAAATCTAAAATAGAAATTAGTGCTGGTGTGTTTTACAATTGTTCCACAATATCAAACTTCTTATCTTAGTCAGTAGTGAATGGTTTATTTTGAGGTTAAACATTTAGTTAGATGACAGGAAAAGTGGTGGATGGTTATGGGCCTGGGATAGTAATCTTCAACATTTAATTTATTATTACAAAATCAAGATTAAATACTAGACCATTGTTACTAACTGATGTTGGGAATGGTGTGGGACCAGACAAGACAAGTCTCATTTGCCAGTACACTTGCATGTGGTCATGTTGCAAGGACAATTTGTCGATATAAGGTCTAAAAGGGGAAGTAATAATTTTTTGGTTTACCTATATGTATTCCCAAGTCAAAGAAGGATTATCTATGTAATTTATTTGAATGTTGTTTACTAATGGTCTAGGTTGATTAATACTTGGTCTAGGATTAATGGAGATGGTATTAATGCTACCCCCTACAATATGACCTACAACCCTATTGTAGTCACATGTACAATTACATGGTAGGTTTGTTGGTTGTTACCATTACAACCTTGGTTTTGTCCATTCTATCATTGTGGGTTATACTATAGACTTTATTGATTCTACTGGTTCGGCCTTTGATTTTGATATTATTGATTTTGCTACTACACTGGCTGTTATTATTACTGTTATTGATTATTTTACTACTACTCATTATTATGTTAAGGAAAGGGGTTTTGATATATCCCAAGAGTTTGATTATAAGTGGAAGCACTATTATCCAATTTTATCTCTCCATTATCCAACATATTCTCAATTAAATTCTTGATTGGGGACACATCTTCATAGATTATGCTCATTGACCTAATGATAGTCACATAATTAATTTTCATGGTACCAATAAAGATAAGGAATTCCTTACAAATAATGCTTTGGTATAGGTAAAATAATTAGATTAGTAGTAGAAATCTTATAAAATTTAGACTTAATAGGTTTTCCTATGTCACTAAAGACACGATATGAGGCACAATCCTTCTAAGAAGAGGTATTTACAATAGTAAAGGCTAATGTATTGGTTGTGCAGGATTTAGTTGTTGCACTTGTGATATTGGTTGGAGAGGTTGTTGGGTATGAGTAAGTTGAAAAGGTGGTGTAGTTGATTTTTCACCATTTGCACATGATGGAATTTAGTTAATCCATTTCTCATAATACTCTTATTATAGCTGAATTGCTTCGGTCTTTCATGGTTATTAGCTTGTGCTAGTTATGATGCTTGCATTTGGATGGGATGTTGGTCATTTCCATGATTGGTACCTTGATTTTGATTATTTGAATTAATATTGATGACTCCTTTATTGATGATAACCCTCTCGATCAACAAACCTTTATCAATGATCTCCTTGAATGTATGTGCACATTGTAGCTCCAAATGATAAGCTATCTCACTATGAAAATTTTTGGTAAACACAATGGCTAATTTTTTACCTGATAAAATATAGGTGAAATGGATTGCCAGGGATCTCCATCACTATAAATAACTTACAAAACTCTCACCAGGTTTTTGCTTTACTTGCGTTAAATCCACCAATGAAATCTCATGCTTGAGATTATAGGAAAGTGTTGCACAAACTTATCAAAAAGATCATCAAAATTATTACTAAATTTTTGGGGAACTTTAAAAACCACTCCAAGGCTTGTCTAACTGAGCTTCTTGGAAACAACATCAAAAGGTATATATCATTATATGTTATTGGTTGACATGCGATGAAGAATTTGGTCAAATAGCCTTAGGGTCACCTTTCCTTTTATATTTATCAAATTTTAGTGGTTCATATCTTGGAGGAAATGTTATCTTCAAATATTCCATGTTGAATGGATAAGAACATACATAATCTAATTTGAACTTTTTAGTTTGTTTACCAGTTTGAATGGTAGTAATTGCAAACTTCATCTGATGTAATTATTGGGATAAGAAACTGGAAGGAATATTGGTTTGAGGGAGAAAAATGGTTTGGGTAGATGGATGGGAGGTCACAAGTGGAACACTTTGAATAGGGTATGATAGAGATATATATTGGGATAAATTGGTTTGGTTGGGGAATGGACCATGAATACACATACATGGATTAGGATGTACTTGAAATTGCACATTTGGTTGTGTGATATTATAGTTTAGGTTGGTGATAAAGGTTTGACTTGGAGGATTTTGTGGTTGGGATGGAGGGACATAACTATATTATGCCTATTGTGGTTAAAAATGGACATGTTTTCGACTAATTAAACCTTGCTATTGAGTGGGAACTTGTTGACCAAGACTATATATGAATTTGTGGCACATTTTGGACCAACGATTATCTAGTAGGTATTTGAGAAACATGGGGATCTCCTTATTTCATGAATCCCTATAAGGAAGTGAAAGAAGGTTATAGATTTAGTATCTATCATTAACCAATATTTACATGTTATTGACTAGTAATTACTTGGTTTTGGATTGGCATATTATTCTATGATTGAAGAGTTATGCTCATTGTAACTTGGCGAGGTGGAACATTTGTTGCCCCTGATTGAGGTGGCAATGTATTTGTCCTTTGTTGTGTTGATACACTAGATTGTGCCTATTTTTGTGAAATAATACTTGTTACTTATTGAGGATGATTAGGATACATCACATTCTATCATTGAGACATGATATTGGCCATTGTTTGATTACCTAATCTCATAGGTTATACACCTAAGGAAGTAGCTGGTTGAGGCTAGGGTGTAGAAACTCCTATTCCATGGTATGATGATCTACTCATGGGATTAACTATAGGCACATGTTTTTGTCTATTTATTTGTGCATTAGTACCACTTTGATTGGGATTGGATGTTTTTTGCACATTATCTACTACATTAGGCTCACTATTTAGTGTAGAGGATAAAGACACTTCTTCAATAATACGCATATGCATCAAGTTATCTATTGAAACAGTTTATATGAATGGGTCAAAATTCAAATTCTCTTATCCAGTTAGCTCTATCAATACTCTTGTTGAAGGAACTAGGTTAATGAGAGGCTTACTTACCATTTTCATTTGATTGATATCATGTGCTAGATTCAAATATGTTTGATATGCCATTTTCATTTGGTTAAAGTTCTCTTCCATGAAGTTTTTACCTCGAGTAGATATATTAATATCTTGGTATGTTGTTTGGACTAGAATCATAGGATTTCTATAAGAATCCTATTGATCATAAATGATATTGTGAGGCACTCTTACTAGACTTGGTAAATTTTCGTGGGGGAATTCTACTAGAAACTTAGCCCCTACCTCTATGGATCTAACCAAAATCTCATCTTTGTTCTATAACACATGTTTCTTAAACAAAAATGGATCATACATAGAAGCTATATTAGAAAAATATGACTATTGAAGTACTAGCTCATCACTTCAAGTATTGTAGCTAGGAATTAGATGGTTTTCTCTTGGTCCTATTCTGAATAAGGTGGTGTGTTAACCAGATAGCTAGCCAATGGATCTTGGCTTTGTGTTCCTGATTGAGTATTATAAGAGGGATAAGAGTCCATTTCATCAGCAATATTATCCACATAGGGGTATTACACCATTTCTTTTTGTGTAATTACATTACTAATCCCTAGATTATACATGAGTCCACTATAAGTGTAGGAATACATGTTGGGATCCATAGTCAATGCTTTGCAATAAAAGGTCAAAGATTTATATAAAAAATAAAAAGGATAATGTCTAAAATAGACTATGTTCCAAATTAGTCTAGATTTTTCAAAAGGATCAATAGGTTTATGTAAAAGTTTGTGAGGAAATAATCTAGTGCGAAGTATTTAACATTTCACTATTCACACAAAGATAAGCAAGTAAATGGACCAAAAATCAAAATTCCAAACTCTAAGGTCAAAGTGTTTCAAATTATTCTAATCTAGGAATTTAAAAGTTTCTAGGTCTTTTTTCCAAATACAGTGTCAAAATCTAGGCTCAAACAAGGCATGTGCTAGGACTCTTGGCCAAATGGTGTCAAAAGCTAGATTTTGAAAATAGATGAAAGTTTTAATCTAATAGATTGGAAACACTTATAAAAAACACTAGGCATTTGATTCTTGGATATGAACTTGATCAACTAGGTATAAGGTATGAAACAAAAGGCACTTTAGCAATAGTTTATTTTTCCACAAAAAATGGTATAAAACTTGGTTCTTTTGACAAACAAGCTAGACAAATGTGATTAGTATAACTTTGATTTAAACAAAGGATAAAAAAATATATACTCAAATTGGTCTAAAAATGTAGGAACAAATTTGAAACTCTATGCAAGAAGGTCTATGAAATAATATTTGAAATGCTTTAAGCAACATAACGATGCTATATAACCCAAAAATGTGTGATAAAAAATTTTGTTTTAAAAACTCTCTAAATAAAAGATGCTTTCCTACAATTTTGATAGCATACCACTACCTTTCTTGGCTCAAAATGTTATGGTGCATAGATTTAAAGTGTAACCATTTAGCACCAAATGGCTTAATTATATCAAATGATGATAATGATTATGAGTCTTTAAATTACCTTCAACCTAATTTGGAAATTAAACCTAAGTTACCTCAAGTTTAGTACAAATGGTGAACCCACTTAACACATCAACCCTATGAACTTGTAAAGATGTAATTCTAAATTTAGATTATAAGTGAAGGAATTAAACAATTGTGGTAAAGGTCTAGACTCAATTGGGTAACATAACTATGTGAAAGTGGATGATATGACTCTCAAGTTTTTGATGAAATTTTGAACAAGGAAAATTGATGATCTCACGTGGACAACATAACACCTCTTTGTTCAAAGGAAAATTTGGACTATGTGTTTGGTTTGGATTATTTGTTTACACCAAGTTTTGACCCTAAAAAATACTTTAATCTAGGATAAGACCAACTAATTAATCATTCTTAGATCCTAAAATGACAAGGTTGTTTAGTATTGTTAGAATCCATTTGAAAGTGGATGATATGACTCTCAAGTTTTTGATGAACTTTTGAACAAGGCAAATTGATGACCTCACGTGGACATCATAACACCTCTTTGTTCAAAGGAAAATTTGGACTATGTGTTTGGTTTGGATTATTTGTTTACACCAAGTTTTGACCCTAAACAATACTTTAATCTAGGACAAGACCAACTAATTAATTATTCTTAGATCCTAAAATGACAAGGTTGTTTAGTACTGTTAGAATCCATTAATATACATCATTTGAGAGGATTTTAAGTGTTTATCCAAAAGTTTTACACCTCCTTCTTTCAAATGATAGTACTATGACATGGACCTTGAGCTTCACCTTACACCAAAAATACTTCTATGGAAAGGAGGGATTTGTATAAGATCTAACAAGTTTCTGAACGATCTAGGGGGATCAATTGCAAAATGATTGTCATACCAAACAATGCAAAATAAAATCATGGATTTTGGGTCCATATCACTTTGTTTGTTTCAAAAATGTCTAATCATTTTTGCAACCACTACATCTTGCTATTCACTCAGTGTAGTGCCATGTCCAAAGTGTCACTACGTCCTATGTGTAACTCCAAAGGTGCCAAATGAAGTCAATACTGGGAGATGAAACCTTGGGTCAAAGCTTCCCTAAAGAACTTACAAGAGGTGATGATGTCCCTCTCACAACCCAAGATGCATAAAAAATAAAGAAATCATGAAATTATAAAGACTTTTGGGTCATTTTCAAGGTCACCCAAACTTTGACAAGTTTTTGGGGAGTGATTTAAATGAATTTATTTCTAAGCCTTAGACTAGGCTATTTGTAATAAGAATGGCACTTTTGATTCTAAGGGTTCCTTATAGGGGACAAATGGAAGAGAATACATGCAACATCCCTCTTTTTCCAAATAAAAATTTAATTAAATAACTATTTCAAAAAAAATTTGACAAGTGTGGTCAATTTTAAGTCCAAAATAAAAGATTTGGTGGTGTTCATTTGACCCCTTGGTCTTAGTTGCAAACTTTGAAACATTCACCAAAAAATCTAAAATATTTTTAAACACCAAAACAAGGTTCCTAATTGATTTTTAAGCATGAAAATTTGATTTAAACATGTTTTGAATAAATATCAAGCTTGGTCTTGTAGTAAAAATGTTACCATGTCCTTTAGCTTTGAATCTCTTTTTGGTTTGAAATAATGAACTTTGAAAAAGTAGTTCTCATGTCTATGTTTTTGGAAAAACACAGTGATCGATGTCAATTATTACCATCAAAGTTAGTTACTTTGGCTAATAAAAATCTAACTGATGTCAATTTTGCTAATTGACATCGATTAAGCCATATAACTGATGTCAGTCTTACTTGTTGACATCAATTACTGTGTAAAACTATGGCAATCAAAAATGGCAAAATAAAGCTATAAAATCAATTTACAAGAGTTTTAAAGGTCTAAAATATTTTAGAGTTGCAAGGTGATCTTCTTCATGTGTAGGATGCATCTAGTCCCATCAGGTGTGACATTATGTGATCTAAGAATTTGAATCAAGAGAGTATAGTTAGTATGGTGTTAGTTCCAAAATGAAAACATAATGAAACAAACACATTAATAACATAACATCTCTAGGCCTAGACACTAAGGAGAGCTTAGTTAATAAAAATAAATGAAAAACATAAATAAAAAGTAAAGAATAAAACACAATAATTCCTTCACCTTCCTTGGATGCTCTAAATGCCTTTGTAATGGTGGCTTGCTCGGCTTATGCTCATGAAGTTCTTGGCAATGGAAACTTGACAACCTCCATATCTTTGGCACCTTTGGCTTGTGGCTTGGCTTGGCTTGGAATAAATTTGGCCTGGTAACACTAGTTGCTTGAATATTTTGGAAACAATTTAGCATTATAAATTTGCATCAAACTAGCTTAGAAATGATGTAGTAAGGCCTCCTATTTATAGATTTTTAAGAATGTCTTGAATCAACCTAAACTATCCATCCTAAGATTGAGATGTGTGGTTGAGGATTAATTAAATTTTTGGAATTAAATTTATAATTTTCCTCATCATGACATTAGAAGAAGGGAAAATTAAGAGGCATATAGGGCATCATGGAAGGCATTAATGAGGCATGGAGGGCATGAATCTAGATATTTGTTGCATTTATGGCCTAGGGATGTCATCTTAAGAAATAGGGCCACTTGATGATGAAGATATTCAATATTCATTTCCAAAAATAAGTTTTCAACAAGTTTCCATGGAATTTTTTATTAGGCCTTGATTTGGGTTAATTAGATCTTAAGCATGATTAAGCACTTTGTGCAAAAATTACTCAAATTGATCAGAATGTCTTGTTATTGGTCAAAATTTTGAGTGGATTAGAATTTAAAGGTGATGTCAAATGCATTGGAATCATATTCCTATTTATGATGGTACCAAGATTAAATAATGAAGTCACACATCTTGTACAAGAGATTTGATAGGAAAGAGTAATCCATAGCACTAAGGTGTAATATTATCATTTTGACTCGAATTGATCTAATCAAAGTTATTTGGCCCATAAATTTCATTGCCCCATTTAGGGATACCCTAGCCAAAATCATCACTTGAATATGTCAGTTTCACATCTTTTAGCACATTTTAGTGTTTTTAAGCCAAATTATGTGTTTTGAGTGGAAATTGGCCAAAACCCTGATTAGAGGTTATTAGTGGCCAAATTTAGGTGTCTACACAAATATGGTTTACCTAGGATAATGCCACTAAATTATAGTGGAATCACATCTAATTCAACTTCATCTAAAAATTTGGTAGTAATTTTAAACCCTAGTTTACATGTTTTACTTATAATTATGTTACTACCATCATCTATATTATCCATAGAATAGGGTTGGCAATGTGGCTTAGTTTCCAAACCTAGGGTTTTTACAACATATTTAGAAATTAAATTATTTTGATAATTTTTTTATCAAAAATAGAGTCTATCTTAGAATTCTTAACTATTATTCTTTTGAAGAAGTGTTTCTTACCTTTCTAGGGTAACAATCTTTAAACTATCAGCTTCTCATTGACTATCATCTCCCTCAATGATCTTGTCTTTGATTCTGACTGATAAGACTCTATCTATTGCTTGACTAAAAATGAAGTTATAACCTTTACCTTATGTTGTTGCTAACTTTTCCTATCTTCTTTAGACAACTTCATTTTAACAATTTTTCTAAACTTCCTTTTAGGACTCTCTTGTGCATAATCAAAAAATACATTTGAGTATTTTTTTTTGCATACCTTGATGAGTCATTTGAAGATTATTAATTCAATGTAACTATTGTATATTAGAGAGTGCTTTTTCTTGCTTTTCAAAATGTTCTAGCTTACTGCTTGAGTAATCATTCAACTCAACTTCTTGGGACATTTGTCCTTCACCTTCATATCCTAATCCTATATGGAGTGGTCTCTTTTCCACTTGGATAGGCTAGACAATCCCTTGACCATTAATGCCAAGGTATTTTCCTTTAAATCCCATTTTAGCTAATAGCTTAGAACCTATTCCTTTTGTGTGCTTTTCAAATGTATCAACACATGAACTAACATTATCAATATAGCCATAAGAGTTGATTTCACTATTTTCATCTTTAGAATGTACATCAGAAGATACATTAATAATCAAAGCATTATTTGATTTTAGACTTACAACATCATTTTCATTGATAGGACTAGCAAGAGTATACAAATTAGAGGAATCAGTGCTATAACTAGAGTGTACCTTTATTGTCTAGCTTATCCTAAACTGAATCTCATAGGTATGATTGGTCATTATTTGGATTCCTTCTCTTGATGTAGTGTTTCTAGCATGTCAAGATGTGAGATAATAATAACCCAAAGTTATCTCCTTTGCTTCTCCTAGAATTATATCAAGAGCTACTTGATCAAAAAATAATCCTCTAACACCAGAATAGAGGATGTCATAATGGGTCACATGTCCTTATACTGTGCCATCAGCTCCTATGAATGTCTTAGTGTGAAGTAATGGAATATTCCTTAGTTTCAAACATTCTGCAAGACCTTTAATAATATAATTGGCTCTAGAACTCTAGTTATAATAGATTTTCATAAATTTCACTTCAATAATAATAGTGTAGTTCTGCCTCTAAGTTTTTTTAGAGTGTACCATAATATCTATCACTTTAATTGGCAACAGCTATTGCATTAAAGATTCTAGAGTTTCATGACAATGTGTTGTTGGTTAGATTGATTGACTACTACTAGACTCAACTAGTGCTTTGCCTCTTTCCTTATTCTATGTTTTAAACCATAATGGAGCCTGACTAGGATGTAGTATCTAGCATTGCTCAGCAATATGACCCCACCATGCATAATGTCCATAATTGTTTGGATCTCCATGCATCCTCTTCTTTTTTTGATGTTCTTGATACTATTCTACATAGAGAGCATGAATGCTTTGTTGGAGCATCTCAATCTATTGGCTTGTAGGAATTGCATTATCATAGTGATAATGGTATTTAGTAATAACTAAATTTGAGCTAGCATTGGATCCATTATTAAATAATAGCTAAATTTTGCTAAAACAATAAAATCACAAATTTACCCATAAACTTAGTTCTAATATCAAACTTGACTTTTCAGAGTAATGCAAACATAGAAGTTAGCCCAACACACTAACTACTCTGATACCAACCTGATCCATAAACATTAAGCAATAATATACTTATGTATTTTAATTTTGATTAATATTAATAATTTATGGAATAATTTAAAATTTTTACTTAGAAAACATCAATTTAACAAGAATAATTCAATACATTCAACACATAATTGATAATTGAGTTTGGTATGATGGCCTACCTCTTTAGGTCTGATATCATTTGATGTATCAAGAAAAATGCTTGAAAAATACTTACAAACATCTCAAAAATGAAAAGTGAACAACTATGAAGTTGTTCTTTGGGAAAAATAATATAAGTCCCTTTTTAGACTTTTCCCCAATTCTGACTCTAACACCCTCTGCAATACATGTAATCTCTCTAGCTCTATCCTTTACAATGGATACTTAGCTTATTTGATTATTTTTAAATACAATCTCTTAATGCTTTATATAGCATTGGATCCCATAGCCTAAGTGGTTGGGTCTAATCACTTTTGCACAGGAGGATAAGGGTTCAAGTCCCCTCTCAACAATTTTTGGGGTCATGTCAATCCATTATCCCATATTAGAAGTGGGGAGATATTTTGGATATAGATATACCATGAGTTTTGTGGTGTATAATGCCAAGTAATTAACATTGGCATTATTTCTGGTGGGTATGTGGTGGCTTCACATAGATTTTGGAATGTTATGTGGTTTCACGTGGATGTTGGGATATGGAACATGGGGTCACATGGAAACTTAGGGTATGACATATGGCAAGTATATTGGGTAGAACATGGAACATAGGATTACATGTCATGTATGTGGAAATGGTAAATTAAATGGTTTGTTTGGAACATTTGAGAATAATTAAAATTGAACCATGGAAATTAATTGAATAGTGGTAATCCATGTGGTGGCTTGAGGACCCACCACATGGTCCAATATCTACTCGCTACTTTTTATCCAGTCACTACTTGTAGACCACTCACAACTTATTGATGTCTAACTAGATGTTTTATCTAAACCCTATTTTTTTTACTTTCCCTATTTGATCTCTGATGCATGATATCTTGCACATAAAGGATCCATTTTATGAACCATGAGATGTGCCAAAAATATCTCGATAAGATCTTTTTCATGACAATGATCAACCTACAATTTGATGAATTTATTTTTAGAGTGAATATGGATCTTTCTAGATCAATCCTCCCCACTGAGAAGGCTTTTTGTCCTAAAAAATCTAGTACTAGACCTAATACTCAATATGAGTATCTTTTCATGGCTATGGCTCTCGACTCTAGCTCATATGATCTCCTAAATGTCAATTGGTTTTAGGTCTTCAGATTTGAGACTGTGAAAATGTCACCTAGTGTTATAATAACCACCATTTTACAATTACCCTCTTATGGTCTTACATATAAACATAATTTTAAAATGTTACCCTTCTTGGGTCTTCACAAACACTGTAATGTCTACAAACATTGCCAATACTTGGGTCTTATGCATTTAAAAACAATGCCTATATTCAGGTCTAAAAAGTATGCATATATATTTGTACATACTAAAAAATACATATAAAAATATACAACCTATCTTTCAATCCATTCTTAATGCTTCTCATGACAACATCTTTCTATTACCCTACAATGTTCCTATTTACAACATACATGAGTAAAAATAATATTGAAGGCACTGTTTACCTATAACAGTTACTACTGATGTGCTCATATGAGATATTCTATCCCATCTTTTACAATGCTATACTAATTTTCATTTTTAGAAAAAAATGCCTTTCTTAGAGACAAATATGGTTTACCTAGGATAATGCCACTAAATTAAAGTTGAATCACATCTATTTCAACTTCATCTAAAAAGTTAGTGGTAATTACAAACCCTAGTTTACATGTTTTACTTACATGTACATTACTACCATCATCTATTTTATACAAAGAATAGGGTTGGCAATGTGGCTTAATTTCCAAACCTAGGTTTTATAAAATATCTTCAAAAATTAAATTATTTTGATAATTTTTATCAAAAATAGCATATATCTTAGAATTCTTAATTATTATTATTCTGAAGAAGTGTTTCTTACCTTTCCACGGTGACAATATATGTACTGTAAACTTCTCATTGACTATCATCTCCCTCACTGATGTTGTCTCTAATTTTGATTGACAAGACTCTATCTGTTGCTTAATTGAAAATGTAGTTACAACGTTTACCTTAGGTTATTGCTAACTTTTCTTATCTTCTTTAGACAACTTTGTTTTAATAGTTTTCCTAAACTTCCTTTTAGGACTCTCTTGTGCATAATCAAAAAATGCATTTGAGTATTTCTTTTTTTCGTATCTTGATGAGTCATTTTAAGATTCTTCATTCAATGTAACTATTGTATGTTTGGAGAGTGCTTCTTTCATCTCTTCAGAGTGATCTAACTTACTTCTTGAGTAATCATTCAACTCAGTTTCATGGGACATTTATGCTTCACCTCCATATCCTAATCCTTTAAGGAGTGGTCTCTTTTCCAATTAGATAGGTTGGACAATCCCTTGAACATTAATGTTAAGGCATTTTCCTTTGAATCCCATTTTAGTTAAAATCTTAGAACCTATTCCCTTTGTATGATTTTCAAATGTATCAACACATGAAATAACATTGTCAATATAGCCAAAGGAGTTGATTTCATTATTTTCATCTTTAGAATGTATATCAAAAGATACATTAATAATCAGAGAATTATTTGCTTCCAGACTTACAACATCATTTTCATTGATAGGACTAGCAGGAGTATACAAATTAGAGGAATCACTGCTATAACTAGAATGTACCTTTATTGTCTTGCTTATCCTAAATAAAATGTCATAGGTATGATTGGTCATTAGTTGGATTCATTTTCTTGATGCAATGTTTTTGGCATTTTGAGATGTGAGATAATAATGACCCAAATTTATTTCCTCACTTCTCCTAGAGCTATATCAAGAGCTACTTGATCAAAGACTAATATTCCAATGCCAAAATTCAAGATGCCATAATGTGTCACATGTCCTCATACTATGCCATCATCTCCTCTGAATGTCTTAGTGTGAAGTAATGGAAGAGTCCTTAGTTGTAGACATTGTGTGAGACCTTTAATAATATAAATAGCTCTAGAACTCTAGTTAAAATAGATCTACATGAATTTACCTTCAAAAATAGCAATGCAATTCTACCTTTGAGTTTCTTCAAAGCATACCATAATATTTGGCACTTCCATTGGTAATAACTATCACATTGAATATTCTAGAGTTGTTTGATGATGTCCTATTGGTCATATTGATTGATTGCTACTGGACTTGGTAGGTTCTTTTCCTCTTTCCTTGTTCCATATTTTAAACCATAACGGAGCCTGACTAAGATGTAGTATCCAACATTTCTTAATAATATGACCCCATATGACATAATGTCCGTAAGTTTTTGGATCTCTATGAATCCTATTCTTTTATTAATGTTCCTGTTGTAGGTTTACCCATAGAGTATAAATGCTCTATTGGATCCTCTTAATCTACTACTCCTATCATTTGTTGACTTTATTCTTGGGCTTGTAGGAATTGTATTACCATAGTAATAATGATATTTAGTAAATACTAAATTTTATCTAGTATTGGATCAATTGTTAAATAATATCTATATTTAGCTAAAACCAAAAAATCAAAAATTTACCCACAAACTTAGTTCTAATATCAAACTTGATGTTTCAAAGTAATTCAAACATAGAAGTTAGCTCAATACACTAACTGCTCTTATACTAACATGATCCATCAAATTTAAGAAATAATACACTTATGTATTTTAATTTTGCTTAATATTAATAATTTATGGAATAATTTAAAATTTTGACTTACAAAACATCAATTTAAAAAGAATAATTCAAGACATTCAACACATAATTGATAATAGAGTTCAACATGATGGCCTATGTCTCTGATTCCTATATCAATCGATGTATTGGGAAAATGCTTAAAAAAACTTAAAAATGTCTCAAAAATGAAAATTAAACAACTGTAAAGTTGTTATTTTGAATAAAATAATATAATTACTTTTTTGGAATTTTCCCCAAATCTACCTCTATCACCCTCTACAATTCATCCAAGCTCTCTACCTCTAGCCTTTACAGTGGCTGCTTAGCTTTTTTTATTGTGTTTAAATATAATCTCTCAATGCTTTATATAGCATTGGATCCCATAGATAGAATGGTTAGATCTTATCACTCTTTTGTATGGGAGGATAAGGGCTCAAGTCCCCTCTCAATAGTTTTGAGGGTCATGTTAATCCATTGTCCCACATTGGAAACTGGGGAGAGATTTTAGATATAGATATACCATGAGTTTTATGGTGTATAATGCCAAGTAATTGAAATTGGCATTATTTTTGATGGGTATGTGGTAGCTTCACGTGGATTTTGGGATGTTATGTGGTTTCACGTGGATGTTGGGATATGGAATGTGAATAGAACATAGGGCCACATGGAAAGTTAAGGTATGACATGTGGAAAGTATGTTTGGTAGAACATGGAACATAGGACTATGTGGCATGTATGTGGAAATGGTAAGTTAAATGGTTTGTTTAGAACATTTATGAATAATTAGAATTGGTCATAGAAATTAATTAAATCATGGCAAGCCACATGGTAGCTTGAGGACCCACCACATGGTTTAATATCCACTCACCACTTGCCATCCAATCACCACTTATCGACCACTCTCCACTTGTCGATGTCCAACTATATGTTCTATCCAAACCCCAATTGTTTTTACTTGCCCTGTTTGATCTTTAAGGCATGATATCTTACACATATGAGCTCCATTTTGTAAATCATGAGATGTGATAGAAAGCTATCGATGATTTGTTCACTGTTACAATGATCAATATACAATTTGATGACTTTATTTTTAAAGTGAATATAAATCCTTATATATCACACATCCAACCCAACAACCAATAATTATCCAAAAACAAACATTTATCATACCATTTTCATTTACCATTCCTTTTACCATTATTATGTGCCTAGCCAGTTACCTTACCATTTTGGGGCAACCCTCTTAACATTTTGCCATCTTATCATCCTATTATTCTACCAACCTATGATTATCCTATCACTTATCTTTACTACCATTTCATTATACCAAAACATGTTTTGAATCTTATCAACCTAGCCCATTTGACCTTAATTCAGCCATTGGTTTTACATTTAGCACAAAAAATCATATCAATTTCAGTAGTTATTTCAATAATTTCAAATAGAGGCAGTATCTTGGAATAGTAAGACAAAAAATTTAGTAGTTGCATCCTTTATTTCTTATCTATTATTATCATGTTTTTTTATGTGTGCTTGATTATATCTACCTATATGGTAAATCAATGTTTCATTGGTCTTGTTACTAATTATAACCACCTATAGGCAAATTAGTATCATTCATCTATGTCATAGTTTTCTAGTTATAACCACCTATGGGAAAATTAGGGGCAACAATTGTTTATTGTGCCTTGACATACCAAATTTCCATTCATATGTCATACTATGCCATTAGTCCAATTATACCTATTTTGTTTGAATTAGTTGCTACACTAGTCATATTCCTCCACTGTAAGGTAGAACTATAATGACTTGAGGTTGCATCTTGGGACTATGTAGGCAATGCTTGATACTTGTTAAGGTTAGCTCAGTCACCCTAATCCATGATCTCATCATTTTACAAGCAACTTCAGATAATGATTTTAATAATTTTTGAGTAGGTATCTTGTCATTCTCTAATGAGTTGAGATACCTCAAAATACTATTTTTTTTTAAATATTTCAAAAATACAAAAACATTTATCCTATCTAATCCTACTCAATTATCCTCAATTCGCATTACGAGGGCATGGTCATTATTAGGATGATTTCTTTTGATTTTGTTTTAGGATTTATATTTGTTTATTTATTTCAATTTGTTTATTTGTTTGTGTGATTTTTATGTGTTTCTTTATTTTTTTGTCTACTTTCTTTTTTGTTTACTTTCAGCATTGTTACTTTAACTCAATTTATATTCATTCTTTGGGTGATTCCTTGTGCATTATTCTTAAGTCTATTTATATTCATATGTCAACATCATCATCATCATCATTTTTTTATCATTGGTGCATTATTTTAAATTGTTTATTGGATTAGGCGTTAGTCCTTATGCATATTCCATCTAAGTCCTCATGGTTTTATATCATGAAGCCTACCATCATGTGATACAACAAAAATTAGTTGTAGGGAATCTTAAAAGAAATGGAGCCACAAAAGTTTCTCCTTGGTACCTTGGAAAATCATTCCACCCATCTTGATCAAAATAACCCATTGACCATTCTAGTTATATTAATACTAATAAGGATAAGTATCTCCTGATTGGTAGGTGTATACATATAATATATTTGAATTTTATTGATTATTGACACTTTGTATCTCATAGGAACCTTTCAAGTCTTAATATCTCTAAGTGCATGCATTAAGGGGTACACCAAGAAAGGGGTGGGTAGACCATGAGTGCTTCATAATATTGTCATTCTTTTTTGCCTCTTATCATCCGTAGTCTACCTTTTAAAACCATTGAACACAATATTAATCTTCTTAGTCCTATCTATTCCCATCATTTTCTATGTTTTATCCTTCATTTCTTGCCTTAGCACCCTTTTGATCTATCAGTTGTGCTAGGTCAACCAAGTCAACCTAGTATAATTTTAGGACTTTTGCTCTCTTTTAGTTTGTTGACCTCTTGGCTAACCTAGCACATACCAAGAGAGTTAGCCCTAAAAATGTGCTAGATCTACCGATTTGATCTAGCACAACCAATGTTCATGAAAGTTTTTAGGGAAAGTATATATATATATATATATATATATATAAGGTCATTTACCACCATTTGATAAGAGCAAAGAATTAAGTGAAGAAGTGCAAATGAATATATGCCTATTGCCCATTATACTTGGGGAATAAAGTTTTAAGGTTTAATACTTTCTTTGGAGCTCCAATCTCATCTTGTGGATAAGTCTTTTGGATTCTTGGATAGGTTGTGTATCCTAGATCTAATTTATCTTAGTTATCATTACATACCATGACAATCTATTGCGAAGCACCTTGGCCAAGGGGGAGATCAAGGTTCAGGAGGTTCATCTTAAAACATAAGTATTCCTGACTTTATTCCTCCTCTGTATTAGTAGATAGATAGAGAATATGTATTCTTATCTTCCCTGTATTATTATTTCATATACATTGACATGAGTATATGTCTTCTATACATGTTTAGTTTAGTTGTTTATTTATTTTGTTTCTAAACCCTAGTTTGTGCCACAAACTTTGGTGTGCTTTAGATTATATTTATTTTTCTTATTATTAGATTAGTGAAATATTAATTCATAGGAATCTTTTAGGGCTGTTATGTGATTTTGTTAGACTATAGGCTTTGGAAACCTATCTCACATAGTGTGTTATGATAAATTGATAAGTGATCCCCTAATCGGGTTTAGAAAATCCTCACATTGGTCATGTTCCCACATAATAATTGTATGCTCCCTAATTAGAAGTGTAGGTGTGATCTATCCCATCAAATCCATGATTGACATATGGACATGACGCATTTTTGATTACATAGATTCTGGTGAACCTGACATGAATCAAACCCTTACAAAATTTATTTCACTTATTTCATTTTTATTTATCATTAGTTTTATCATATATTTAATATGCTAGAGTAAACCTATTAACCTATTTTATTTATCTCTATACATAGGTTTGCAGTAATAGGTAACTGGCTCGACTAGCTCGACCTAGTATAGGTTTAAGAACTTGTAAAACTCTATTTAGATAATTGAATCGAACAACTTGACCTAGTGTAGTTTTTACCAATTTTTATACTTATTCAATAAATTAGGTTGACCAGGTCAACCTATTACATTTTTAGCACTTTTTCAATTAGTTTCTATATTACTTGGTAGACCAACTCAACCAAGTTTGATAGTTTTTGATAGTTTTCTTTAAGGTTTCAGATCAACAATCTTCTCTATTTTCATCTCTAAACCATTAAGGTAAATTTTTAATTCTCTATATATTTATATTTATGTATTTTCCTTTTACAATTTGTAGTCTTTGAAAACTACCCTCACACAGTCAACTAGGTCAACCCTGTGGACTTAGTTCTATGTTTTGTGTGTTCTGAAATAACTAGGTTGACCTGACCGACCTAGTTTATTTTTAGAATTTGCTTCCACAGTATTTGTTCGACCTTGTCAACCCTATTATGTATGATTATCTATATTATTTCTAAACTACACCTTGTTTTAAAGTTAGAATTAACCATATATATTAATCACATATTTCTTTTTAATTGTTTGCATACTTAGAATAGTTCACATAGTCTAAATAGGTGGTTTTTAATTAATCATTTAATTACACTGTTTATATTATTTTTCACACACCACCAAAACACATAAAACATCAATAAGCATTTAAACATTTGACTACCCAGACTAACCTACTTAGATTTCATCACCAAGGGGGAAGCTGACTTGATGATTTGGTCAAGTATAAAGCATAGTTAATGATATATTTTGGCTAAGCACCCAACACCCTTATCACTATGGTGTGTGAAGTGAGGGGGGAGCTACCAAGCCTACATCATTACTTACCTAAAAATATATTTAGATTTATATCTAGTACCTTATAAAAATTCTCCCTTTACACTTAAAATCATTCTTAATAATCTAATCAACATTCTAGGCTGACCAAGTAGCTAACTTTACTTTCAAGTTATTTGTCTACTCTTTGATCAATTGTGTGTGCAAAATCTTACATTAGCCAATGTTAGTGCAAGATTTTGCTTTGTGTGTATCAATTAGATTGGTCAGCATCAATTCAATTGATTGTTTATTTTGCTTTCAATATTTATTGGTTTCTTACATTACATGTAATTATCTTTATTTAATTTATATCTTTTTATCTACTTTTTTTCTTCCCTATCGACTGTGCTAGGTCAACCCTATCAACCTAATATCTTTTTTAGTCCATGTACACTATGATAGATCAACCTGGTCAACCTAGTGTTGTTTACAACACATTTATCTTTTTTTCTATTCACTATTCACTAAGCTAGGTTGCTCCTATAGACCCCGTATAGTTTTATAGTCCCTATTTTACACTAGGTCGACTAAGTTGACCTAGTATTATTGTCAGTCACTTTTTGATCCTTTGCTTTCTCATCTTCTCTCTTTTCCTTTCATCATGGACTTTCTATTTAGTGATAACACTAAAGTTTAGTCAATAAACATGATGAATTTTACCAATCTAAATAGGGTCTCCCATAGATAAAGTAGGGTTCCTTTCCTAAATATTAGTAATGTTCATATTGCAACCTAAATGATGGACTATGAGACCCCTCCTCATACCTATTTTTAGTAAAACCCTCCTCTTATTTTAGAGGATCAAACTAAATTAGAGTATACTCCTAAGATGCTTTTGTTTATCATGGAATTCCATCAACATAGAGGGAAGGATCCTTCCACCATCTATAACATCATGATTAGCTATCAAATTGAATAACCTCATTCTCTTACTCCCACTTTCTCAACTGGATTTTGGGGTACCAATTTATTTTCTTCTCAAACTCTTCCTTCAATCTTGATTACTTTTTATGCTATGACATCTTATTCTTTAACTTCTTCTACCTCCATGCCTAGTATCTCAACTAACATGGAAAGTTCTACATCTAGTGGGCCTCTTATAAGATTCACTATCCTTAACCCTTCAATATTTCATCATTTTCTACCCAAGGCACTCATGATTTTAATGTTTCTTATTCTCAACCATTTACTATTCCATATTTTGCTTCACAAGCAAATTTTGCCACTAGTAACTCAAATTCTCAAAGCTCTTCTCAAGCTCATATCAACACTAATAGTGGTACCCAAGACACTAATACCAACACAAACACCAATACCACTTATTATAATAACACTAATTAACTATTATTGTAAAATCTCAATAAAATAAACACATTTCAAGATCATAATATGAATCAAATGATGAGAATGAAAAACCACCTTCTTAATCTTCAATCCAATCCTCAACTAATGACTCAAGGCACACATAACCAAAGTGTTCCTCTTCCTCATCTTTGATATTCTCAATGCAATCTCATTACTTAACCTTCATTAGTCAAAAAAGTCATCAAACATTTACAAAATCAAACTCTTACCACCTAGATTGCTAAAATTGATATTGGAGGTATAACACTTACAATTTATTAAAATATATCAAATTATCCTACCCTTCATCTCAAGTCATTTGGAAATCTTTACAAGGATTAGGTCAAGTTAAATACCTTTGCCACTACCAAACTCTTAGCCAAAACCCTTATGGGTGATGCCTTGGATTGGTAAAATTAAATTAGAACACATTCTATCACTATTTTGGAGGACTTAGTAAATTATTTAGTTTAAAAATTTCAAACTAGTGATCTTTTAAAGAATAATTTGGCCCATTTCATCAATTTCAAACAAGACAAAAATGAAACTGCCCAATCATTTGTTAAGATATGGAGGAATTTGTCAAATAAATGTGAACATAACATGGCAGCTAATAATCTCTTTCATCTCTTTACAAATTCTTTATTATCCAAATTATAATATTGAGTTTGTACCCTTTGTCCATGTACCTTGAAGGAAGCTATCAATCAATCCAAAAGATAAGATTTCCTCATGCATCAATTTGATCTGCAATAACCTTCCATGAGCACTCACCTATTAGTAAAGAAAAAAAATATAATATTACCAATGATGTTGTTATTATTTCATATGACACCATTCACAATATTAAAGTTATTATTGCTACCCCTTCTTCAAAACCAACTTCTTCTCAACAATTTAATAATCCTCATTTCTCACCAAATAACATTAATGTCCATAAGCATTTGTCCTTGGTTAAATTAATTAAACTATTGGGATATTGGTGGAAATGATGTGTTGTCATTGATGTCAAGTATAATTGGTGATGCTAAAGTGGCATGAGAGTGCTCTTGGTTGATCCAAAACTCAGAAGTTCTGGTTGACATATATTTCAATAGCACAAAAATAACACAATAACAAAGGATTCTCTAAGAAGAGACATCGTATTACATAACAATCATTAAAAAAATATAGGATTATCTCTAAAAAGAGATGTTTTGTTGAATAAAAAAATTGTAGATACAAAACATATGCTTATCTCTGAGAAGAGATGTCTGCCTTCCCCTTTCGGGTTACAATGTATTTATACATATTTTTGAAAACATCCTCAGGAGATTGCATGGCTCAAGGAATTAATGGGTGATGATTTAACATCCCAACATTAAAATAATATAACGCTCGCATTAAACAATATAACACTCAAGGACATACATCCCAACATTATAAAAATACAACGCTCGAGGACATAATCACTCAAGGACAAAGATTGTCACCGACAATACAAAATGAGAACAATACAAAATTTGAGGAAATTAACTGTCACCCAAATGGTTGCCCAGATCATTTTTGCCACCTGAGTGGTCACCCAAAGTGTTGCTAGTTGCTTGGATCATTCCTCCCTCCTTGAAAAACAATGGTCCCCATTGTGTCACCGTTCCGCATTAGGTGTGGTAGTTGTGTCTTGATTTGATTCTTGATGCACACTTGGAAGGGACTGTGATTTATGGAACTATGTGAGGCCTGATTGTTCACCATTTCTATCTGACCATCAATTTATGGATGGAAGGCTATGAACTTCTTCAGCATGGTATCTATTTGCTTCTATTGTTGTGTTGTCAGGGCTGTAACATTAGTCCTTTTAGATTCATGTGGCTTGAATACCATGAAAACAAATTTCTTGGCGCTAAGTAGAGAGACAAATGTGGAAGGTGGTACTTTTGGTACCCTGTAGCACCATGTTCTAAGAGTGAGAGTGATCTGTCTAGTTCTTGATTCATATATACCATGTCGATCATACATGAATGGCTGACCAAAGAGTACATCACAAACATCTAGATTGACCACATCACATAAGACCTCATCTTGGAAAGGTTGTATTGCATATGAGAGAAGACATTGGTGGGTGACACAGAGGTCTCTCCCTGGGATCAACCATCCAATACTGTATGGTTTTGGGTGAGGCTTCATGGATAGATTTAGGATTTTCATAACATTAGTAGATATTAAATTATTTTGACTTCCGCTATCAAGAATGAAATATAGAGGCTTACCTTTCACCCATAACTTAGAGTGAAACAACCATTCCTTGTCATCTAGCATCTCATTGTGTGTCTATGATGAAGCTACAATGGCTTCAAGATCATCATCTATAATTTCTTCTTCAGTCTCTTTGACTGCAAGGTCTGTATGAGGTAGAGTAGTAAATGTTGAGGATGGTGACTCAGAAATCAATGATTTGATAGCTTGACATTCTTCTTTGGAGTGAGTTTCAAATTTGTGATAACCACACCACTTCCCAATCTTTCCTTCCTTTTGCTTCTAATTTTGGCCTCTTGTTTCACCTTATTTATCACTTTTCCATTTTGAAAATTGATTCTTTATATCCATTATTCCATGCTTTTGCTCAATCTTTACTGTGAACTTATATGCCTCACTGATGGTTTCCAAATTGAAGAGTTCAATTTCCCCTAGATGTACCATTGTAGTCCACCATGATATTTCAAAATTTTATGTTTCTCACTTTCTTGAATGCCCAATCTTGCAGACAAAGAATGGAAATCATCTATGTAATCTTGCATAGATTGGTCCTTGCCTTGGCGAAGTTGTTGCCACTGTATGTACAGATCATCATATGCACTGATGGGATAGTATTCCTCTTTTACTACTTTCATAAAATCATCCCAAGTGGGTTCCACCCCAAGGCCAATGATATTTGTACTGAACCTCTTTTTATACACTTCCCACTAGTTTTTCATAGGAAATGATGATTTCAAAAGAGAAAATGTGATCTTTTCTCCATCAGTGAACTTATTTACAGAGAAGTAGTATGACAGTTGATCCAACCAATTTTCCACTACATCAGCATTGATTTTGCCTTCAAATGTGGGAATATCAAAATTTACCTAAACCTTGAAGGGTGTTGGGGCACTAAAAGGAAGATCCCTTGATGAGGATCCTAGATGTGTAGCCACAGAGTGAGAATTTCCCATCGAAAGTGTTTGAAGAATTTGAGCAAATTGTTGGAGCATCTGCGCTTATTGCCACTAGAGGGCTTCATTCACCATTTCCTTGAAAGGATCAGATGTCTTAGTGTCATCCACCATTTGAGGTCATTTAGGGTGCAAAGGTGGAGAATTTGGAAGCTCTATTGCTTTCAACCTAAGTTTCTTGTATCTTGACCTCATCCTTGAGAACATACACTCTCAAGACAAACTGCTCTGATACCACTGATCCAAAACTCAAAAGTTTTGGTTGATGAATATTTCAATAGCATAGAAATAACACAATAACAATGGATTCTCTAAGAAGAGACATCATATTACTTAACAACCGTAATACAAATATAGGCTTATCTCTATAAAAAAAATTTGAATAAAAAAATTACAGATACAAAACATACGCTTATCTCTGCGAAGAGATGTTTGCCTTCCCCTTTTGGGTTATAATGCATTTATACATATTTTTGAAAACATCCTCGAGAGATTGCATGGCTTGAGGAATTAATAGGTGAAAATTTAACATCCCAGCATTAAAACAATACAATGCTCACATTAAACAATACAATGCTCGAGGACATATGTCCCAACATTAAAACAATACAACGCTCGAGGACATAATCGCTTGAGGACAAAGACTATCATTGAAAATACAAAATGAGAACAATAGAAAATTTGAGTAAATTAACTGTCACTCGAATGGTCACCCAAATGGTTTCCTATATCATTTTTGTGACCCAAGTGGTCGCCCAAAGTGTTTTTGGTTGCCCAGATCATTGGTCTAATATGCATGATCTTAGTCTTGGTTGCTAGAGAGAACTTGTGAGAGTAGTTGGTTCTATGGAGGCATGAGTGGATAGCATGGAGCATGAAGAGAGAGTATATGGTATGTTCTTATGGTTTAGAGAGCAATTTAAATCCTTATAGGTGGTCTTTAAGTAGAGTGCAAGTCATCATATGCCTTGTGGGCTTGACCATATATGGTTGCCTATGGGGTTTTTAGTACCTTGAGATATATATCATGATGATGAGATTATTATGCTTGGAATATTAATGTTGTAAATTTATAAGGTGCTAATATGTTAGTTAAATCACTTACAAGAGGTGGCTAGTGGTCTATAATGTTAGGTTGTGGAGCTAAAAGCTTCAACCTTTGCAAACTGAGGAACAGATGGTTGCTGAGTTCTACAGGAACCGGCGTCGGCAGCAGGACCGACGTTGGCAAAGACCAGTGCAGAAGACCACCGGCGATGGCAGGAAGTCGGCCGACGTCGACAGAACCAGACAAGCAGGGACCGACGTCGGTCGCCTGTGTGTTCCAGAACTGCTCCTTTCACGGACAGTTAGTTAAGTAAACGAAGAGTTTGCATGTTGAGACCAGTTAGAGTCTTGTGCTGCGAGGACAATTGTCTAAATTAAGAGTCTAAGTTATTGTTTGAGTTAGGGATCTATTTATAGACCCATTGGCATGTATTGTATAAGGCATGAGATAGAAAGGAAGAGTTCCTTCTAGTTGTAAGATCTGTGAGTTGCAGGTTATTGCAAACTCATTGGGGATCTACATGTAAGTTTGGTCTTTGAATTGCAGGTTGCAGGTTCATGAGAGATCAGCTTGAAGTGCTATAGAGTGCTTGATGTACCGATAGGGTTATTACTGACTGGTTGGTGAGGTGAACACCAATTCTGTGTGTGAGTTGGTTGTTGGGACCGTTTTTGTGTAGGAGAGTGTGTGTGAGAAGAATTACTGAACACTTGAGGTGTGGCGAATCTCTGTAAGGTGAAAGAGTGTGGCGGCTCTTTGTTGTATTCTTTTCTGTTAGTGTTAATACAAGATAGTGTATTGTCTCTCATATTCTGTGCTATTGGTGAATTCTAGTTACTTGTGTTTCTGGTTATTTCCGCATATTCAATTGCTTATATTTGGTAATCATACTGTGCTCTTTCTGAGGAGCAAGATCCCAACTAGTGGCATCAGAGCATGTTTGTTGTTCTAGATTCCTGACAACTGGTATCAGAGCCTTGGTTGTAGGTTCTTAAGCTTGATACCAACAATCGATATCAGAGCTTTTGGTTGGGATACTAACAGATTGGTGTAGATCTGGTTAGTGTGTTTTGATTACAGGTTACTCATAGGGTTTCTGTTTGAGTGGGAGTTGAGCAATGACAGAAAGCAGTCAACTACGAATGGAAAAGTTCAATGGCAAGAACTACCAATTATGGAGGATGCAGATTGAGGACTATCTGTATCAAAAAGATTTGTACTTACCATTGGGTGGGGTTGCTAGCAAACCCTTGGATATGAAAGATGAAGAATGGGAGGTTCTTGATCGGAAGGCTCTGGGATCTGTTAGATTGAGTCTTGCATCATCTGTGATTTCTAGCTTATCACAGTGTAAGACAACGGTGGAGTTGATGGAATCTTTGGCAAATTTATATGAAAAACCCTCAGCTTCGAATAAGGTATTTCTTATGAAGCGTTTATTTAATTTGCAAATGTTGGAAGGTGGATCTGTTCATAGCCATCTTAGTGATTTCCATGGTTTAGTAAACCAGTTAAGTTCAGTCAATATTGTATTTGATGATGAAATAAGAGCTCTCTTAATCTTGTGTTCATTACCTGAAAGTTGGGAAGGTTTGGTAATGGCAGTTTCTAATACTGTGTCTCCTTCAAAAGTCTTAAAAGTGGATGATATTGTGAGTGTAATCTTGAATGAAGAGATACGCAGGAAAAGCACAGGGGAATCATCTGGAGATGCTTTGAGTGTTGAAGGAAGAGGAAGGCCAAGAGAGAAGATAGAGCGTGGGAGATCAAGGTCGAAGACGGGCAAGAGATCCAAGTCTAGGTATGGCAGAATAACCTGCTGGAAATGTGGAAAGCAAGGGCACTTAAAGAGAGACTGTAGATCGGGTACAGATCAGCATGAAGAACATGAAGAAGAAGTAGATGTTGCAGGTTACATTGCACAGGATGCTCTGGTATGTTCTTTGGATAAAGTAGAATCTTGGGTATTAGATTCTGGTGCCTCTTTTCATGCATCCCCACATAGAGAATTTTTTCATGAGTATGTCCAGGGAGATTTTGGAGAAATTTGTGTAGGGGATGGTAAGCCTTGTCAGATTGTTGGCAAAGGCAAAGTGAAGCTGAAACTGCAGACAGGTAACACATGGGTGTTAAAGGAGGTCATGCACATCCCAGTTCTGAAGCGGAATCTGATTTCTGTTAGAAGTTTGGGTGAAGAGGGTTGCACAGTAACTCTCACAGCGGACTCTTGGAAGGTTACCAAGGGTACACTTGTTATAGCTAGAGGTAAGAAAGTAGGTACGCTTTATCTATCTACTTGTTTTACTGATTCTCTTTCTGGGTTATCTACTTCAGCTGTAGATTCAGAGATGTGGCTTGATAGGCTTGGTCACATAGATATGAAGGAGATGCTGGTTCTTGAGTCAAAGGATATGCTTTCGGATTTGGAAGGCATGGATCGTGGTTTCTGTATGCAGAAGAAGAAGGTGAGATTTCTTGAGGAATCTGATGTTAGTGACAAGAACAGGAAAGCCTTGGTTTTCAAGGAGAAAGTGATGGACAGAGTTCAGCACAAGGTGCAGGGGAATTCTGGGTAGAGCAAGGGTGATTTGGACAAGGGTTTGATCCAAAAGGAGCTCGCGAGAAAAAGTCAGGTCTCACAAGAAAAACACAGAGACCAACGTCGGCAGGAAAACTGGCGTCGGTGTCCAGACAGGGACCGATGTCGGCTATGTGTAGCCCGACGTCGGTGACTCGGGGCAGACAGAGACCGGCGTCGGCCAGGGGAAATCGACGTCGGCAGGGAGGTAGTCGCAGGGAACCGACATCGGTCGGCTGTAGACTGAGATGTGATCGGCATCGGTCACTGAGATGAATTTTGGGTGGACAACAAGCTGTCATGGAGTCTCAAGCACCCATATGGAGGACTGAAGGTGTAAGTAAGTTCTTAAATTCGTCATTTCCCTTCTTTACCCTACTTGTTGCTCACTTATGGCATAGGACCAGGAAGTTATTGAAGAAGCAGAACAGGGAGATCCAGGAAACAGTGGGAGCTAGGCATGAATGAGGATGTGATTCCTTGGAGGAAAACCAAACAGGTGTTTTGGGTAGTGTTGCCAACTGGAAGTAAGCACTGAGAGACAAATGGATGTTAAGGATGAAGAAGAGCAGAAATGGATACGTGAGATGGAAGATCAGGGTATTTGATCTTGTATTAGCTGCAGGGCAATGGAGGTTTGTTCATTGTGTTTCTCTTTACCAGGTTGGATAGTATTAGCTACACTATCCTATTTTCTGTATGATGTGCTTGTTGCAGGGTTACATATACAGGTATTGCTGAACTAAAGGTAAAGCTAGTTCAGGTGTTTGTCATGGAGAATCTGGGAGCAGCAAGATTCTTTGGCAAGAGTGTGTTCTAGAGACATGGAAGGTCATGTGTTGACTTTGTTTCAGGATGATTGTGTGAAACCGGTTAGCACGCCGATGGTTGGACAGTTCTATGAACAGGGGTCTTGATTCACATAATGAGGTTGAGTGCATGGTATGTACTAAACCTGAGTTTTCCCAAGCAGTGGGAGTTATCACAAGTTGGAGTCAATCCGGAAAAGTAATACTGAAGGGCAGTTCAGTGGGACCAGCAGCAGGTGCACATGCTATGCAGGGTCAAGTTCTTTTTCTACATGGTTGTAGATGCAGATGTGGCAGGTAATTTGGATGACAGGTTTTGCACCACGGATTTTGTGGTGGTTGGTCTTCAAGGGTGATTTTGAAGATGGATACATAGCCAAAGTAACAAACTAGACGGTGTACAGGTACATATACAGGTTGCAGCTATTTATCTCCAAGTGGGAGATTGTTAGGTTGTGGAGCTAAAAGCTTCAACCTTTGCAAACTGAGGAACAGATGGTTGCTGAGTTCTACAGGAATCAGCGTCGGCAGCAAGACCAACGTCGGCAAAGACCAGTGCAGAAGACCACCGGCGACGACAGGAAGTCGGTCGACGTCGGCAGAACCAGATAAGCAGGGACCGACGTCGGTCGCCTGTGTGTTCCAGAACTGCTCCTTTCACAGACAGTTAGTTAAGTAAATGAAGAGTTTGCATGTTGAGACCAGTTAGAGTCTTGTGCTGCGAGGACAATTGTCTAAATTAAGAGTCTAAGTTATTGTTTGAGTTAGGGATCTATTTATAGACCCATTGGCATGTATTGTATAAGGCATGAGATAGAAAGGAAGAGTTCCTTCTAGTTGTAAGATCTGTGAGTTGCAGGTTGTTGCAAGCTCATTGGGGATCTACATGTAAGTTTGGTCTTTGAATTGCAGGTTGTAGGTTCATGAGAGATCAGCTTGAAGTGCTATAGAGTGCTTGATGTACCGACAGGGTTATTACTGACTGGTTGGTGAGGTGAACACCAATTTTGTGTGTGAGTTGGTTGTTGGGACCGTTTTTGTGTAGGAGAGTGTGTGTGAGAAGAATTATTGAACACTTGAGGTGTGGCGAATCTCTGTAAGGTGAAAGAGTGTGGCGGCTCTTTGTTGTATTCTTTTCTGTTAGTGTTAATACAAGATAGTGTATTGTCTCTCATATTCTGTGCTATTGGTGAATTCTAGTTACTTGTGTTTCTGGTTATTTCCGCATATTCAATTGCTTATATTTGGTAATCATACTGTGCTCTTTTTGAGGAGCAAGATCCCAACTAGTGGCATCAGAGCATGTTTGTTGTTCTAGATTCCTGACATATAAAATAGTTTGGTCATTAACCTAGTTGGCTTAGGTGGGCTTGCAAGGCCTTATGAAGGGTCAAAGAGTGATTTTAGAGTGGTTGAGATGTTATGAGCATGGTTTTTGATTATATAGGTGTGTTAAAAGTTTTTAAACATTATATAGGCTAGATATTGAGCTAAAATGTCAAAAAAATTGGTTTAGAAGCTTCAAAAGTGGCTCAAATGATGTATTTTGAGCTCAAGAGGAAAGTTTCAACATTAACTAGTATAAATAGACTTTACATGGGGACTTGAGACTTTTTTGATAGGTGTAACATGGACCTAAGAAGCTTTTTCATGTATTTTTTGGTGGATTGAGGGACAGAGCTTTATGAACATTCGTTAAGAAGGTAAACTATTCAGAATCCCTTTATAAATCCTCATAATGGAGTGATTGAGAAGATATTGATGATTTGGGATCAAAATGGATTGGTTGACAAAATTTAATGATTGTATTTTGTATATTAATTCTTTAGGTACCTCTAGGTGGTAGTGGTGTGTCAGGGTAGTGAGCAGAAGGTACATAAATATGCTTATTTCTAAAGATTTTAGTGTTACAAGTAGGGTTGATTGAGTCAATGCATGAGAGTTGTTGGATATTTAATACCAAGAATTGTTCTTGAGGTATATGGATTCAATTGAAAATAAATATTCACTATTTAAACTATCTAAGTCAATCAATTTGACTAGTCACTAGAATGGAATTGGAGCAAACAATGAACAATATATAGGCAAAGTGAATATGTGAATCAGGAAGTGTTCTAGGTAAGTGGGGATGGATCTATTATGTTTGGGTAATTGTTTAATATATATTACTTATGTTCCATTTATTTTATTTTTATTATTATTACCTTACATATGCAAGAAGGTGATTTTAATGTGGCTTATCTAAGTGTTGAAGACTGTGTAATAGTGACCTAAGGAATTGGTATGTTAGACCAATGAATGTTGATAGAACAAGAGAACTACCTGCTTGAGAGTGATATAGAGATCACATATAATCTATTTATTTTTAATAAATGCTATTAAATTTTCCTTTCATGTGATATAAAATGACATATACATGATTGGTTTTTTGAGTTTACAGGCAGATTGAAGTGGCCTATTTGGAGAGGCTAGTGTGAGATATTCTGAGAAGATTTTGAAGTAAGTGAGAGATTGGTGATATTATATGAGTTTCAGATATTTATTACATCAAATTTTTATTCATATTTTTTCTCTATTTTGATTGGAGTAGTCAAATTTCTTTGACTAAGTTTCTGGTATGAATGACCAATTTGAGTGATCAATTTGTGTGAGTTAGTTTGGACCTATGTGAGTTGTTTGAAGATGAATAATGTATTTGGAGGTGTTTTTAAGGTCATGGAGGACCTATAAATTTGTTTTTAGGTATTTTTTATAATATATATATCATTCCTTAGTTCTTCTTGGCATTATTTTTTGGGTATTTACAGGACTCAAAATGAGAGAGAGATTGGCTTGGTTCAAGATGTGAGTTCGAGTTCCAAATATTATAGATCTATGGAGGAGTGAGAAAATATTTATTTTAGGTAGTTTTGATGTGTTTTTATCATTTTTGAGGGATATTATTCATGGATATGGTAATATGTGGTGAATTACCTATAAGGGCTAATGCATTAGGCCTAATTGAGTTCTAAAGGAGGTTTAAGCTTGCTTTGGGAAATGGACCACATATGGAGATATTTTCCCATTCACAAAATTTGTGATACAGATAAATTAAATTTAAATCAAAATATTTAAATTATCTTGTCTGACCAAGATAGGTTAGATGATGGCGTGATATATATATACAAGGTTAAATTAGCCTATTTATGTGTAGGTGAGAGAGTGGAGATTGAAGTAAAGGAAAGAGATGATTCAAGAAGTAGAGGTAGGTAATTGAGGACCATCAGAGGGTGAATAAAATTATTCATGTTTTAATTATCATGTTCATGTTCTAAAAATTCATTAAACCTAATAGTCTAAAGGATGACTTGGTTGAGTGAATGAGGTAGGTATGCCTGCCTTGAGAGGAGAAGCAATTTCATAAGTGTGAGAGAAAAAGAAGGTGATAATCAAGTTTAGAAGACATTAGAGTAGTGTTATACATCATATTAGAGGTGATTTATTGGGTGCTTAATCACCTATGGGGTTGTATCCTCCTTGCTAGTTGGAGCTAGCTAAAGGTCTAGTTGGAGCTAGACTAAATTGAGGGGTGGATGCTCCTTGATCAGTTGGTATTGATCTAAATTCTCATGTTTGTTATATCTTTATAGAACTATATTCCATTGTTTTATATGATTTATATTGGGTTTTATACCCCTAGAGGGTTTCCCACATAAATTATGTGTTCATGTGATGTATGCTCTTTTTCATGTTTTTATGTATAAGCTCTCATGTTCATGTATGATGAATGAGTTTATGAAATTGAATAAACATTATTGAGTAATAATTCACCCCACATATAAATATATAATTCCATTAATTGGTATCATATTATGTCCATCTTGAGGCTTAATCAACTTGGAAGGTGATATTATGAGTAGCTTGGTTATTGGTGTCTTCTTAGTCAACTTGTTGGCAGAGTTGTTAGGCTTGGGGTTATTCAATATGGTAGCCTGGTTCTTCATGTTTTTTGAATTGTGAATTCAAGATTTGATGATATTTCATAATAATATGGATTTTAAGAGTTGGATTTTTCTTCAAGGTGAGTTTTTTTCTATTACATATGGTTCTTCAAGCAAAAGAGTTTGTCAAAGAAGGCATATGAAAAATAAGAAAGACTACACTGAAGCCAAATCTAAGATCAAACTTGATTTGAATCATAGAGCCTATTAAAGGTGGTATAAGAAATGTATGTGAAGGCATATTGGTGAATAAATTAGGTAGAGGTTTGTAAGTTAAGGACAAGTTGATAGTCAAGCTAAATAAGATTGAACATGATGAGACCTATTTGAGGTTTTTTTGAGACTTCATAAGGTATAAAGGTTTGAATTTACATTCTTTTCTATTTGGTGATTAAGCATATGAGCTTTGAGATTATAAAATATATCTATAGGTTTACATGATTTCTTTAAAATCATGTATGATGCCTCAAGAGGTTCAAATAAGCCTATATCACAATAGGGTCATATAGAAGTTCTGAGTTGTCATAGCAGGGTCTTAACTATGAGGGTGAAATTGATCTTTTGACATCAGATTTGAAGTTATAGCTTAAGAGGTGAAAGATAGTGATGATTAGATTTAAATATAAATGTTATTAAATATGATAACTGGTGTTTATGAAGTTTTAATAAGGTTTTAGTGTTTTGTAGATAACAAATTTTGAGTTTTCAAATTCAAAAAGTGCTTGTTGAGGTTGATTCATTGAGTCAATTTGAAGGAATTTCATGAAGATATAAATGTAATAAGAGGTTGGTTATGACCTTAAGGTCATGTATCATGATTTTACTTGTGTGGTAGCATTTTATAAGTATTTTGAATAAAATATTGCTTATCAGATGACTGGTAGATGGTATGTGTGTACATAAAAATATATGATTATGTGTTTCTATGAAGAGTCTTCAAAATGAGTTTAGTGGTCTAAAAGGTTGAATATGACCTTAAGATCATATATATATATATATATATATATTGATTTCACCCTTTTTTTTATTCCATATTGATTATATTTTAAGGGAATAATACATATTAGACATCTGATAGAGATCAAGTATTTTCTCAAGTTTAGTTGGTTGTATGTCATTATATGTTTCATGAAGCACTTTGATGAATTATTGTCCTTAAGGATTGTAGAATTCCTAAAAATATTTTTGACACATTATGAATATGTTCAAGCCTACTTGAGGAGGTATAATTAATCCTAAAGATCAGTAAAGAGAAAGATGCAAGGATGATTCTTCAGAAGGTATATTTAGGTTTCCTACTCCAAAAGTATCATTTTGATCATTTTTGGATGCTGAGTATGGGTGTTTATTTTAAGGAGATAGATAAAAATGATTTTACGAGATCATGAGGTAAATATTCAAGAATCATTCTGAAGTGGTTTGAGTCCTTGATGAGCTTAGATGTGAGTTTTGTGGTCAAAAGATAGAGTTGAGCAATATTGGCAGTGATGACTACCTGAAAATTTTCCAATGTGCTCTTTTAGTGATTTATGATGTCTAGAGGGTTGGAGATAGAAGATTAAAGTTTATTTTGATATGTAAAGTGTGGGAAAATTGTTTTAAGGTGTTGATGAGATGTCTAGATATGATTTTGACCATTTGGTCAAGGTGACTGTTGTAGGTTCTTGACTGTATGCACATAATTATTGATCTCAAGAATAACTTGAAGTTTTAAAATGTGTCAATAAGTATTTTATGCTTAGGAAGGTATTAAAATATGTTTGAGACATGATCCAGGTGGTTTCATAGGTTTTTGAATACTTTTGTGCCAGATGGAGTGTTTTGAGTGGTCACTAGTTTGTCTTCTCATGAGCATACATTTAGTAGCTTGAAGGAAGTCATTGTTCCCCATGGAATGGAGGATTAAAATTTGTCATGTTAGTGTGTTTTTATGGTCTCCAAGTGTGTTATCTATCTCAAGTGTCTACAATGATCGGAGGTTGACCTTTTACTAAGGTTTACTTTCAAGGCCTAGTGATTTGGGCATGATTGAAAAAGTGGTATATCTTTGAATTTGGAGGTAAAAAGCTTGAAATAAATTTAAAGGGAAAAATGGGTAGCTAAATAAATTTTTAAAATGGTTTGAAGGTAAGTAATTTTTATTTTATTCATGTTTTAGCTCACTAGGAGGCCTAATTTACTAGTAGGCTAAAGAAGGATGCATGATAAGGAGGATGAGTTGGATGCTAATTCTTGGCATGTCTATGGGGGAATGGTAGAGAGATTCATATATGAAATTTCATGTCTTGAAATGATTGGAGTATATATTTATAAGGTCTATAGTGGCTAGACAGGACTACAAGGGGTCTAAATGGGCCTAGTGGTGAAATTGAAGCATGTTGAATAATTTTTACAAATAAGGTTGAATTTATTAGTTACATTTGAGTAGTTTGGTATATTTTAATCATGATTTAGGTGTGTTGATTTACGTGGAGTGTCTTTGATGTTCTTTAGAGTGCCTTGTATTCAAAGGTATGTGAGCTTATATGGTACTTTAGTGCTCTTGTTCCTGGTTGAAGTGTTGGTAGATAATCATAGATTTTATTTAGGTATGAATTGGTTGTATATACTAATGGGTATCATTAAAAGTGAATTATGGTCCTAGGGGGAGCTATATTACCAAGCAATTGGTGATAGGTCCAAGGATCTAGGTAACTTGGGAATGTGCAAAGGGAAAGCTAAATTATTTGAGGTATGAGGTTAGTATTTAGCAAAGGAAGAGATGAGTTATTTTTTTCTCAAGTGGAAATGATCTAAGGTAATTCTTTTGTTATTTTATAGTGGTCAGGTCTAAATCTTATAGGCTTATTTGAGCTATGACTAGAGTTGGTTCTTGAAGGGAGCTTGGTCTAAGGGGGAACACTATGGTTGATTCATGATTTGATGTTGACAATTGGTATGCTCTAATTTTTAAAATATGAGAGATAAATGTATGTGCTCTTGGTTTTATTCTTATTTTTCTTGATTAAATATAAAAGAGCTTTGTTGATAGATGAGTCCAATTTGTCATTCTGGTAAAGGGGGAAAGAGAAAAGGAGGTGTTGACATCAATGACAAAGGGGGATATTGTTGGGATATTTTTGGTAGTGATGTGTTTTCATTGATTTTAAGTGTCATTGGTGATGACAAAGTGTCATGAGAGTTTTCTTGGTCTAATATGCATGATATTAGTCTTGGTTACTAGAGAGAGCTTGTGAGAGCAGTTTGTTCTATGGAGGCATGAGTGGATAGCATGGATCATGAAGAGAGAGAGAGAGAGTATATTTTATGTTCATATAGTTGAGAGAGCAATTAAAATCCTCTAAATTGGTATTTAGTGGAGTGCAAGTCATCCTATGCCTTGTGGGCTTGACCATGTATGGTTTCTTATGGGGTTTTGAGTACCTTGAGAGATATATAATGATGAGGAGATTATTATGCTTTAAATATTCATGTGGGACATGTATAAGGTTATAGGAGTTTAGTTAGATGGTTTTCAAGAGTTGGATAGTGTTTTGTAAGATAGTTTGGTCATTAGCCTAGTTGGCCTAGGTGGGCTTGTGAGGCCTTGTGAAGGGTCAAAAAGTGATTTCAAAGTGGTTGAGCTGATATGAGAATGGCGGTTGATTATATAGTTGTGTTAAAAGTTTTTTAAACATGTTATAGGTTAGAGATTGAGCTACAAAGTTAGAAAGTTGGTCTAGAAGCTTCAAAAGTGGCTCAAATGGTGTATTTTGAGCTTGAGAAAAAAGTTTCAATGATCACTAGTATAAATAGAATTTTCATTGGGACCTAAGACTTTTGGAATAGGTTTCACATGGACCTAATAATCTTTTAAATGTATTTTTTAGTTGATTAAGGGACAAATCTTTATGAACATTCATTAAGAAGGCAAACTAGTCAGAAACCCTTTATAAACCCTCATAATGGAGTGATTAAGAAGATATTTATGGTTTGGTATCAAAATGGATTGGTTTATCAAATTTAATGATTTAATGTTTTATATTACTCCTTTATGCATCTCTAGGTGGTAGTGGTGTGTCAGGGTAGTGAGCAAAAGGTATAGAAATATGCTTATTTCTAAAGATTTTAGTGCTACAAGCAAGGCTAACTAAGTCAATGCATGAGATTTGTTGAAACTTAAAAGATATGAATTTTTATTGAGGTATATGGCGTAATTTTTACAATAAATATTCATTGTGTAAATTATCTAAGTTCATCAAGTTGCCTAGTCGCTAGAATGGAATTGGAGCAAACAATGAACAATATCCAAGCAAAGTGAATATATGAATTGGGAAGTGTTCCAGGTAAGTAGGGATGGATATAATGTCTTGGGGTATTTTTTTAATGCTATTAATTATTTTACCTTTATTTTATTATAGGTTTGATGACCTTACATAGGTAATAAGGTGCTTTTAGTGTGGCATATCTAAGTGTTAAAGACTATGCAGTAGTGACCTAAGAAATTGGTATGTTAGACTAATGAATGTTGATATTAAAAGAGAAATATATAATTGAGAGTGATATATATATCACATATAATCTATTTATGTGGAATATATTTTATGAAAGTGTTATTTCATGTGCTAGACAAGGACATATACATGCCTAGTTTTTTAAGCTTGTAGGCAGACTAAAGTGGCCTATTTGGAGAGGCTAGTTTGAGCTATTCTGAGTAGATTTTGAGTTGAGTGAGAGATTGAGATATTATATGAGTTTTATAGCTTCATTAAATTTATTTTTTAGTCATATTTATTCTCTAGTTTTTTTGGACAATTTAAATTGTTTTGATTAAGTTTCTGGTATGAATGACTAGTTTGAGTGATCAGTTTATGTGAGTTGGTTTGGACTTGTGTGAGCTGTTTGAAGATGAATAATGGATTTGGAGGTGTTTTTAAGGTCATGGAGGAAATATACATGAGTTTTTTAGGTATTTTTTTATAAAATATATATCATGCCTCAGTTATTCTTGGCAATATTTTTTGGGTATTTGCAGGACTTGGAGTGAGAGAGAGATTGGCTTGGTTCAAGATGTGAGTTGGAGTTTCAGCTATTTTAAACCTATGGATGAGTGAAAAATGATTTATTTTAGTTATTTTTTATGTTTTTAAATAATTATTTATGGATATTATTTATGTATATGGTCATATGTGGTGAATAACCTATAAGGGCTAATGCATTAGGCCTAATTGAGTTCTAAAGGAGGTTTAAGCTTGTTTTGGGCAATGGATGATCTATGGAGAGATTTTACCATTGAATAAATGTGTGATAATATAAATTTAATTTAAATAAATTAATGTAAATTATATTTTCCAACCAATATGGGTTATATGATGAAGTGATATATATACAGGGTCAAATTGGCCTATTTGTGTGCAGGTGAGAGAGTACAGATTGAAGTGAAAGAAAGAGCTTATTCAAGGAATAAAGATAGGTCATTGAGGACCATAAAAGGGTGAATATAATATGTAATGTTTTATTTATCATGTTCATAAGATAACAAGTAATTATACCTTATAGTCTAAAGGGTGACTTGGTTGAGTGAATGAGGTAAGTATTCCTACCTTGAGAGAAGTAGTTTTGCAAGTTTGAGAATACATTAGAGAAATGTTATAAATAAAATTATAGGTGTTTTAATAGGTTATTAATCACATATGTGGCTGTATCCTCCTTGCTATTTGGATCTATTTAAAGGTCTAATTCGAGCTGGATTAAATTGAGGGGTGGATGCTCCTTGATCAGTTTGTACTAGTCTAAAGTCTCATATTTGTTATATATTTATACGACTATATTCCATTATTTTTCATTATTGAGATTGGTTTTTCCCCCTATAGTGTTTCCCACATCAACGATGTGTTCATGTGATGTATGCTCTTGTTCATGTTTTTATGTATAAGCTCTAATGTTCATGTATGATGAATGAGTTTATGGAATTGAATAAACATTTTTGACTACTGATTCACCCCCCTGTCATTAGATAATTCCATAATAAACATCTACCTAGACTCTCCCTCAATATATTGACCCTAATTAACCTATGAAATAATGGTATGATCCTAATAATTTTTGTTGGTTTCATGCTAGCTAGGGTCTCTCTCACAAGACTTGTAGATAGCTTCACAATTTAGCCATGGACTTTCTTCTTGGTCCAAATTTTGATTTATTTTTAAGTGTCAAAAATCCTATGACATTTATTTCAAATACTATAAATAACATGACAAAACTCAAGCCTTAAATCAAGTAAACACTCATTTAGCTATCTATAAAGACCCCTTGCCTAATCTTCAACCAATCCAAGAAATTCAATACAAGCCCACTTCTTCCACAAATAATGCATAAATTATTTTTTAACCACATTCTAAAGATAATGTGGTTATCATAACCAATATGTGAAGATTGGTGGCTTTCATTTATTCACAACCTATCTACACTCCTCCTTACCATAAGACATATCATGTTATCCAAGATTCTTCTCCAGCTCATTTAAATGAGTTAGAGCAAGATCTTATTTCTTTTAATGACCTAATTTATGATTCTCCCTCAGATGACACATATCAAACTATTTATACTTCTCTCCCATCATCTTCCAATACCAATGACAATCCAATTTCTACTAACACTTCTTCCAGACTTCATGATCAATCTCAACCAACTACTTATTCATCACCAAAAAATTTGCAACCTTACTCTCAATCTTCTAATTCTTATCAACATAAGTTTCAATGCTCTTTAGATCCACCTTTTGAATACTTTCTTAATCATTACACACCTATATCTATCAATATCCTTATGGGTTATGATGAGTGGGATCCCATTTCAGAACTTACTAATCTTCCATACCAAATGCCTTTCCTTGAACTTATTAGGACATCTCTACTAGAAACTACCTCATGAAAATATTATTCAAGATGAATATCCATCACCCTCCTCTATTAGGATGGGATGCTACTTCATCTGGATCTAAGGATATTATTTTAAAGTAATATGAAGAGATGTCCATTAATGTTGATGAAACTCTACACTCCTCCTTACAATAAGACATATCATGTTATTCAAGATTCTTCTCCAACTCATTTAAATGAGTTGGAGCAAGAAGATATTATTTATTTTGATGACCTAATTTATGATTCTCCCTTGGATGACACATCTCATACTATTTATACTTCTCTCCCATCATCTTCCAATACCAATGACAATCCAATTTCTACTAACACTTCTTCCAAACTTCAAGATCAATCTCAACCAACTACTTCTTCATCACCAAAAAATTTTCAACCTTATTCTCAACCTTCTAATTCTTATCAACATAAGTTTCAATTCTCTTGGGATCCACCTTCTGAAGACCTTCTTAATCATTACACACCTATATCTAGAAATATCCTTATGGGTTATGATGAGTGGGATCCCATTTTAGAACTTACTAATCTTCCATCCCAAATTCCTTTCCTTGAGCTTATGAGGACATATCTACAACATAGAAATTGCCTCATGCAAATCTTATTCAAGATGAATATCCCTCACCCTCCTCTGACAAGACGGGATGCTACTTCATTTAGATCTGAGGATAGTATTTTACAATAATATGAAGAGATGTCCATTAATGTCTATGAAACTCTTGCCACTTCTCTTTATTTATGATTTCCTATCGTATCTATTATTATAGATGAGATTATAATATTTGTAGATGATCCTCCATTATTTATTAACATCTAAATAGGTGATATCCAAGTTAAGTGAGCCTTTATCAACAAGGATTATGGAACCTATGTCACCTCTCTTGATTTCATTAAGACTCTTGGGTATTATAAATGCAATCTTAAGTATACACATAGCACATGCCAAGGATATGATAAAAGGTAAATTCCTCCTTTAGGTTGTGTGTGGCTTCCCATTATAATCCCACCTATCACCATTCATGTGAAGGTGATGATATTCAACTTGTTGTAAATATTGTCATTGATGTCAAAGGTCTAGCATTGGTGATAAAGGCCCCATTATATTTAATGGTGTTTTTAATATTCATATCTTATCTAATGTATGTTAATATTTATTTAATATTAATGAATATATGTTTGGTTGTATAAAAGTCAAAAGAGGGCCCATGGAGAAGTTAAAGAGTCATGGGGTAAACACAAAAGAGGAATGGGATGAATTTTCCCATGAAGAGTCATCTTGAGGAATTTCAAGAGTCACCAAGTGAAGACAAAAGAGGGTATGTCACAATTTTCCATGAAGAGTCATCTTAAGGAATTTGAAAGGTTACCAATATAAAAAAAGAGAGAAAAGGATGCATTTGATTATGAAGGGTCATAAAGGGTGAATGCCAAAGGTCATTTGGAAATCTATAAATAAAGTCTTGAGAAGTCATTTGTAATATGTAAGAAAGTGCATGGTTTTGTAATTATTTTATATAAGAAAAGAGGAGATAAATCAAGAGATATTATAGAGTTCTATCATTTGTTGGGTAAGCAACATCAAGAGATAGATGTATTTTATACAAAAGAGGGATTGGTGCTCCTATGGGTTGGTTCTCACAAATAGTTTCTATTTTAATGCTCAGCAAAGGGGTTGGTGCTCCTACAAGTTGGTTCTTGTGAACTTTGTAATTTGATTTAGTGATCATTCATATACTTGAGATTATTCTCTATGGTTTTTCCCACTTTGGGTTTCCATGTAAAAATTTGATCTCTCTCTCTCTCACACACATGTGGTGCATGTTATTATTTTAGTTTTATTGCATATCTTGAATGTGTGATTAAGTGGTTAAATAAAAGAAATAAGATTAAGTAAAAGATATATAATATACTGATTCACCCCCCTCTCAATATATTTTATGCTTAACAATTGGTATCAGAGTAGGTTCCTTTTGAAAAAGTTTTACAACTTGAAGGTATAATGGGGAAAGCACAATGGTTGGATCATATGAAGCTTTTTATACAAATAAGGAACCTTTTTTTGATAGGACAGATTATGTTTTTTGGATCATAAGAATAAAGACTTATTTGATGGTCCTTGGATTCAACATTTGGAAAGTAGTAGTGGAGGAATATGAAGAGCCATAAACACTTATAACAACTATGATATAAAAGAAGGCAAGTGAAAATAATGTTAAATATTTAAATGATATTTTATGTGGCTTATATGAATCAAAACTTGTTAAAGTTATAAAATGTAAATCTACTCATAAAACTTGGGCAAAGCTTCAGAATATTTACAAAGGTGATGGAAAGGTTCAACAAGTGAAGCTTCAAGATTTCAGAAGATAGTTTGAAAGCTTGAAAATGGAAAAGGAAGAAAATATATAAAGTTACCTTTTGTGGGTTGATCAAATAGTTAATCAAATTCAAGGTCTTGAAGAAAAGTTAGAAGAGTAAATCATGGTAAAAAAAGTTTTGATATCTCTACCATTGAGATATGGTGCAAAAGTTTTGGCAATTGAAGAGATGAAGAATTTAGCCAAGCTAAAGCTGAATGAGCTACATGGTATTCTTATGGCATATGAGATGTGGACCAAACAAGAGAAACCCTCAAAGAGAGAAATTGATTTCAAGATATCAAAGAAAGAGAAGGCTAAGATTCAAAAATCAAAGGACAATTTTAGCAATGATGAAGGCCAAATATGAAGCTTTATTCATTTGTAAGCGAAAAGGGGCAAAGGTAAATATCAGAGAAGATTACCTTTTAGATATCCTAATTATGGAAAGATTGGATATTTTTTTAGCTAAGTGCCTAGATAAGGGTAATGGTGACAATGAAGAAGGAGAGTCTACATACAAGAAGAATTTCAAAGGAAAATTCAAGAAGGGATTCGAGAAGAAGAGTTTGTATTATAAAGATCCTATCTCAGCTAAAGATAGTGGAGTTAGTGATTCAGAAGAAGAAGAGATTCTATTTATAGTCATACATGAAGATGCCTCCACAAGCAAAACTATAGATGATTAAGAAGAAGAATAGGATGAAGTTGAAGTGAATCTAAAAGGAGACATCATTTTTGCCTTAGAAGAGTTAAAATCTCTTGAGAAGAAGAATCAAATATTGAAGATCTAGATTGAGAAAAATGAAAAGGAGTCAAAGGAAAAAATTGAAGATCTACAAATAGACTTTGAAGATGCTAAGAAGAATGAAAAAATATCTAATGGCATAGTTGCAAAAATTAAGTGAATAATGTGAAAGGTATGTTATTGAAATTGCTTCTTTAAAAGCAGATCTTGAGATAGCAAATAAAATAATCAATGATAGAGAAACTAATGATTCAAAATTTGAGAATAACACTAATATGTTAAATAAGATATTAGAAAGTCAAAGATCAATGTCAGATAAGATAGGTATCATAAAGAGAAAGGGAAGGAAACTACTTTCATAGACAAGGTTAACACAGAAAAAGGAAAGAGATATGTTGAAGCTCTTACAAAAGAGGAAATAAAAAGGGAAAACGTTAAGAATACAGAGAACATCTCAAACAAATAATGATAAAAGGAACAAGCTACAAAAGACAATCAGGTCAAAGATACACAAATAGGTCTTATTTTTATGGTTACTATTTTTATTGTAATATATATGGTCATAAGAAAATAGAATGTTGAAAAAGGGTTAACAATTTTAGAAATAAGGAGAAGGAAACTCATGTAGAGTCAAGCAGAAGCCACAGCTCTTTTTCTCCTCTATTAGGATTTAATGAAGAGGTCATTATATGTTTAAAGTGTAATAGCTTTAGACACATAGTTTGGTATTGTAGAAGCATGTTTGAGTCAGTCAAGAAGGACCAAAATTTCAAGGCTCCATTCATCAAGAAGAAAGTTTAGATAGGTTCATGGCAAAAGAAATAACCTAAAAAATCTATGTTGGTACAGATAGTTTTGCATGTAAGAAATGAAAAAAATACATAGTTTATTGATAGTGGATGTTTGAGGCACATGACAAGAGACAAGATCAAGTTCATAACCTTGAAGAAGATCAATGGTGGCATAATGAAATTCAGAGATAATACTACTACCAGAATTACTAAAAAAGGTACACTAACTTTGGATAACGATAAAACTAAAAATAAAATTATTTTGTATGTAGAAGGTCTTAAACATAATATTTTGAGTGTAAGTCAAATGTGTGGTTAGAGACACACACTAAAGTTTTATGAAGAAGGTTATGAAATTAGGAGAAAAGATTCAGATGTGTTGGTTACAAATGTTGAAAGAATAGGCAATAATTTGTATATGTTATCAAACATTAAAGGTCAAAGATGTTGTTTGAGTCAGATTTAAGAAAGTTGGCTATGGCACAGGAGAATAGGACACATAAATTTTGACAATCTTATCAACATTAGCAAGAATGAAGCAGTCAAAAATCTTCTAAAGATTAAAAAGACATCTAACACACTTTGTGAACCTTGTCAGCATGGGAAGCAGGCCAGAAGGTAGTTCAAAACAAAAGAATACTCAACCACTTAGATGTTAAAACTTGTTCACATTGATTTGTGTGGACCTATGAGAAATCAACACACTCAAGGTGAGAAATATTTAATATTGTTTATTGATAATTTTTCATGTATGACTTGGGTAATGTTTTTAAAGAAAAAATCAAAATCTTTTAGACATTTTAAAACATTCAAAGCATTAGTTGAGAATGAAATCATTTTGAAGAATATGTGCCTAAGATCACATCAAGGAGGAGAATTCATGTTAGATCAATTTATTGAGTATTGTGAAGATCATGGAATAAATAGACATTATTTAGCAGCTAGAACTCTATAGCAAAATGGAGTAGTTGAATGGAAAAACAAAATAATTTAGGAGATGGTGAGGAAAATGCTAAATGAATTCAAGATACTAGATAGATATTGGAGAGAAGTAGTTGGTATAGTATTGCATATTTAGAATAAAGCATTATTGAGAGTAAATTATGACAAGACTCCTTATGAGTTATGGAAAGACAAACCAGCTATAGTTAATTATTTTAGAGTTTTTGGTAGCAAATGCTTCATAAAAAGAATTGATGAAAAACTGGTTAATTGTTGAGTTTAAAACATATGAAGGTATATTTCTTGTTTATTCTTGAAAAATTAAAGCTTATACATGTTTTTGATTAAGGTGGAAAACTAGGGGCCGAATGTTATACAGTCAAAAAGACAAGAAGGCAGGCAAACAAAAGATGCCAGCATAGGAACAATGGCACAGCTAAGAATAACAGTCAAAAGCAAAACAAAAACAACGGAAAGACCAGAGTCAAAAAGTTCATAAATACATAACTATTAAATTAAAAAGATCATTAAGTTTCTCATTCTCTAAGTTGTTAGCATTCCCAAAATTACCCACCACTTCCAACATAGACATATTCAGCAGAATTTTATTTTGAAGGCCTTTGGCGAAGACCTTCTCCAACTTTTGAATTCAGTCCTTCAAGGCCCAAATTTCAATTTTCCAATCAGTCTCATTCTCCATGCCCTCACTAGCTTCCTCAACATGCATCTTCTCCTTATTTTAGTAGTTCCCATAGTGTCAGCACCCTACTCTTTAGTGACCTCAAAAACTCGAGAAGCTTGTTTCCCTCCAGTGTCCTCTAAAATTTCTTGGATTTCTAGCTCTTCAAAATCTTCTTCTTAGGTTGCTTCATCTGAAGCACTTTTTGAGTAATCAATTAGCCTGGCCTTTGGGGCTAGTTTACCATCAATTTAGCCCGATCTACACACTTCAAAAGGGAAACCTTCCTTACTAATTTAGGAAGGCTTATGAGGTTTGCCACCTTGTCCCCCCGTGGCCGCCCTGCTTGGATTCCTGTGGGTCCCTTCTGTAGTGTCTTCAAAATTTTATTCTTCTCCATCAACCTTCCTCTTCTTTCCCTTTTTTCTTTTAAAGGAGCTGGGGGTATTGATAGGGGTCTTAATGGGGTGGAAAAAGGGGCATCATTGGTTTTGGTAGGAATAGGGGAAACCCAAGATTCATCAATTGCATTGCCAGACACCAGGTTGGAGGGAATGTCTTCATTAACACCACTGATATTCTTGTTTGGCCCAAGGGCATGATGAAATTTATAGAGATAGAAAATAAGCCCCTGGTGTAGGGGAATAGGTTTTATATCTAGATTCTTGGCCATTTTGGCTCTCACCCTCAGGATAGAGTGTTCCAAGGAGGAAAGCAGGTAAAAAGGAAAGCTGATAATAGCATTGCATCTAAAATGATTTAACAAAGGAAGGTGGTAGTTATAAAACTTGGTATAGTTCCCCTCAAGAGTGAAGTACTTCATGAGAATGAAGCACACTCCATCCCATGGCTCTAGAAGTTTGTTGCACTTGAACCCTCCTTGATACGGGATGAGTTCTTCTCCTTCACCTAGAAACAATTTGTGGCTAGCCAAATCCATGATTTTGGTTTTCCTTTAGAGCTTTATACCCTACATAGTCATTCTCATGGCCATAGAAATCACCTTTATAGAGATTTCAAATCTAATACCACCCATAATGACCAACCTATTCAACCAGGAACTCACAAATTTCTCGAACAAATTTTTGTCATAACCATTCAGCCTTTCCAAATACAGGCTGATGCCTCCTTTACAATAATGCCAGACTAATGGATTGTCTTTAAATTCATAGTAGGAGATAGGTTCAGTTCAAATATGGTCTCCCCCCATTCTGTAATTATAGACCTAGCTGGTGAAATTCCTAATTTATGCCTTCAACTTTGAACAAGTAGCTAGCCTTGTTTCCATTTGCATTGAATGTAGATGTGAAGGCTCATTTTATGAAATGCCCTACCTCGGTGACATCTACTCTCATAATTGAAAATAATTTCCCCTTGGTTTTCATGATGTGACTCATGTGCCTCCTCCTCATGATATAAAAAATTAATAATGATAATCAAGGAAGTATTAAGGTTATCATTTTCTGAGATCCCCAATGGCCTTCTCCACATGGACTGCCTTCGAAGGCTATCCTTGTCATCAATGTGCATCATTCCTGGTCTATCATCTCCTTCTAAATGATCTCCCTAATGTTTAGGGGAATATAAGCACCTTGTCACCATACCCTCCATCTTGAGAATTGTTGACCAAGGTTGGCACAAGCATCAACAACCCTATTGCCTTCTCTGTAGGTATGAGAAATATCAACTTCAAAAAACTTTTGTAAAAGAAACTGGATATCAGTAATGATGTCTTTTAGCTATATTCTAATGTTAGATGTTTTATTAACAGCATCTATGACCATCTTAGAATCTACTTAAATATTCAAAAAAATTATTCCAAGGGATATAACAACTTTAATCCCCATAGTAAAGCCATAGCTTCAACATAGTTATTGCTCTGGCAACCAATTCCACCAAAATAGACAACAGACATCCATCTTTTTTCATTCCTTATAATTCTTCCTCCACTAGCTTTACCATTCAACTTGGATGCCCCATCAAAGTTGAGTTTCATCTAATTAGGTTTAGGTGGTATCCATTTAGTCTGAAGTCTCTGTAGAATTTTGGAATTATCATACCCAGGGATAAGGTTTAAAACCTTCCATTTGGCTACAATTTGGCTTTCAAATTGAGATAAGGGTTTCTCCACAAAACTATTATGAGCTGTTGTAACACTTTCCAAAATGGTCCTAGCAAAGGAGTTAAACACTTGAGAATCATTTCTAGTAGAGTCACTAAAAATTCTGTTATTGCGCTCTTTCCATAAAGTCTAACTCAAACATGGCAGAACTTGCTTCCATAATTCCTTAATCCAGGGATGTGTGAAGGTTGAGTTCCAACTTAGAATTACTTCTTTAAGGTCAGAATTGCAAACCCATTCAATACCAAAGTTGTTAAGTATTGTGCCCCATAAATCCCAGGCAAACTCATAGTGGATAAAGAGGTGTGAAACTAATTCCTCTTTTGAACCACACAAAAAACATCTATTAACCAAAGTAAACCCTCTCTTTTGAAGGTTGTCCTGAGTAAGGATTTTGTCATGGGCAGCAGCCCACCAAAATAAGTTGATCTTTGGAATAAGTTTATGATTCCAAACCTTTTTCCATACCTCCTTATTCTGAGCTTTAGGAGTAAGCATATGGTAAGCAGATTTGATAGAGAACAATCCATTCTTATCCAGCCACCAGTATTGTTCATCCTCCCGAGGGAAGAGAGGGATTCTGATCTCTTGAATGCACTACTAGATCTCTCAAACTCTTGGGAGAAGCTCAGGCCTATGCACACAACAATCCAAAAGGTTTTTCTAGCTCCTTATCCCATTATTATTTTCCATATAATCACTAACCCTATCTCCAAAGAATTGGGTAGTCAAGTCATCAATTACTCCATAGTTTCCTCGAGAGATGAGAGCCTTGTCCCTTAACCAGGTATCCTCCCAAAATTTAATCTGCCGACCATTTCCAAGTTTCCACCTAATTCCCTATTTGAGAAGGCTTCTACTTTTTAGCATTTTATTCCATATCATAGACCCCTGGGTTAATCCCACCTATTGAAGAAAGTTGGAATCCTCAATGCTATGCATGTATTTGGCATACATTATTTCCCCCCACTCACTATTGTTATGGATCAGGTTCCAACTACCTTTTGAGAGAAGGGCTTTTTTCATGTTCCTGATGGATCTTATATTAAGTCCACCATGAGATTTTGGAAGACACTTTTTCCCATCTAACTAAAGACATTCTCTATTTGTCTTCCACTCTCATCCATAAAAATTTATTTTGGATCTATTCCATCTTTTCAACAAAATACGTAGGAATTTTAAAAAGAGACATGAAGTAAGTAGGAATGCATTGCAGTGAAGCCTGAAGAAGTTGCAGCTTACCAGCACTACTGAGTAGTTTCCTCTTCCACCCAAGAAGTTTCCTTTGTGTTCTTTCCATAATTCCATTCCAAAAACTCAGAGATACCTCTTTGACTGAGAGTGGGAGACCCAGGTAGGTAGCTGGTAGGCTAGCTTCAACACATTTTAATATATCAATGATTATGTCTAAGTTCATTAGGAGTGTTGAAGAAGTACACATTGCTTTTCTAGAAATTTATGCTTTGTCTCAATTCTATGGCATAATCATTTTATATATTCTTCCATCTTCTAGCTTTAATCATCAATGAGATGCCAAATAAGATGGTATCATCCTCAAACTATTGTATAACCATAGGGTGAAGGGAAGAGGTAGGTTTGATGCCTACTAGCTTTTTTGAGGCTATATCTGCTTGTATGTGTCTTCCCAGTGCCTCAACCATAATGATGAATACGTACATGGAGAGAGGGTCTCCCTGATGAATTCCTCTTGAAGATGAGAAAAACCCTCTAGGAACACCATTAACCAGCATTGAGAATTTAGTAGAAGAGACCACATTCCATAACAAGTAAGACAATTTATCATTAAACCCAATTTTTTTGATCACTTGGAATAGGAAAGTCCATGAGACTTTATCATAGGCTTTAGAAATATCAAGCTTGAGGGCCATCCAAGGGATTTTGCTCTTATCCATGGAGTGAATAGTCTCATGTGTGGTGATCACAGCATCAAGAATCTGCCTACCTGAGATGAAACCTTTTTGAGCAAGAGAAATAATTTTATCAAGCAAGGGTTCAATCCTCATGACCAGTAGTTTAGTACATATCTTATACACAGTGTTGCATAGACTGATGGGTATGAAATCAGTGAGGTGTGAAGGTTGAGATTTTTTAGGAACAAGTACTATGAAGGTATTATTAACTTGTTTCAAAAGTTTTCCAGATCTAAAAAAATCATGAATGGTATTTGTGAGGTTCACTCCTACAATCTCCCAATATTCCTGGAAGAATATAGGAAGAAAGACATCAGGACTCAGGGCTTTAAAAGCACCCATGGAGAATAAAATATCATGGACTTCTTCCTCAGATATAGGCTTTAATATTTCCAAATTATCTTCATTTGTTATCAAACATGGGATTTTATCAATGAATTGATTCATAGATCTATCAATTCTATCATTATTGTTTTCTTTCGTAAGCAGGTTTTAAAGGAAAGCCCTAGATTGCTCCCTTATTTCTTTATCCTTAGTAATAATTTCACCATTATCCATGACAAGATTAGTTATTGAGTTGGATTTCTAATGTTTCATATCTGAGAGATGAAAAAAAAACAATATTCCTATCCCCCTCTTTGAGCCATTGAACATGAAATTTTGGTTTCCAAAAAACCTCTTCTCTTGCCATAAGATTCTTCCATTCTGAAGATAGGATATTATCTTCTTCTAAGGTGCCCTCAAAGTCATCCCCTTGATCTATCAGTTGCTATATAGCCTTGAGTTTTTCCACTATATTTTTCTTCTGCTAGAAGACCTGCCCAAAGCTATATTTATTCCAGCCATAAACTTCTTGTTTAATGTGCTAGAGTTTCTTGACTATTATAAACATGGGAGTACCTTGAATGGGGATATTCCACCATTGAGCCACCATTTGTCTAAAGCCTTTGTGTTTGATACACATAGCTTTAAAATAGAATGGGGGAGGCCCAAGATGTCCTTGTTCCCTCCAATTGAGGATAATCAGACAGTGGTCAAACATGGTTCTAGGGAAAGTTTGTGCCTACATATTCTGATAATCATTCCAGTTGCTTGATATCATAAATCTATCTAATTTAACTTGAATCATTTGATCTCCTCTTCTTCTGTTGGTCCAGGTAAAATTTTTATTCTGTATCTCTATGTCCAATAATCCCTAATCATTGATGAATTTAGAAAATTCGAACATGATGTCTGAGTAATCAATAATTCCACCCTATTTTTCAAAAGGATATAGAGGAGTGTTGAAATCTTTGGCTAACATCCATTTAGTGTGTTGAGGATTATTCCTAAAGCTGCTCAAGTCTATCCATAATTTTTGTCTCAAAGCTCTATTATTCGGTCCATAGACATTGATCAACGTCCAATTCAAGGAATTCATGGAAAATTTGATAATCAAGAAGTGCTTATTATGGGCCATAAGAGATCCTTGGATTTTAGCACTACTCAACATAGTGACAATCCCTCCTGAAGCCCCTTCAATAGGACTAATACAAAAAGCTACCTTAGGCCATATATAGTCAGTAATTTTTGCAAAATTCTCCTCATTCATTTTGACTTCTTGGAGTAATAAAATATCTAATTTATTATCTAAAATGCAGTTTTTAACCTCAAAATGCTTTGAGGGACTATTAAAGCCCCTCAAATTCCAAGATAATATTATCATTTAGAGAGTTTAGGGGGTTGGGTCTCCATTGTTTTCTATTTTCCACTGGCAATCTCCCTAGCAATCTCTATTTGCCTTGTTTCTCTTAGGGTTGGCCTCCCTTGTTTGGGCTCAGTGCCAATATCTGCATATCTTTTACCTTTTCAAATCTTTTTCTTTAGGGTAACCCATTCCTCTTGTTCATTACTACCACTTTGTCCTGCTACCCCTGTTGCTAAGTAGTTTCCTACTTGGTCTCTGACTTCCAGAGCATGGAAAATGTCTATATTAAACTGTAGTTTTGTTACTCCTTTAGTGTGATTTTTGGGTGTTACTTCTTCCTATCCAACCCTTTGAACTTTTTCATCTTCATTGACTTCCTCTAGCAAAAGGTTACCTCCTACCCCTTCCTTAGCCATATTAGTCTATTTTTCTAAAGTGTTGACTATGTTAACTATGGCCTTCTGACTATCATCAGATACTATATTTTCCTTTGGAATAGCTTTTCCCTCACTACTAATGATATCATCCTTTCCATTCTCCTCATCTCCTTTTTTTGTAGCCTTTTGACTATCCTCTAATACTATATTTTCCTTTGGGACAACTTTTCCTTCACTACTAGGGATATCCTCCTTTCCCTTCTCCTCCTCTCCTTTTTCTGTAAAGCTTATAAAATTTATAACAAAAGAACCAAGAAAATAATTTAAAGTGAAAGTGTCAGGATAGAAGAAGATGGAGCACAAAGAATCAATAATTTAGTAGACATTTCTAAAATCATTGAAGAGGAAGATTTTGAAGAATCAGATAAAGATGAGAAGGAGAAAAAGGACACCAAAGCCCCATCCAAATATGTCTAGAGAAATCATAATGAAAGTGATATCATTAGGGACATAAATGAAAGAATTTGCACTAGAAGAATGATGGTAAGTGAATCTGAGCAAGTTAATTTCTCTTTGTTATCTAAAATACAGCCTAAAACTTTTTCAAAATCTAGACATGATAAGCATTGGGTTAAGAAAATGGATGAATAATTAAATTAGATAGAAAAGAATGATACTTGGGAAATAGTGCCTAGACCAAAAGAGCACAATGTGATAGGAAAAAAATATGTTTATAGAAATAAATTGAATAGAAATGGAGAATTGACAAGGAATGAAGCAAGATTATTATGTAAAGGATATGCTCAAATTGAGGGAATAGATTTTGAAAAAAATTTTAAACCAATGGCAAGGCTAGAGGATATTAAAATGTTTCTTTCATATGTAGTGTTTAAACATTTCAAAGTGTTTTAGATGGATGTTAAGATTGTTTTCCTAAATGAGAATCTAGAAGAGGAGTCTACATTAAGAGCTAGAGGGATTTCTTCTCTCAAATGATAGTATCCATGTATGCATATTGAAGAAAGCACTATATATATTGAAACAATCTCCTAGAGCTTGGTATGCAAGACTTGATAAATACCTATAGGATCAAGGTTTCAAGAAAAGATTTGTTGACATTAATCTTTACATCAAAACAAAAGGTGAGCATTAGTTGATTATTGTGGTATATGTTGATGAAATCATTTTTGGAGGAAACATTAAAAAAATGAATTAAAAAATTGATAATATTCAAAAAGAATGTGAGATGTCTATGCTTAGAGAATTGTTATTTTTCTTAGGATTTTAAATATTTTAGTCATATAAAAAAAATTCATATCTCAAAGTAAATATGCCAATAAAATATTTTAAAAATTAGGTTTTGAGGATTGTGCACCAGTTGGCACACCAATGAGTATAAAAAATAAGGTAAGGATGAAGATTCACCCACTACAAATTAATATTTGTATAGATCTATTATTGGTAGTCTTTTATATTTGAGAGCATCAAGGCCAGACATTATGCATGTAGTAGGCATGGTTTCAAGATATCAAGCAACCCCAAAGGAGAGTCATGTTCAATTGGTGAAGAGTATATTAAGATATATCAAAGGGACATTGGACTATGGATTGTGGTATCCCATAGGTATAGATTTCACTTTGGTTGCTTATACAAATTCAGATTGGGTAGGTTGCTTGGATGACAGAAAGAGTACAAGTGAAGGATCTTTCTTCCTTGATGATAGCTTAGTATCATGGCTAAGCAAAAAGAAAAATTTAGTATCACTTTCTATAGCTGAATAAAAATATATTGTAGTGGTATTATGTTGTACTCAAGTGCTTTGGATGAAGAAAACTTTTGAAAATATCAAGGTAAAATATGATGAACCTATTTCTATTTTTTATGACAACATAAGTGCTATTAATATTTAAAAAAATCCAGTGATGCATTCAAGAACAAAACATATTCCAATTAGATATTACTTCTTGAGAGAGCAGGTTGTAGATCAACATGTCAAGATAGAATGTATCAATACTACAGAGAAGATTGAAAATATTTTTACAAAGGCACTACCAAAAGACACAGTTGAGTATCTACAAGAGAAGTTGGGAGTAATTTATTTTACTTCCTACCATTGAGGATCAACAATAGTTGATGGGGAGCTAAGTGTTAGCTCTAGGATATGCCTTTTTCCATTGATGTAAAAGGGGGAAAAGAATAAAAATAGGTACAAGAATAGGTATAGGTGCAAAAATAGGTGTAAAAATAGGTACAAGAATAGGTACAGGTTCCTATAGTAAGGGGGAGTTACTGTATCTTTTTTAGATGGAAGTATATAAAAGTTTTAAGATGTGGTAGTTTCATTTTGATGTTGCTATCAATAACAAAGGGGGATATTTTTGAAAATATTGTCATTGATGTCAAAGGTCTAACATTGGTGATAAAGGCCCCATTGCATTTAATGGTGTTTTTAATATTCATATATTGGCTAATGTGTGTTAATATTTATTTAATATTAATGAATATATTTTGGGTTGTATAAAAGTCAAAAGAAGGCCAATGGAGAAGTAAAAGAATCATGGGGTAAAAACAAAATAGGAATGGGATGCATTTTCCCATGAAGATTCATCTTGAGGAATTCCAAGAGTCACCAAGTGAAGACACAAGAGGGTATGGTGCATTTTTCCATGGAGAGTCACCTTAAGGAATTCAAAAGGTCACCAAGATAAAGACAAAAGAAGAAATGATGCATTTGCTTATGAAGGGTCACCATGTGACTTTTCAAATGCAAGGATACAGAGGGTAATACAAGTTTGGCTCCATTTTCCATGAGGATTGAAGGGTCATAAAAGGTGAATACCAAAGGTCATTTGGAAAGCTATAAATAAAGGCTTGAGAATCCATTTGTAATATGCAAGACAATGCATGGTTTTGTAATTGTTTTATATTAAAAAAAAGGAGAGATAAATAGGAGATATTGTAGAGTTATATCATTTGTTTAGTAAGCAACATTAAGAGATAGTTATGTTTTATACACAAGAGGGGTTGGTGCCCCTGTGGGTTGGTGCTCACAAATAGTGATAGTGTTGGTGCTCTTGCAAGTTGGTGCTTGTGAACTTTATAATTTGATTTGTTACTCATTCATATACTTGAGATTTTTCTTCATGGCTTTTCCCACTTTGAGTTTCCACATAAAAATTTGGTCTCTCTCTCTCTCTCTCTCTCTCTCTCTCTCTCTCTCTCTCTCTCTCTCTCTCTCTCGTGCATGTTATTATTTTGGCTTTATTACATATCTTGAATGTGTGATAAAGTGGTTAAAGAAAAGAAATCAGATTAAGTAAAAGATATATAATATATTGATTCACACCCACTCTCAATATATTTTTTTTCTTAACACACCTTTCCCCTTTCATATAACATCTTGCCTGGTAGGTTGTGGACTTGTCATATGCAATACATCACATATTCCACTTACCAATGCATTAAGTTTCCTCATAATGAATCCATTTATAGGATTCAAGGAGATACCAACCTTCAGAATTTTGAAAAATTCCTAGACCATGGTGTCTTCAATATTTTTACTCTTGAACCTTTGCCTAGTGTTCCATTCCATGAGTCATAGCGTTTCAACTGTCATATCAACTCAATTAGAGGATATAATGGGCATATTGAGCTCATTCATAACAATCTTCCCAACATTTTAGACTCTAATGATGATGATCTCGATAACATTAACTTAAAGATCAAAACTTCCAATCTCTCACCTCATCTCATCTCGTAACTTCCTACATCCTTCCAGCTTCATTCTCACAAGTTTATTTATAATGACATTCTCATAATATTAACCAATACTAGGCACTCTATTCACCAAGATTCCTTTGATGATAAGTTCATCCTTACCTATGTCATCTATCTTCATACTCTAAATTATGATGATGGCTATTCTTTATATGATCCTCTTTTAGGTATCCTTGTCCAGGCCCATGATGTCAAGATTGTTCATTACCACTCTTCCTTACTTGATTATTTTCATTTATCTCATGATTTTATTTCATTTATAATTCCTAATTATTTCATTTTTCCTCTTTATCATAGGGTAGATATGGTGCCAATACCTACAATTTCTAAGGGACCACTTAGGACCATGCTCTTGGATCATGTTATGACTAGGCTTTATTACTTTGTCACACCTAGGGAATTCTTCCTTAGACTTTCTAAAAATCCTAATCCTCCTTTATTAGAGTAAGCTATAGTTAAGCATGTTATTTTTTCCAATCTATTTTATCTTGTTTCCTCTCCTAGTGTTGATGCAATCTGGGCAACAATTCAGGTGATAATTTGGGTGACAGTTCCACCCCAATTGATGATGAAACTTTTGGGAGCCATAACTTTTGCACCGTAGCTCCAATTCACTCACCAGTTGAAGCATTGGAAAGTTAATAATGAGGATTATGTTGTAAGATGACATGATATTTTCTCAATGAATTTTGACCCTCGAAAACCCAATGGAAGTTCCCTAAATTTAAATTTTAGTAATGCAATCTAAAAATAGTAAGTTTTTAAAAATAGTAATTCCTCAAATTTTGTATTGTTTTAAATCTTAGAAGTTGAACCAATTAATCTCACTTGATATTGGTGACCTTCCACATCCTCCCAATGCTTTGAAAATTTGTATAAATTAAGAGGTAACCCAAAATGTGAAGAGAGACATCTCTTCCCAGAGATAAGCATATAATTATATTGCGATATTGTGCAATCCTACATATCTTCTCAAAGAATTCATTATTACTATGTTATTTATATGTTCTTTAAATATTTATCAACTAGATATTATGAGTTTTGGATCATGATGAGCCTCTTCCTATTTCTCCTCATAGTGTTCCTCCTAGTGAGCCTAGTTCCACTCCTTCCCCATCATCACCATCTATTGATTATGGTTTACTTTTTCTGCCTAAGATGGCTCCTTTACCGACCAAATAGGTTGATGAGTCCTCATCAATTGCTGCCATTCCTATTTCACCTCCTTTTATGAGTGCTCCTAAAACCACTTACAAGCATATCTATTGCTTCCATGGGACATATAATCACTCTTTTACCTATTATCGTAAGTTATGAAAATATCTTGATAATTTACATCCTTTTCCCCATCATCAAATGAATCCATACCTCCTTAGAAGGTACTTCCTAAATATCTACCCAAATATGGGGAGGTATATCGTCTATGGCACCTATGTGTCATGTATCACAATGATCATTGACATATTATTAAATAACACCTTAGAGATCATATTGTAGCCATCCCTAGATGTTCTACCATTCCTCCCATAGGTCATTCCCATAAGAAGGCTCCTCATTATTCTCCCATGGATCCACCCTTAGTGGTTTCATCACCTCCTATGGTCCCTTCACCACCTTCCATGCATCTACCTGTGATTCTTTCACTTGTGGACTTTCCCTCACCTATGGATTCTTCTCTACATGTGAGTCCTTCACCCATGGATCCTTCTCCACCTATTATTCCTTATTCTCCCATAGATCATGTTTATTTGCATTTTCCTAACCATATTTTGCCTAAATTTCCTCCTTAGTATGATCCTTTGAGCATTCCCACTTTTTCAATTAAGGAAATTAGAAGAGAAGTATTTTCCTAGTATTCATTGAATATTGATGAGACCTTATCATCAATTCAATTATAGCTTCATAGACACTTATCTGATGTATTGGATAATGTGTGTAGATAGATTTACTAGTATTTATGAGCACATGCATGGTGCTTCCTCATTTATATTTGGATTTGATGTGTAATCTAATCTTATCTTTATTTGATTATATCATTTGGCATTGTCAAATTATTTTTTACCTTATATCATGTTTCTCCTTCTTGTTGTACTATAGTTAGCTTATGTTATCATTTTACATTTCACATATACTTATATTTTCCTCAACATTGTAATCTGTTTCCCTTATCATTGCTTTCTTTTTCTTTAGATTTTTTCTCAAAACACTTCCCTTGTATCTTCATGATTGTTTGCTTTCTTATCTTTATTTTTCATAGATAGTTGTCATGGTGACTTGGTTATATCTACCCTCTTCCCTTTGATTACTATCTCCTATTATCATGTGATCAGTTAGCAAGCAATCTTTCTCATTACTATTTCATTTCACCAATCCTCATTTGGATCTCTTTTTCCCTTCTTTTTTTCTAAACTAAGCATATACATGGTTGAGACTTGAGATCACATGCTTAGTTCATTGTCAAGTCTAAGTGTTCTAATTAGAATTTTGTCTTGGGTCACTTAGCTTCCTTTAGCCTTTCTCTCATGATTGTTCATTCTAAATATGTATAGATGAGGAATATTAAAAACCCTTAAATATAAATTTAAAATCCAAATCATTTAAAAAAAGGCAATGGTATCAAAAGGAAAAAATATTGAATATTCTTAAGAGTCTAATCACACTAAAAGATGTGATTCAAAACATATCTCTTTCTTATAGTTGAAGCTGAAACTCCAAAATTGCCCTGAAATAGAGCCAAGGTCCTTTAGGGTATGGTAGGCCATTAGATTATAAGAGGAGAATAAAAAAATATTTTAGTGCTACCTAATTTCTCATGCAAGTACCTAATTTTTGTAGTAGATTGATAGCTCTATAAGGGGTCTTGAAGAGTGGGGAACACATTGTGGGAAGTTAGGTCCATTTTAATTTTACTTGTAGCAATCTAACATCATGAGTTGATCTTAGTAGCACACCTATTTACCTATAAAGATTTGTTTTTATAGAAAGAGGGTTTCCTTTGTACATAAATGACCACTAGTCCCTTTGTGTCTTCTCATGACCTAAGTATGCCTCTTGCCTCCTAAGATCTTCTCATAAGATGCCTAGTTATTTCTTCTTACACTCCATTTTTCATTCAATTTCATTTATATTTCTTCTTGGTAAATATTTTATTGCTTACTAATCACTCCCCATGGGATTTTATTTATGATTTGCTTTGTAAGACTAGAGATAAGACCTGACATTCCTCACAAATTACCATCTTTTCCATCTTATTACCCACATTGTTAATTTACCATTCCTTATCATTCTACTTAATAATCTTTATTTGGTACCCCTTAGGTTTTTATTTTGTGATTTGAAGTGTAAGACCATTGATGGGACCTGACCGTCCTCACCAAAATTTCTAATAAACAAGTCACCATCCAAATTACATGTGTGAAATAATAGATAAGATTTGATTAATTATGAGGTTACATATAATTGACATACTTCCCATCTTGATGTTTTAGTATGTTTTATACTTACTTCATTTTTATTTTACCTTTTATTTTCTTATTTTATGAATGCATGTAAGATTACAACCATTTATTGAATTTCTTATACTTCCCAGATTGAATTAGTATGATAAATTTAAGACCAAGATTTTTCAAAATTTGTTTTTCTTTTATATTTCCCATCATGAAATAGTATATTTGATTGACTTAATTTTTGATTTGTTTTTATTACTATTTTTTCCCTTTTACATACATTCCATTTTATTACACTATTTGTCATACTTCTTAGTGTGATATTAGTATGATTTTACTTGTTTTAATTTGGTGCAAAAATATTTTACATTGATTTAAAAACAAATCTCCTTTTACCATCTTGTTTTCCTTTTTCTTGGATTTTTATACTTAGTCATTTTTTATTATTACACATTTTCCAACTTGAACTAATATGTCGTGCATTTCTTTGATTGATTATATTTTTCCAATTCCTTTTCACCTATTTCTTTTTAACCATGCATGTGTAATATATAATTCTAGAAAAGAAACCACACCACATATATTTCCTATAATATATACAACAAAGCTGAATACATGTGTTAGAAAGAAATATATCCAAAGCATCCATATCCTCAACCATAATAAACAAACACAACCACCATATAGACAGCATATACAACCAACACTAATAAGCCAAAAATGAGACATCATATATATATATATATATGTATATATATATATATATGTATATATATATATGTATGTATGTATGTATATATATATATGTATGTATGTATATATATATATATATATATATGTATGTATGTATATACATATGTATGTATATATACATATATACCATGAGTTTGATCTTAGTCTGTCAATCTCTCTGACAACTCCAACAACCAAGACATGTCCACCAACCTCTAGAATCTTAGTCATCTCTGCAACTAAGAAATAACAAAGGATGTATTTGTTCTTCCATGTCATGTATAATCACAATATATTATTTACCCATTATTTTTAGAATTTTAATTAAAAACAAACCTAATTGCTTTTACATTATTCAGTTTATCCTATTTCTAGCTTACCTGGTCCCTCTTTCCCTCATCTTGTCATTTCAGGCCATTCTAGCCCTATTTTGACTTTTTGCATGTTTTTCCATGCTTATTTTAGTTCCTTCATCAACCTAGTTTGACCAAAATCTCCCTATTTTTGTCATAATTTACTTCAAATTTGAAGTAAACCCTCTTATTTTTCCCTTCCTGGTTCTGAGTTTTCATTTTGGTCTTTATAGACTAGTTTCTCGCTCTATTTTAGCTTTTTTGCTTATAATTTACACTAGGTCAACCATATGGATTTTAATCTATTTTAACCTACTAGGTCGACCCGATCGACCTAGTATGTTTTGTGTGCTGACCCAGTACATTTTCCCCAAAATGTGCATTTTTTTAAATTTATTCCTAAATCCTTTCAACCCATTTCCCATCTTTCTATTTTCTACCCTTAGAATTTAATTTTGTTCAATTTTGACATATATAAATGATTAAATTTTTTAATCAATTATTCACTTAATTCAATATAAATTTCAAAAATTGGTTTGAGATCTGTGTTGCATATCTATAATGCACCTATTGCCACCTCTAGGTGTCCTCCTCATCTAGCCTATCTTTCCCTCAACATCCTATATTTGTTTCATCTCATAGATCTCTTTTCTCTCTTTCGCAATTCAAAATGTAAAATGAATTGTCTTTTGCCCTATTTAAAGCCACTTTTTAGCAATTCAAATCTTTCATTTATTTTTAGGTAGATTCCTTATTTTGCCTCTATCTTTATTTTTTCTCATCCATTTTTCAAACCATAAAATGCATTAGAATCATGATGATGGAGAGATTATTTCCCACTAACATATGCCTATATTTCATTTTTTTTTTTTTTGGCTATTTTTTACACTAACTTCTACAAGTTTGCATAGTGTACTCTACATTAAACACCTTCATTTTCTTGCAGTCTACTTTATCTATGTCACTAAGGTAAGCTAAAGTTATGTATTTATCAATATAGTTCTTTCATTTATCTTATCTTCTGCTTACTACACCATACTTAACATCAACATTGTGTGTTATCATGTTTTCTTCCAAAGTACCATCCCATGTTGCACTTACATGACACGTGATGAGCTTTGACTAGGGAATATGTATACACATAATATTTTGAAATTTTATTAATTATTGACACTTCATATCTTGTAAGAACCTATTGAGTCTCAATCTATCTGAGTGCATCCCTTAAGGGGTGCATTGAGAAAGGGGTGGTTAGACCATTGGTGCTTTATAAGATTTTCATTCATTTTTAAACTCTTGCCATCCACACTCTAGACTCCTAAAACCATTAAACCCAAGATTATTCTTCTTATTCCAATCTATTCCCATCATTTATTGTGTTTTATCCTTTATTTATTGCTTTAGCACCCTTTTGACCTATCAATTGTGCTAGGTCAGCCAAGTTGACCTAGTACAGTCTCAAGAATTTGATCTCTTTTAGTTTATTGACCTCTTGGGTGACCTAGCACATACCTACAGAGTTAGCCCCAAAAATGTGCTAAGTCAACTAGTTCAACCTAGCACAGTCAACATTACCAAAAGTTTTTAGGTCAAGTTATCACTATCTATATAAGGTCATTTACCACCATTTGATAAGAGATAAAAATTAAGTGAATAAGTACAAATGAAAATCTACCTATTAACCATTATATTTGGGAAATAAAGCTTTAGGGTTCAATACTTTATTTGGAGCTCTAATCTCATCTTGTGGATAAGTATTTTTAATTCTTGGATAGGTAGTGTAGCCCGCATCTTATTTATATTAGTTATCCTTACATACCATGAAAATCTCTTATAAAACACCTTGGCTAAGGGGGAGATTGAGGCTTGATGGATTCGTCTTCAAAGGTAAGTATTCTTAATTTTATTCCTCCTTTGTAAGAGTAGATAGATAGAACATATGTATTCTTCTCTTCCATGTATTAAGATTTTGTATACATTGATGTGAGTATATGTATTCTATACATGTTTATTTTAGTTGTTTATTTATTTTGTTTATAACCCCCACTTTGTACCACAGCTTTGGTGCACACTAGATTAGATTTACATTTCTTGTTATTAGATTAGTGAAATATTAAATCATAGGAATATTTTAGGGTTGTTATGTGATTATGTTATACTATAGGATTTTGAATCCTATCTCCCATGGTGTGTTATGACTAGTGATCCCCTAATCATGTATAGAGGATCCCCACATTGGTCATGTTCCCATTTAAATTATATGCCCCCAATTGTAAGTATAGGTGTGTTCTATCCCATCTGATCCGAGATCGATTTATGGACATGATGCATTTATTATTCCATAAAATAGGTATAACTAAATATTTTATATTGATCAATCTTATTATTCTATCCATCTCTTTCATTACTTTTCATCCTTGTATGATTGGTTATTTGTGGTTTCTTTATTCATTAGACCATCACATTTGTGTTTGTGCCCATTCATATTTAATCTATATTCTAGTTATATCATTGATTTATGCTTGGTAATCCACCCTACTAGGGCACAACCATATCAAACATCATCTTTAGCCAATCCAGGTCATCTTAATGCTTATAACTGCCTTTGGGCAAACTATTATTTTTGAATTTTTACTCTTGATTATAACCACCTTTGAGAAAATTAGTATCTTGTTTTAATCAATACATGCAATTATTTTATCATTTGAATTAATCTCACCCATAGGTTAATTCCACCTTTATTATTACTTCTTTTTAAGGGACCATCCATCAATAAATGTTATGGTTGGTCCCTCAAGGGGACATCATATAGTTCATCCATTGTAATTAAATTTGTAGGCATGCAAAACTTTTTTCATTTTTTGTGAAGATGTTACTATGCTTAAACTTTTAATGCCTTCCCAAATAAATTCAAATTATAGACACCTAAAAATGGCCACCAATAACCTCCAAACAAGCTTCAGAGCAATTTCTACCAAAATGGACAATTTGGGCTAAAAACACTAAAACATGCTAAATGATATAACCTATCATATATAAGTGCTAATTTTGGCTAGTGTATCCCTAAATGGGGTAATGTATTATATGAGATAGCTAACTTTTATTAGATCATTTTGAGTCAAAATGATATTTTCACACCTGGGTTCTCTAGATTACTCTTTTCTATAAAATTTCTTGTAAAAGACATGTGCCCTTGTTATTTTGTGTTGGTCACATCCTAAATGGGATAATAGATCCAATGTATCTAACATCACCTTCCAATTCCAATACAGTCAATTTTTTAGCCAATAATATGAGATTTTGATGAATTTGATTAATTTGAGCATCAATTGCCAAGGTTTGCACCAAAATTGATAAATCATGTTTAAGACTGATTAACTTGAATCAAGAGCTTAAGTTAATTTTTCATGGAACTTGTTGAATATTTCATTAATGGAAACTGATATTGAATAATTGTATCATCTAAGGCATCATTCTATGGGGTGGCATCCACAAGCCATAAATGCTACAAATATCTGACTAAGCCCTCCCATGCCTCTTTAATGCCTCTCTATCCCAAATATTTATGAGGGAATTTATCAATTTTAGCCTCCAAAATTGAATTTATTATTAGACACACATCTTCAACTTGAGATGGATGGTCCAGGTTCATTTTGATCATTTGCAAAAATTTATAAATACAAGGCCTCACAACCATAATTTTAATCTTGGATAGTTTAAAATTACCATGAACAAATGATTCCAAAGCCTCATACAATTAGTGTTATTATAAAAAATTATTTAAACAATCTAAATCCACCATAAACCAAAGGTTCCAAGGAGATAATGAACCAAAAAACTCCATTGATGAAGACTCTTTGATGCACAAGTTGAACAAGCCACTCTACAAACTATTTAAAAGCTCCAAAGAAGGTGAAGGAAGGTTTTTTTTTCATGTTTTAGTTATTTCTTTCACTTGTATGTTTGTTACTAAGCTCCTCTACTGTCTAGGCCTAGAGATGTCATGATTTTTAGTGTGCTATTTTCATTTTTATTTCATTTTGAAGTAACACTTGATGTAACCCCATATTTGAAATCTAGAATAAATTGCATTAACTGAATTAAGAAAAGCACTACAAGAGGTTATTATTTATAAAATACTAAATGAGATTAGATCTCCTAATCTATAGGATATTACAATTAATCACACCTAAAAAATACCCCACCTAACTAACCTATGTCAATCAAAGGTTAATAATACCTTGAGACATTAAAAATCTAGGATTAATTAATTATTCTAACAATCCCCCTTAATTGATCATTTCTTTAAGAGAAGAAGAGAGAGAATTTATGAATGCCTCAAACTTATCACTTGCAAGTGACTTCATGAAGACATCTACTCACTAATCTTGAGTGGGGTAATATTAGAGCTATATGTTATGCTACTGAACATGTTCACATATGAAATGAATCTAAACCTCTATGTGCTTAGTTCTCTCATGAAACACTAGATTGTGAACAAGATGTAGAACACCCTAATTATCATAATTTAGAACTATAGGCTAAGTCTATGGAACTATAAGTCCTAAAAGAATGTGAAATATCCATATCACTTTGTAGATAGTTCCTATTTTAGTATGATATTATACCTTTGTGAAAGATATAGAAACACAATTATACTTCTTAATTCTCTATGAAATCAAACTAGATCCTAGAAATAACATAAATCTAGAAATGGATTTCTTATCATTAATATAAGTTACATGATCTACATCTATGTATCATGTCAAGAAGAAATTATCATTCTTCTTGTACTCTAGGCCATACTCAACTATACCTCTGATGTATCTCAATACTTGTTTTGCCACTTTTTAATGTGCTACCTTTGGTTCTTGCATGAACTAAGAAAGATAGTTGAAAACATAGCTAATATCTAGCCTATTATATGTCAATTAAATGAGACTCACAATCAAATACTGATAGAGATTTGCATTTAATTTTGGTGATGGATTTGTATGAGATAACTAAAGTCTTACCTCCATAGGTGTTGCAATAGGCTTGCAGTTCATCATCCTAAATTTCTCAAGCAATGTCTTTGTATACTTCATCTATGAAAAAATGTAATGTTCTTTCTTCCATACCTCCAAACTAAGATAATAGTGTAGCATCCTAAGATCTGTCATGTCAAATGATCACTTGAGAACATTCTTAATTGCATCGCTCATCTTCACTGTGCTACTATTGATGACTAGATCATCGACATAAACAATCACTATAACAACCTCCCCCACATGATGTTTAAGGTAGAGGTTAGGATCATATGGACTCATTTTGAATCCATGTTATATGAGATGCTCATCAATATTGATTTATCAAGCTTGGGGAGCCTATTTTATCCCATAAAAAGACTTGATAAGCCTCTACACCTGTTCTTGATTAGGTACCACAAATACCTCAGGTGGAGTTATATAGACTTCCTCTTTCAAATCTCTTTTGAGAAAGACACTTTTTACATCCATTTGATGGAATTTCCATCCAAACTATGTAGCCATAGAAAAAACCATTTTGATAGTCTTTATCTTAGCTATGGGAGCAAAAGTCTCCTCATAATCAATCCTTCTTTTTGAGCATACCCTTTTACAATAAGCCTTGACTTGTATTTATCAATACTACCACCTACTTTGTAATTGGTCTTAGAGACCTAGTTTTATCTAATAGGCTTCTCCCTTAGTGGAAGATCAACAAGCTACCAATTTTTATTCTTCATCAGTGACTGATATTCTACATCCATGGCATCTTTCCAAAGTATAGACTCTAGGTCTTATGTTACTATAGAGGGATAATATGTTTCTTGAATAATAATCATAAGGGCCATATTTACCTCTTATCAAGCCATAATTCAAGTCCTTTATCTTGAAGTATATGTATCTAGTAATCCATTCAAGTTAACATCTCGTATATTACTTATATACCACTTGGGCATATGTTGAACTATAGGTGGTAGTATTGAAGGTCTTGTTTGACTATCTTCTTGATCACTTTCACCATCACTATCTAAAAATATGATAAGACTTTTTCTTGTATCATTTACCTATGTAGAAGGTGGACTGATTCCACCCTTTTCATCAAAAACTACATATCTACTGATTGATACCTTCTTTGTTTCTAGATTAAGTAGCCTATATGCATTTGATTGTGTACTATATCCCACAAAAATACATTCTTTTATTTTCTTATCTAACTTATTTATTTTATTCTTACGAACATGCATATATACCTTGTAACCAAAAACTTGAAGGTGAGTTACCTTTATTTATTCCCTGTCCAAGATTCATGAGGTGTGATTCTATCAAGAGCTTTGGTGGGTGACCTGTTCAACAAGTAGACTACAATGTGACAAGCTTATGCCCAATATGTATTGGGAAATTTTGCATCCTCAACTATGATATGAAAAATTTCCACTATGAATTTGTTATGCCATTATTAAAATCCATTATGCTAAGGTGACTATGGAGGTATCAATTGATGATTGATTCCATTTGAATTGAAATAAGCTGATAATTCTTTACTAGTGTATTCCCCCCCACGATCTAAGTGGAGGGTCTTGATTTTCTTACTAATTTCATTTTAAACCATGGCCTTGAATAATTTGAATACTTAAAAATGTTGATCCTTAGTCTTCAATAAATATACCCACATTTTTCATGAGTAATCATAAACAAAAAGCTAAAAGTATTTATACCCTCTGAGGCTGGGAGTAAAATGTCCACAAAGATTAGTGTGTACTAAGTCCAACTTACCAAGTGACCAATACTCAACCTTTTCAAAGGGAGCTCTTATTTTTTTTCCTAATAAGCAACTAGTACATATATAAGAAGATTTCTTGAGTTTTGGAAGACCACAAACCATATCTTATTTTCTCAATTGAACCAAATATCCATAACTCAAGTGACCATATCTTTTGTGCCATAAATTTCCTAATTCTATATTTTTGACCATAAGTGCTTGATGATCATTTTGAATAAAATCAAGCTAAAACATCTTGATAATGTTGGAAGCCTTTGCAATCACTTTGAAATGCTGAGAATTTTCTTTGATGTGGCAAAACTTTTACCATTTTGGTAATCACATTCAACCATGAGGTTATGGTCAAGTAATTGATTATTAGATAACATATTTTTTGTAAGCCCTAAAACATATAGAACATTTAAAATGTTACAATTTATATTTCTAAGAATAAGTTTGATGTCACCACTACCCTATACTATATATGATGTATCATCTCTAAGTGAAATATTTCCCTTTGATTTTGATTTTGTCAAATTAGAAAACTAGTATTTTCTATCTATCATGTGTCTGGTTGCTCCTGAACCAACATACTAAACTATACTTGGATGATTGGTAGACTCATGTATTTGAGTAGCAAAACCGTATTCCTCATCTCAAGAATCATTGTCTTTAATAACATTACCATGTTTTTTAGGTTTTTAATTTTTTTGTTTCCACCTATTTTGTTGTTATGGTTGCTTATTTTTATTTTGTGGTGACTTATTGAAAGATGACTTCTTGCTCAATGAACCCTATTAAAAATGGTTGTACTAATAATGTTTCAAGTTGTCTTTATTTTCCATAAATTTGACATGATTTAAGAGAACATTAATTGTTCCTTTATTGTTTTTGTTGTTTATTCTACTTTGGAGATTGGTTTTGACCCTTCATGGGTTTATTCCCCTTCTAATTCGATGTGAGTGCATGCTCATCATCTGCTTCCTCTAAATTATGAACAACTTATTATTATTATAATAAATTAACCAATGCCTCAAAGGTTGGTTTTTATCTTGTGACATTCAATATGGTCACAAAAATACTATATGCAGGGGGTAGTGCTCTAAGGACTATAGGGACCAAAGAGTCATTTGTCACTAATTTGCCCAAAGATTGAAGCAAAGCCCACAAAGTTGTAACTCTTCTAAGGAATTATTCTAATTTTTTAGTTAATTTGATATTAAGAGTGTGTAATTAGATCTGAAGATATAATATATGATTTTGATTCTTAGTTTCATATATAGTTTTAAGTTATCCCATGCATCTTTTGTAGTCATAACACTTCAGATATGAGGTTGCACCTCATCTAAAACTCTAAACATGATTATTAACATAGAATTTTTATTAGCCTTGTCAAATTTATATTATTTATCAAATTCTATTGCATGTTTTACCTATGTACCTTCAACTACTAACCAGATATCTTCAAACTCTTGATGTGTTTATACTTTTGTTTTCCATGTTGCATAATTATCACCACAAAGCAATTGTGTCTCAAGGAGCTCAAAACTTGGTCCTAAACTAGACATTTTGAAAGATGAGTATGAAAAATTAAAAGTGTTTTGTTTAGTGAAAAAATTAAATGTGCATTTTCAAAATATTAAAAATATGCAAAAACACATACAAAAATATGACAAATTACACACAATGGACATCAAACTCTATCAAAAATGCGTCAAAGAAGTAAATGAGGCTAAATTTTTTTCCTTTTGAATTTTTAAAATTTTAATTACTCTAGTAGATATATATTCTAAAAATATGCACTTTTGAAAAAGACAACATGAAAATCAGAGTTACCAGTCAAAAGTTATGTCCTCTAAAAGGTCCAAAATACATGAACTAGTCAGCTAAACTGATAAGAAACTAATTTTTTTGGAAATATGGCCAAGAAGAATGTAAAATATAGCATTTCCACTACATAGATATATAAAAAATATCTAATGTGAAAAAAAATCACCTTCTTAGGCTTCACAGATCAAAATTTATGAACCTTGGAAGAAAAAATCTTCAAATATGGTTCATAGTGGTGAAGGACAAGCCCTTATGGGCTAAAAAAAGAGCCCAATAGGTGGTCATATGGTTTGAATAGAGATTGAATTTTTTTTGTGGCATGATGGTGGTGCTGATGCTAGAAGTGGTGGATCTGGGTGGTGCTCCACCTAAAAAATTGATCTTGCACCAAATGAAAACTTCCAGATTGCACTCTACCTTCAAAATTTTACCACAAGTGCCCCAGTGCTCTATTTTTAGAAAAAAAATAATTTTTGGAATGATATCAATGAGATAAATCTAGTGATATAAGATTTGAGCCATGATTTTACAAAAATGTCAAAATAACTACCATTTTTTTGTTGTTCCTCGCTTATTCTACAAAATAAAAACTTGAAAAAATCGTACAAAATCACCAAAAGCTCCAAAAATTCTATTTTTTTTAAATTAGTATTTTTTTGAGTAAAATTCAAAAAAATTACAAGATTAGTTCTAGAGATTCTATATTTTTCTAGATCTAATAAATAATACAAATTTTCATCATAATAACATATACAATCATCTAAAAAATTTATATCTATTCCTCCACCAATTTAGAATTGGATCTTGACTAGAAATAATAAAAGCAAATTCAAAGCTCTCAAATTTGAAATTTAATCTAAAATTTAACATAAATATGGCTATCATTTATCAAAATAAAAAAAATTGCCTATTTTGACAAACTTTTCTCCTTTCATAAATTGGCCAGAATTCCAACAGCATTTCATCTTGGGATGGCTTTAATTGAAGCAACGTGACGCATCCAAAGATCACATAAATCTTGCTCTTGATCTCCACCAAATCTCCAATGATTTGAAAAGACTCCTCAAAAATTTCCTACTCGAGTACCAAATGAAATCTAGAATAAATTGCATTAATTGAATTTAAAAAAAAAAACACTACAAAAGGTGCTTATTTATACAATACTAAATGATATTATATCTCCTAATATGTAAGAGATTAAAACTATTCACACCTAGGAAATACCCCACCTAACTAACCTATGCCAATCAAAGGTTAATAACACCTTGAGACATTTATTAAAAATCTAGGATTAATTAATTATTCAAACAGATGGTTCATGGATGGTTCTTCTTATGAAATTTAATCTCTGTATTATCACTCAAAAATTTGTTAAAGGACAAATCATAGACGATCAAATTTCTACAATTCTTATTCCTACTACCAATCACCTTTAAGGTAGTCTTCCTAATGATAACATTATCTATATTGAAGGTCTAAATCAAACTGTATACCTTAAAGATTACTACCATAATTTCACTATTGATATTGAAGTAATTAATCTTAATGAGTCTATCTTCCCCAATTCTACTAAACTAAAAGTAGTTATCTAAGCACTTCCTAGCATTAATGTTGATTTACAAGAGGATACTTCAACTCTTCACTTTTTTGGTACTAAATTCCTTTAAGGAGCTGGGGTAGGTTACATTCTTAGGAGTCATCTTAGTAATATTATTCCCTTTATTCTTACGAGTCCTCTTAGAAATATTATCCCCTTAGATTTTTGCCTAACATTCAATGTCACTAATAATATGGCAGAGTATGAAGTTTTAATCTTAGGCATGGGAGCCTCCTTTTATTTGGATATCCAATACCTCCATGTTCAAGGAGATTCTCAGCTTATTTATCATCAAGTCAATGGTGACTACCAATACAAAAATGAAAATCTCATTTCTTATCCCCAAATAGTAACTTCTCTTGCCAGAGATTTCATTTCCTTCACCATTGAGCCTATTCCTTGAGATCAAAATTATATTGTCAATTCTCTCACTTATTTTGCATCTCTCTTTCATCTACACCAGGTGCTTATCATTTCCACTTTTCTTATCCAAATAAGGAAATTTATGTCTTTTATTCAACCACATGATTCCATTATCTACCACTTTGAGGGTGCCACCATTTGACAAAGCCCATGGTACAAAAACATCATTCAATTTATAGAATACCAAACTTATTCTTTGAACTTAGATTCTTATGAAAAGACTCACATTCACAAACAATATTTTAAGCATGTATTTTAATATAACATCTTATATTATCACAATTTTTAAGGTACCCTAATCCATTATGTTATGCAAGATGAGGTTTTACCTCTTCTTAAACAAACACATGGGGGAATTTGTGGTGGCCATTGTGGAGGACATGTTACAACCCAAAAATGCCTACATATGGGATAATTTTGGCCCACTCTTGAAAAGGATGCTATAGAATTTGCTATAAAGTGTGATCCTTGCTAGCTTCATGATGATCTAATTCATTCTCCTTCAATTGAACTTCAAACTTTAGAATCTCCTTGGCCATTCTCCATTTTGGGATTAGATCTCATAGGAAAATTACCTCACTCTCAATATGAGCATGTATTTATCATCATTGATACCTAATATTTCACCAAATGGGTCAAGGCTATGCCCCTTCTCAATGTTACTAGTGTTATACTCAACACTCGCCTTTTTCCATAAGGAAATGAGGACCCACTTTTTTTAGATTATTATCTTGATTTTGAGCCCCCTCTTTTAGATGTTTATGAAAATTATAGGAAAATATCATGATCTATCCTTTTATACCTTGGGAATATGGCATTGATATTGAGTTTCCATAGACTAGATCTTTTGTTCTATCAAGTTTGTTACTTTGAGCTAATTATTTCAGACTTGTGTTTTCATGGACTATCTTTTCTATCCTCTTGGGAATTATTATTTCAAGGCTTATGAAAATTATCTTTTTAGACTTATCAAGTCGAACCTATCCTATTTATCTTTGTCAGGCTTTATTTCATGTATGAATTATTAAGGACTTATCTTTATTAGATAAATTGTTGCAAACATTTTATCCAAAATAATTCCTTTGATAGAATTGGTATGCAAGTTTTTTTACCACATGAATTTTTATCGATGTAATTGACATTTCCCTTTGGCCCTTACAAACTTACCCTTCAGACATTTTTTCCTGAGAGAATTAGGTCTTGGGGAGAATTGTTGTAGACATTTTATCTAAAATAATTCCCTTGAGAGAATTCCTCCAGCTTTATTCAGATTACCCTTTGACCTTTCATGAATTAGATCCTTTGGGAAATTTGTCATGGTTAAATTCCCTATGAATTAGATCCTTTGGATTTTTACCAAATAGGAAAGTACCCTTTAGCATTTTGAAATTGTGCTTCAAAATTTTTGAAATGCCCTTTTTACCTTACCAACCTATCCTTCAGGCTTTGTGCAATGTATCCTTTGACCTTATTATTACAACCATTTTTCTCAATAGAATTCCTTTTGAACTTTTTCAATTTCCATTTAGCCCCTCCACACCTTTCCTTTGGGACTTTTGTCTTGCACCTTTGCTTTTTTCAAGCTTTTCCTTTAGACATTTTATCTGAGACACTTTCTTTCAGACAATAAAATTCCTTCAGATATTTTCTATGAGAAAATTAGGTCTTTGGGAGAATTTTTGTAGACATTTTATTCAAAATAATTCCCCTAATGGAATTCCTTCAAGACTTTTGAAATGACCCTTTACCTCTAACTTACCCTTCAAAAGTTTTATCAAGGACACATGCCCTTTGAACTTTTTGAACATGCCCTTCACCTTTTAAAAGTGATTTTTAGGACTTTTGTCATTACCCTTTGATAATTTTGTAAGGGACCTTTCCCATATAAGTGTACCCTACAAAGTAGACTCTTCAAGTATTTTTACCATGAAGTAGACCCTTTGAGCCTTCTACTTACCCTTTAGGACTTTTGTCCTAGTTCCTTTATCCTTTGGGACTCATCCTCTAGGATTTTGTTCTAATCCCATTTAATTTTGAAAAATACCCTTTTGACTTTTTGTTGAGTCAATTTTATCCCTTTAGAAGGGCCCTTTAAGACTTTTTTCCCAAGAATTTTTTCTCTATGAGCTTGCCCTTTAGGGATTTTATCCTAGGCACTTTTTTCCTTCATCCAATTCCATTAGATTTTGTGTTTCAAACATTTTGTTCAACAAAAAGTTATAGAAACAATTCCCCCAAAGGAAACATGACCTTCATACTTCTTGAACCTACCCTTTAGGATTTTTGAAGTGACCACTTACCCTTCAAGACTTCGTCTGAGGCCCTTTTACCCTTCAGTTAAATCCTTTAGGACTTTTGTCCTTTAGCCAATTCCTTAAGATATTTTATCTAAAACATCATGACCTTAAATCCTTTTATGACCATCCCTTCAAGCTTTCCTTTGGACATTTTTCTCCAACAAAAATGACCCTTCAAGAGAATTGTTGCAGATATTTTGTCTGAAATAATTCCCTCAAAAGTTTTCCCCACATAGAAAGCCTATGATAATTCTCTCATAATAATTGCCCTAAAATAAATACTAAACTGCAAATTTGCACCTTTTCTTAGATAAAATTTCATTATGTTTTGAGTTTAATTTAAGATTTTAGTCCAAACCAAAATCATATTTTATTAATAATAAAACCTTAGGCTAAAATATTCAAGTAGGGTTTTTTATACATATTTTCTAAAAGTATTATGCTAAGTCATTTTTTGCTTATGTTTGTAGGAGTAGGGAATCTTGATAAATGACACATGTCAAGTTGATGAGATTAAATTTAGAAATCATGTAGATGTCAGTTAATGGTCATGAGGATGTCATTTAATGGTTGTGTGAATGTCAAATTTTACCTCGGTAGCATGTCAAAACTTATGAGATTAAATTTGATAGTCATGCAGATGTTATTTGATGGTCACAAAGATGTTTGTTGATGGTCATGTAAACATCAAATTTAACCTCAACAACATGTCAAACTTACGAGGTTAAATTTAATAGTCACATGGACGTCTCTTGATGGTCATAATGATGTCAATTAATGGTCATATGAACATCAAATTTAACCTTGTAAAATACTTATTTGGATTTAAATCAATATCTTATGGTGTGTGTCTACTCAAGCCCATTGATTGAATGATGTGAGATTAAGTTGAAATGTCAAATCTCTGTAAGAGTGATAAGTTTCACCATCATGGGAGCCCAACACTTAAATCCACCAAACCTCATTAAATCAATAAAAATATATTGATGATGCAAGATCAAGATTAAATTTTCAAATATCCTAGACTCAATTAGACGTTAACACGTGTCACATTTTAGAAGCTAGAAATATATAGAACACAAATATCTTTGGACTATGTTATATTTATTGTCAAATATTAGGAATCATAGTTAAGACTAGGGATATGAACATGCATGTCTTAATATAAATGATGAAGATAAAAGTGAAGATCTAAATTTTATAAAAGGCATGAGAGAGCATGTAATTCATAATTTAGATTAGTCATGGCTAAAAATAGTACCACTTATTCTAAATTATTGGTAAAATAATTTTAGTACTTCATGCATATGTCTGAGTTCCATTTGAAGTTAGCTAATCTAAAAGATCAATAGGTTATTAACAAAACCTATGAAAGGAGGCATGTACAATTTTGATAAATGGTACATCTTTTTATAGTTTACATATAGTTTGAGTTATAATTATAAAAATTACCTCTATCTTTTTGAACATGCACATGCTACATAACAATGGTAAAGGTTATTTTAAATATATAACTATAAGTAGACTCTTATATGATTTTAGACCATAGTTATAACTACATGTTCTAAATATTACAAGTAATGACCTTGCATGAATTTGGATGATGAGGTGACCCCTTCCCCAACTCTATATAAATAATTATAATCCAACTTGGATTTTTGTTAGAGAATTTTGAATAAAGGAACATCATCAGTTTTGATCGTCAGTGATTGTGTTTGTGTATTTTCTTTCTAATTTTTATGTAACTAGTTGTTACTTTCTTTGGTTATATCTTTCAATAATCCTTAGTGTTCAAATGTATCAATGGATTATTTTGATTGATATACTAATTTTTAGGTGTGCAACAAATACTAAAATATTGGTGAAGATAATCAAGTTCAAATTGATTCATAATTTTGATTGTGTATGAGTAATTTCTTGGATGAAGTTTTCCATGTGTGTGTAATATCTACCTTAGATACTTCACTACCCTGAGCCATAATCTCATGATTAAGGGTGTACAATAACTACTTTAAAAGGAGCAACCTTTGTCTAAGGCCTATGAGTTTATTACATCTTAATCTCCTTATACTTTTTAATCATGTCTAACTGTGTATGTGCAATCAATATTAGCAATAGGCATATGTTCTAAGATTACTTGTCCTTTTAGAAACTAGCTAGGGTAGTGATTCCTAAAAACCAATAAAGCTTTATTTTCTCCCTTACCCTTCCCTCATTTTTTAGTTTATTTTTAGACCTATCCATTCTAGATCAAAATACAAACACCCATCTAATTCATATAGAGTTTCAAAATCCTTTAGGAACCATACCTCCATCTAAAAACCTTGTCAACAACTTGCATGCCCTACTCACTATTCCATCACCATGTTGAAATAAACTTCATACTTATAACTCATGACCTGGAGTGGAGTTCACCTCTATTAATATCTTAAAACATTATAGGCTACCTTTTTATGGTTGTGGTGTGCATAAAACTTGTATCAATAGCTAATTGTCACTAGAAAGAGGGATAACACCTTTGATTGTTCTAAAAGTTTTGATAATGGATTGGATTGATAAAGGACCCATAGATATCCTAGGTATTCAACACAATTTCCCTGATGACCCATTCAAATACCTTCTTAGGTTCCATTATAATCACCCAAGAGCTGATAAAGGGCATCTTATTGATTACACATATGTTATGCAAGGTATGGATGTAAAATTTGAGGATGTAATCTCTAGGTTGTTCCCTTTCACGTTGGGAGAAGAAATGCATGATTGGCCTACAAATTTGGCACCTAGTTTAGTTGGAAGGATCTTGAGGAATATTCATTGATATGATTTGGTCCAAATATAGAAGTTCATGACTTAAAAAATTTAACATCTTATATGAGGTTATATGCAGTAGGTATATTGGATATGAATTATACAAAATCTATCCAAAGAGAAAGCTTGTTACTTTGCCCAAACTAAAACATAGTGGAAGGGTTTAATTTTAATCTAGGCACTATACACAAGGAAGAAGAGATCTCAAATGGATAGGATGATTGGATCATCAAAGAGGTATAAAATTATATTACATCCGTCAATGAAGAAATTATAATGTTACAAGAGAAATTGAGATATCAAAAACAAAAAGAGGAATTCATAAAGCTAGGAGAATTGGATCATGATGATTCCATCCCGATATTTGATGAGTTAATTAAAGAAATAAATGATGTTAGTGAATAAATTATCAATTTAAAATAAAATTTCCAACCTTTTTGGTAGCTCTATGAGATAGAATATGTATAAGTAGAGATTCAATTTATTTGCCTTGTAAAATAAGATATTAGCTTTGAAGACAACATTGATGACTCTTGTGACTATTAGTCTACATTATAATCTTTATCAAAAGACTCATTTGATGATTGTATTCCTAGCTTATTCTCCTATGATCATGTAGGCTATAATATTGAGATTTTATATTATGTCATACCTAAGGCAGGTGTGTATTTTTATCATGGGGCAAGTGAAAAAGGTATGTTGGATTCCTGAAATAATTTGATTTTATTTTTGAGCTCCATTCTAAAGGAATTAATTCACAAAAATGCTCATGCCTTGATTTGATAGATGTTGAATTAAATTTGGTGCCTAAATCTAATGTGCATGACACTATGGTTAATTATGTGATTGACCAAGAATCCCTATGTGTTTAGGCATCAACTTTACTTATCATTAAAGCAAATACCTTTGATTGCACATATGATACCCATGAAGTTACATGTCTTCCATAGCATAACTATTCAAATGAACAACAACAAAAGGATCAACAACATGCATTGGAGGAGATGATCCTTTTAGAATTAATAGTTAATGAATCTATCACTCCTAAATTAAGAAATAGTGAGCCCCAATTAAATAAAAAATTTCTTTTTGATTTGGAAAGTCAAGAGTTGATTCATTCAAATATTGAAGGTCACACTCAAATTGAGAGTTTCGATGAAGATTTTGAGGAATATGTTGTTAATGATTATACATATGAATTTGACTCTATCTTTGAAGACCTTTCCCATAAACAAATCATAGAGGATGATGACTTTCAAGACTATAGGTTAGATCTAATATCCATCTCAATAGGTACTTTTGAGGATTATTTGTCTGAATTAGGTTCTCCTAAATACATGAGTAATAGTGGTGAGATTTTAGAATGTATGTATCATAGGGAAGAGTTATTTATTTATTATGTCTAGGATGTCCCAATGAGTAACCCTATTTTTTTTTACAATATGAGGGAAATGCTCAAAATTCTACTGAATGAATACAAGGATGTCCTTGCCTATCTTAGAACTTTAATGGGGAAAACCTTTTTATTACCAAAGAGTAAGAAACATACCAAAAAAATTTTCCAAACCCATCCCCATCCTTTTTTTGTTTTCTTTAGAGTAGGAGTAGGTTAGGTTTCTTGTTTTCTATCAATTATTTTCATTAGATTAATATTTCTTACTTTCAGTATTTTGCTTTCATAGATTAGTTTCATGTTTTTGAGATTAGATTTTAGTGTTTTCTTAAATTAGCAATTATTTCTTTCTTTGACAATCAGAATTTGTTTACTCTGACTATAACCTAGTTAAAATCCAAACCAATTGAGCTTATGACTTGTGGAAAAGGAGTAAATTAAAATCTTGACACTTTGGGACTAATTTACAGATTAAGCATATTTTTATGTTTTTTAGTCTTTGGGATGAAGGTATGTAATCATGTATTAATCTGAATGGTATCATAATTAAATACTTTTACTAGGCATATAAAAGTTGTTATCAGAGTAATTCATACAAATTTAGAAAATTTTCTTATTTTCTTGGATCAAATGCACTTATAACATTTAATACCTATTGGAAATGATAATTATAGGCATATGTATAGCTAACAAGTATGCTATAGTAATGATTTATTTTATAATTATACTAGCTCATTGGGGTCCCATCTCTTCTATTTTCCATTCAAAAAAAATAAGAGGAAAGAACCAATGGATTCAAAAGATAAAAATAAAATCTAAAGAAAATAAAAAAAGTCTCACATGATGAAATAAGGTCAATGTACCATGCATCATGATCAAATAATAATAATGGAATGATAAGAGAAGGATCCCAAGGTATCTCTATCAGATTTATAGATGTCTAGATGGTAGTAGTAGCAATACCTAATCTTCCTTTATTTTTTGATCTTTAATAGATATTAGAAAAAAACCTACAACCCCATCAAATCCTTTGAAAAACTCATCACAATAGGGGTTAAATAAACTACATCTTTTGACACACATAGATCCACAAAATTAGAAGGCAAGTATGTTGTGTGAATCAACTTAGGAGTCTTTTCATGTTTTTGATTTAAATATTCATCTATGGCACACTTCATGATTTATTTAAGATTGAAAGCTAGAGTTCTAGGTTCATGAATACTCAAGAGTATTCTCCCTGTAAGTCACTATTTGTTGTACCTAACACCCCCTTTTTCCATAAGGAAATGGGGACCCACTTTTTCATATTATTATATTGATTTTGAGCCCCCTCTTCTATATTTTTATGAAATTCTTGATAAATATCATGATTTAGCCTTTTATACCTTGGCAAGAATGCATTGATATTGAGTCTCCATAGACTAGATATTTTGTTCTATCAAGTTTGTCACTTCGAGCTAATTATTGTGGTCTTATGTTTTCATGGACTATCTTTGCTATCCTCCTAGGAATTATTCTTTTAGAGCTTATGGAAATTATATTTTATGACTTATTGTGTCAAAATTAATCTATTTTTATTTATCAATATTTTTACCACGTATGAATTATTATGACCTTATCTTTATCAAAGAATGTTTTACAAATTTTTTGTCTGAAATAGTTCCTTTGATGGAATTGGTCTATGGGATTTTTTTACCACATACATTATTATTGATGTAATTTACATTACCTTTCAGCCCTTCAAAACTTACCCTTTAGTCATTTTTATCCAAGAGAATTAGGTCTTTAAGAGAATTATTTTATACATTTTATCTGAAACAATTTCCCTAACATAATTCCTTCAACCTTATTCAAATTTCCCTTTGGCCTTTTACAAATTAAATCCTTCATGAATTTTGTCATGGATAAATTCCCTATGAATTATACCCTTTTTATTATTTCTAGATATAAAATTACCCTTCAACATTTTGATATTTCCCTACAAAACTTTTGAAATGCCCTTTTTGCCTTGCCAACCTGCCCTTTGGGATTTGTGCAATGTGTCCTTTAACATTATTAGTGTAGCCATTTTAACTGATAGAATTAATTTAGACCTTTTTTAATTTACCTTTAGCCACTCCACACGTTTCCTTTGGGACTTTTGTCCCACACATTTGACTTTTTCAAGCCTTTCTTTTAGACATTTTATTTGAGACACTTTCTTTCAACCAATAGAACTCCTTCAGACATTTTGTTTGAGAGAATTAGGTCTTCAAAATAATTGTTGGAAAAAAATTTCAAAGCAATTCCCCTAATGGAATTCCTTCGGGACTTTTTAAATCATCCTTTACCTCCAACTTACCTTTCATAAGTTTCGTCAAGGACACATGCCCTTAAAACTTTCTGAATATGCTCTTTGGCCTTTTGAAATTTCCCTTCAAGACTTTTGTGATTACCATTAAATAATTTTGTAAGGTCCCTTTTCTATCGAAGTTTACCCTATAAATTAGAACCTTTGGGAATTTTTACCATGAATCAAACCCTTCGGCCATTCTACTTACCCTTCGAGACTTTTATCCTAGATCCTTTATCCTCTAGGACTTATCCTTCAAGATTTTTTTGCAATAACCTTTGCTTTTGAAAAATACCCTTTGGCCTTTTTGTTGAGGCCATTTTATCCCTTAAAATTTTCCCTTCGGTACTTCTATCTCTAGCATTTTTTTCCTACAAGCCTGCCCTTCGAGACTTTTATCCTAGGCACTTTTTTCCTTTAGCCAATTCCTTTGGACTTTGTGTTTCAGATATTTTGTATGATGCAAAAGTCCTAAAATAATTCCAGTAAAGGATGCATGCCCTTTAAACTTCTTGAACCTACCATTTGAACATTTTTAAATAGACCCTTTGGAATTTTTAAAGTGACCACTTACCCTTCAGGATTCATCCTAGGCCCTTTTGTCCTTCAGCTAATTTCTTTAAGACTTTTATCATTTAGCCAATTCTTTCAAAAAAATTATCTGAAACATCATGCTCTTCAGCCTTTTTATGACCATCCCTTCAAGTTATCCTTTAAACATTTTTGTTTGATGAAAATGAACATCTGGGAGAATTATTGTAGATGTTTTATCTAAAATAATTCCTCTGAAACTTTTCCCTCACACAGAAAGCCCATTATAATTCTCCCTCAATAATTTCCATGAAATAAAAATCAAACTAATAAGTGGCACCTTTACTTAGAGAGCATTTCATTATGTTTTGATCTTAATTCAATATTTTAGCCTAGGAACAAATCATATTTTATTAATGCTAAAACCTTAGGCTAAACTATTCATGCAAGGTCTTTTATACATATTTGTTAAAAGTATTATGCTAAGTCATTTTTTTCTTATGTTTGAAGGAGTAAGTAATCTTGAATAAATGACACATGTTAAGTTGATGAGATTAAATTTGACAGTCATGTGCAAGTCAGTTGATGATCACAAGGAAATCATTTGATAGTCATTTGAACGTCAAATTTTACCTTAGCAACATGTTAAAACTTATGAGATTAAATTTGAAAGTAGCATAAATATCATTTGATGTTTATGAAGACATCAGTTTATGGTCACATAAATGTCAAATTTAACATTAGAAACATGTCAAATTTATGAGATTAAATTTTATAGTTATGTGGATGTCATTTGATGGTCATGAGGACATCAGTTGATGATTGTGAGAACATAAAGTTTAACCTCATAAAGTATCTATATAGATTCAAATCAAGATCCTATAGTGCATGTATACTCAAGACCATTTGATCAAATGATGTGATAGTGAGATGAAATGTATAATCTCTATGAGAGTGACAAGTTTCACCATTGTAGGAGCCCAACATTGAAATCTAATGAACCATGTTAAATCAATACAAGCAAATCAATGATGTAAGATTAACATGGACTTTTTAAAGATCTTGAACTCAATCAGATGTTGACATGTGTCATATTTTAGAAGCTAGCAATGGAAAGAACATGAAGATATTTGGACTATGTTATATTTATTGACAAACATTAGGACTCATAGTTAAGACTAGGGATATGAACACGCATGTCTTAATACAAAATAAGATGAAGATAAAAGTAAAGATCTAAATTTTATAAAAGGGCATGGGTGAACATGCAATGCATAGTTTAGATTAGCCATGGATAACAATAATACCATTGGTTATTAAACATTGGTAAAGTAATTATAGTACTTCATGCATATGTTTGAGTTCCATCTGAAAGTAGATAATCCAAAATATCAATAGGTTATTCTGATAACCAATGAAAGGAAGTAGGTATAGTTTTGATAAATGATGCATCTTTTTATAATTTGCATATAGTTCGAGCTATAATTATAAAAATTACCTCTATTTTTTGCACATGTACATGCTACATAGCTTTAGCAAAGGCTATTTAAAATGAATAGCTATATGTAGACTCTTCTATGGTTTCATACCATAGTTAAAACTACATATTATAACTATCACATGTAATGACCTTGCATGAAATTGGAGGATTAGGTGACCCCTTCCCAAGTCTATATAAACAATTTTAATCCAACTTGGATTTTTGTTATAATTTTTTTGAATATAGGAGGAACATCAATTTTGATCATCAACAAATGTGTTAATGTATTTTATTTCAAATTTATATGTAATTAGTTATTAATTTATTTGGTTATATGTTTTAATAATATTGAGTGTGAAAAAGATATAAATAGATTCTTTATTATTTTTATTGATATACTAATTTATAGGTGTGAAACAACTTTTGAAAAATTGGCAAATATATTAGTTAAGATAGTCAAGTTCAAGTTGATTCATAATTTTGATTGTGCATGAGTGCTTTTTTGGATGCAATTTTCTATGTGTGTGTAATAACTAATTTAGATACTTCACTATCCTGAGCCATAATCTCTTGATTAAGGGTATGAAATACTACTCTAAAAGGAGCAACCTTTATCTGAGTCTTATAAAAAAATTTCTTCTTTATCTCCTTAGACTTATTAGTTGTGTTTATGTATGTAAAATCACTTATAGTAATAGGCATAGGTTCTTAGATTGATATAAATTAAAATAATTTAAACTAGATTTAAATCACCATAAAATCACATAACCAGATTTTAAATGTGAAATCAGATCTAATTATGTACTAACATGCATCATAGAAATAATTCCTCACATCATAGTTAATATGAAAGCATAAATGGAGAGAATAAAATAGTAATCATACATAACACAAATCTACCATGGTTCACCCAATGTAGACTACATCCACCAAGAAATTACTCAATATAAATTGTAATAAAAAATAAGATTACAATGAACTCTCATAGAGATCAAATATCTCTTATAGAAAATGCTACACATATGCTATGCTGCACTTTCACTTGCACCTACACAATAATGTATCTCATAGGCTGTTATACCATACCCTACAATAAACATATGCACTTTTCAAAATATTTTCACTTTGACTCTATCTCTCAAAATCCACACTTGTAAATAAACTCATTGACCTCTAAAAGTCACACCACACCTATATATAGAGTAAATGAAAGAAAATACACCAAACAAGGAAAATTATGCAATGATTATCCAAGATAAGCATTATCCACCATATGACAACTCTCTCCCTTAAGCAAGCTCATCCAAAAGCCCACCTAAGGAGGAACTCATCATTTTTATCTCTCCTCTTCCAAAAAGCACATTTTCCAATGACCTATGATCACAACCAACTCCATGAAACAAGGAAGTCATTCCATTTTCCAATTAAAAACTAACTCCCTAAGATCAAGGAATTTAACATGGAAAATAGGAATCTAACAACTAACTCCATAAAACATGGAATACATAGAAATTAGAAATATAAGGAATATTCTACTCACATGTGGATCAAGGTTCCACAAAAGGTAGAGTGGGGGAAAATTCTCTCCCCACATTTTTTGAGCTCTCTAGGCCACAAAAATATATCCCTATGGTAATGTGATAGCCCCAAAGGGATCCACATTCAAAAATATTCCACTTGGAGAACATTTCTCTTGAACAAAATCTATCACTGCTCTATGACCACTAAGGGTCTCAACTTATCTAATGTGACCACCTTGGTTATCATATCCCTTGGATTTTAGCTAGTATGAATCTTCTCTAGCTTCATCAAGTTTTCCTCCCAAGTTTTAATGATGAAGTGATAATGTAACTGAATGTGTTTCATCCTCAAGCAAAAATCAAAGTAATTTGCCAAATGAATAACACTTTTACTATCACTGTGTAGTCTCCCAACTTCCTACTCATGCCCTAACTCTTGAAATAAATATTATAACTGAATCATCTCCTTTTTATCCTCTATGATAGCAACATACTCTACCTCTATGGTTGACAAAGCCATAACCTTCTATATCCTAAAAATCCAACTAATCATTGTATTTCCTATAGTAAATATATAACCTATCATACTTCTACTATCAATATTGCCTACCATATCTAAGTCCACATAACCATGTAAAGTGGTATCTAATCTACTATAAAATAATGCAACATCAATGGTTCCTTTCAAATAATAAATAATCCATTTCACTACTTACCAATGCTCATAATCAGGATCACTCATATACCTACTCATAACTCCCACTACTTGGACAATATCTAGCCTAATACAAACCATAACATACATCAAGCTACCAACTATTGATGGGCAAGGTACCTTGGACATCTTTAGTTTTCTATCTACTATCTTGGGACACTTCCCCTTTGATATTTTCCAAATGAGTACCAATAGATTTAGCATCCAATATGCTAAACCTTTCCAAAACTTTTTTCACATAATCTAATTAGGATGAGATCAACTTCTTCTCCTTCCTATCATGAGTAATCCTCATACCAAGAATTTGCTTTGAAGCACCCAAATACTTCATAGAAAAGGAGTCACTAAGCTATTTTTTAAGCATATGAATATGTTGTATGTTCTTTCTACAACTAACATGTCATCCATATACAAGCATAGTATAATAAAAGAACCATCATCAAAAGTTTAATGTACATGTAATGGTCAGAATTACACCTTTGATAATCTTTTTCCAACATAAAACAATAAAATTTCTTATACCATTGTCATGGAGCTTATTTTAGGCCATACAAGCTCTTCTTTAGTTTGTACACATAGTTCTCCTTCCCTTTGACCTCATATCCCTATGGTTGCTTCATAAACAACTCTTCATCCAAATCATCATGAAGAAGAGAAATTTTCACATCTAACTATTCTAAGTGCAAATACTCAACTAAAACTAAACCAATAACAGTCCTAATAGAAGCAATTTTTACAATAAGAGAAAACATCTCGTCAAAAGCAATACCTTATTTTATGTAAACCCCTTGACCACCATCCTAGCCTTATACCTCTTTCTCCCTTCATCCTCTTCTTTTATTATGAAGATACACTTATTTGGCAATGGACTCTTTCCCCTGGGTAACCTTACCAAATACCACATTTGGTTATCCATGAGAGATCTATGTTCCTCATCCATGGCTTGCTCCCACTTCATCCTAGCATCTACCTACATTACTTCCTCATAACAATTTGGTTCTCCATTGTCAGTAAGTAATAAATAATTTAAAGGAGAAAAATGTTTAGGTGCTCTTATTACCCTAGAAGACCTTCTTACCATAGGAGTTTGGGGTCCTTATGTAGAAGGTTCCTAAACTGGTTCATTAGATACTTTATCATCCGTAATGTCATCCAATACTATGTACTCTTTATGTTCTTATTTATATTTTCAAGTAATTCTTATACATGACTTTTTCATTAAAAAATACATCTCTAGACCAAAATATTTTCTTATCCTTAATGCTCCATAAATGAAAACCAAAGTCATCCTCACCATGACTAACAAATGTGTATTTTTATGATTTTGCCTCTAACTTGGTCCTATCCTCTTTCTTAATGAAAGTAAAAACTTCACATCCAAAGACTCTAAGAAAATAATAATCAACATTATTACTAGAATAATATTTTTCAAGAATGCCTCCATCCAAAGGCATAGAAGGTCCTCTATTAATTAGATAAACTATTATGCTAACTACTTCTACCCAAAACTATAAAGACACCCTTCATGTAACCTCATTCTCTTAGCATGTTACATTATTGTTCAATTCATCCTTTCAGATACCTCATTCTACCATGGAGTTCATAAAATAATCTTTTACCTATGGATTCCATTTTTAGAACAATAATCAAATAAAGAATTACTACAATACTCACCTCCATTATCTGATCTGAGACATTTTAACTTGAGACCTATTTCATTTTAAACCAAGGCTTTCAACTTATTAAAAGTGTCAAATACATCATATTTCTTTTTAATGTAATAAACCTAAAATTTCCTAGTTACAGCATCAATTCAAGTGATATAATAATTGGAATCACCAATAGAAGATACCTGAGTTGGTCCCCATACATCTGAATGTACGAATTCTAACTTGTGCTCTTTCTTTGTGGGTCCAACCTTCAGGAACTTAACCTGCTTTTGTTTCATACACATATTTCTCATACATGTCTAGATCTATGTATTTTAATATAGGAAACCTATATTTTAATATTTCCATGCCTTTATGTCTCATATGATCGAGCCTATAGTGCCACATAGTTGCATTTCTATGTACAACAACTAAATCAAAAGAATCAACACTACTATTTAAATATAAAGTACCAAATTTATTTCCTCAAAAAATCATAAGATCACCTTTAGTAACTTTCAAACAATTTGTAGTAAACATTACCAAACAAACCTTACTTCCCAATTGCCCCAATGAAACCAAATTTTGTTTCAACATAGGCATGTGTCTGACATCCTTAAGTAGACATGTGTTTTCATTCTACATTTTAACCTAAATGAAACCTTTCCCTACTATATAATATGGTTCATCATCACCAAGATAAACATGTCCTAAATTATATTTAACATAATCAATAAAATAATGCCTATGTGGGGTGGCATGAAAAGAAGCCCCTAAATCTAATACCCAAGACTCAAAAAAACTATCCATAGAAAGAATTAAGGCATCTTGACATGATTTACTTGATGTCACATTTATATCAATAGTTTCCTCCTTATTATCATTCTTATGCCAAAGTGACCAACAATCCCTATTGAGTGTCCACTCTTCCCATAATACCAACATATCATCTTAGATCTAGATCTGGATTTAGATCTACCCTTTAACTTTCCATGGTTGCCTTTTCTCTTATCCTTTTACCTCCCTCTAGTATCAATAGATATATCATTACCTAAAGATGATTTACCAGTGATTTTCCTTTGCATTTCCTCACTAAGAATCATACCTACAACATCCTCAAAATTTAAGCTTCCCTTGGTAGGGACTACATTACTCACAACCATAACCAAGCTATCCCAACTATCAAGTGAAGAACACAAAACTAAAAAAGCTTTAAGTTCATCATCATACTTAATTTTAATAAAAGTGAGCATACTTACAACCATATTAAAATCATTTAGATGATTAAGAATTGAACCATTCTTAGATATTTTCATGTTAAACAATCTTTTCATAAGCAAAATTTTATTAGAAGAAGAGGGTTTATCATATGATTTTACAAGTTTATCCATGAGATCCTTTATAGTTTTCTCATCAAAAATGTTAAATGCAACAAAAGATGCAATCCATAATCGTATCGATCCTAATGCCTTCATATCAAGCAATGACAAATCCACATCACTCATACTTATAGGTTATTCTACTTTCCCCTCCAAGGGGAGATGAAGCTCCTTCTGATATAAGTAATCTTCCATATACCTCTTCCATAAATAAAAATTATTACCATCAAACTTATCAACCTTGAATATGATCTCTTCTCCCATATTTCTTACTCAAGCTAATAACCTTTCCTATAATTTACCACTTTATCAAAACACAACCAATGGCTCTGATACCAATTGTTAGGAATTAAAATAATTTAAACTAGATTTAAATCACCATAAAATCACATAACCATATTTTAAATATTAAATAAAATCTAATTATGCATTAACATGCATCATAGAAAAAATTCCTCAGATCATAGTTAATATGAAAGCATATATGGAGAGAACAAAATAGTAATCACACATAACATAGATCCATCATGGTTCACCTAGTGTGGGTTACACCCACCAAGAAAGTACTCAATAAAAAATTTAATAAAAAACAAGATTACAATGAACTCTCACAGAGATATAATATCTCTTGTAGAAAATGCTGCACATATGCTATGTTGTACTTTTACCTACACCTACACAATATTGTATCTCACAAGCTACTATAACACACCCTACAATAAACACCTACACTTTGTAAAATATCTACACTTTGACTCTATCTCTCAAAATCCACATGTGCAAATAAACTCATCAACCTCTGAAGGTCACACCATACCTGTATATATAGCAAATAATGGAAAATCCACTAAACAAGGAAAATTATGCAATGCTTATCTAAGATAATAATTATCCACCATGTGATAACTCTCCTCCATCTAAGCAAACTCATCCAAAAGCCCACCTAAGGAGGAACTCACCATGTTTATCTCTCCTATTCCAAAAATCACATTTTCTAATGACATGTGATCATAACCAACTCCTTGAAACAAGGAAGTCATTCCCTTTTCAATTAAATAACTAACCCTCTAAGATCAAAGAAGTCAACATGGAAAATAGACATCTAACAACTAACTCTATAAAACATGGATTATATATAAATTAGAAATATAAGGAAAAACCACTCATATGTGGAGTAAGGTTCCACAAAAGCTGGAGTGGGGAAAAATATGCTCCCCATATTTATGGAGCTATCTAAACCACCAAAATATATCCTTATGGTCATGTGATAGCCCCAAAGGTCTCCACACTCAACAGAGAGCACTTGTTCTTTTAGAAACTAGCCAAGAGAGTGATTCCTATAAATCATAAAAGCTTTCTTTTTTGCCTTACCCTTCTCTCATTTTTTGAGTTTGTTTTGAGACCTGCCCACTCTAGATCAAAAGATATTCACCAATCTAATTCAAATAGAGTTTCATAATAATTTATGAACCACACTTCCATCTAATAGCCTTATCAAAAACCTACATGCCCTACTCATTATTCCATCAACAGGTTAAAATAAACATTATACCTACAACTTGTGCCTAGAGTGGAGTTCACCTTCATTGAGGTCTTAAAATGTTAGATTTTAACTCATTACAATTATGGAGTAAACAAAACCCACACCAATAACTGGTACCACCATATCTAAATTTATTCTTTATAAAAATCATTTGCTGATTTGGTGTTCCTCATACTATCATTTTAGATAATGGTGGTAATTTCAAAAATAAAGATGTCAAATAACTATGTGCTAAATTTAAAATCAATCACAAGTTTTCCATGCACTATCATCCACCATGTAATGGCCAAGTTGATGTCACCAATAAAATCCTTAACAAAATTATCTAAAAGATAATTCTTTAAACTTTCATAGATTAGCATCTTCATCTCTATCTTATTCTTTGGGCCTATTACACTAGCATACCTACTACCATTAGGGCAATGCCATTCTTGCTAGTATATGGCTCTAAATTAGTTCTCCCATTATAAGTTGATATTCCCTCTCTTTGTGTATCTCTTCATGGTATCATACCCAATGAATAATTACATGAAACTCACCTTCATCTCTTGATCTCCTTGATGAACATCATCTTTTTGGTTTGCAACATAATCACCAATATATGGCCTACATTTCCAAACAACATAAAAAAAAATCAAAGTTTTTCACATTTAATGTTCAAGATCTTATCCTTAAATTAGACTACCCTCATGATAAAAAAGGTAAATATGCCCAAAAATGGTGGGGTCCCTCTTTAGTCAAATATATTCTTGGTCCAAGTACCTATCACCTTCAAACAAATGAATGTCATACTTTCAAAGATACCACTAGTGCACAATTCCTCAAAAATTATTTTGCCTAAATACTTTACTTATTTTCTCTTATTTTATATATACTATCTATCTAACATCTTTTTTTAGGATACTTACATGGGTTTCATGCTCTATAGTAGCTCCCTCTTGTCTAAAACCATAATCCTTCCTTTGGGTCTTTTGGTTTCCCCATTCTCTCATGAGTACATTGTAAAATTGTGGATAAGGCCTGATCTTCCTCATGATTTTAAATTTTTTTACCATTATTTCCTTTTAATTCAATCACTTTTCGACACACCTTGGATTTTTCTTTTGTGATTTGTAGTGTAATACCATGGATAAGACCTAGACTTCCTCACAAATACCATCTTTACCACCATTTACTTTTCACATGCTTTGTTTTAACCCTCGTGGGTTTTTATATTATGAGTTACATTTTAAACCCATGTATAGGACCATATCTTCCTCATAAAGTTACTATATTTTCCAATATTCTTTTTCTAAAATGTGTTTGCAATGGTTATGATTTTGCGATCCTTACTCTCAGCTTTATCTTTTTCTTATTTTGTAGATAAAAGTTTTGACAATAAATGGTGTTATCATGTTTTCCTACATATCCCTCATTCTTATAATAGGGAATCACATTTTACTACCATTGTACCCCTTTTTTTCCCTTTATCACATTTTTTATGATTTAAATCAATTCAGTTTGTTTCATGTTTCATTCCTCTTAATATTATTTCCTTTCATTCCACATTGTCTAAAATAAGGTCAAAGTCAAGATAACACTTTTATTTCACCTAATTTTACAAGACTTTTAGACATTATGCTCTCTGATGTTTCTATCTTAGTAACCAAGTCCCAATTATTTAAATGAAAATCATCTTTAACAACCATGTTTGGTTTTCCAAATCCGTATGGAAGAGGAATAGAAAAATCCATAAATAAAGTTAAAATCCAAATCATTTGAAACAAAAGGCATTGATATACAAAAGGCAAAATAAAAATTTCAAAAGCCAAAATCATACCAAAAGACATACTTCCAAGCACATATTCTATCTCTAATTAAATCTCAAAATCTAGAGTTGGACTCATGCTAGATCCAATGTCTATTGGGATGTGGTATGCCATTAGATTGGAAAAATAGAATTCAACAAAATCTATGGTGCTACCTACTTTCTCATGCAAGTACCTAATCTTCATAGTAGACTGATGGCTTTGTAAGGGGTCTTGATGAATGGGGAACACATTGTATGAAGGTAGGTCCATTTTACTTTTCATGCATATAGCCTTCATGGGATGATATACATACTTCATTTGTTGACCTAAGACTTATGTGGCTAGGATAAGTTCTTCATACTCCTTAAGGTCAAAAGTCCTCTTGTTTTGACATACCTAATTTTAATGTCTTGACTTTGATAAAGAGTTCCTTTACCTTAATTTTTCCTTCATTCTCCCCTCGACCCATTTCATTTCCCCCTTCGATAGGTAAATTGTGATTCTAAAGTTGTTTTCCCTCTTGTTTACTTCCCTCTTCTTCACATCTTAAAAACATGCTAGCACTACTTTGTTTTAGTTTTCTCTATCCTAAGAACAAAACAACATTTTTGAGTGACTAGGATTACTTTTTTTTTACATCATGGCTCTACATTTATAAACTTTATTTGATCACTTTTTACCATTTATCATTATTTAACTACCCTTTTTACAAACACCTAAGTTCATTTTCCCCTTTTATGCACCTTTTTCCATTGTTGAGTGAGATAATGATTGTTACTACTCACTCATCAATGTTATTTTACCATTTATTTTACCATTTTATTTTTCTTGTCCATCATTATTTAATTAAGGATTATTATTGCTTTCACATTTATGTTTGATTACCATCTTTTTTTGGCATGTATCCTTGGTTTGACTTGGTGAGTTTTCCTTTCTTACTTAAGGTTTACTTATTTAAGTTTTTTGATCTTTAGTAGCTTTGGATTTTTGATTACATGATTTATTATTATTTTTGACCTATTTATTTGGTTTAACATAGCACTTGTCACCCTAGATTACCAAATTTCTAAGCAAATCTCATCCACATAGAACCAATTATCTTGTCTTTCCTATGTTTGTTTGTTTTTGCTCTTTACTTTTTCATTATTGGGTTTGTCAAAAGCAGTCTCCATGTCCACCACAATAAAAAATACAAACACAATAAAAAACCATCCAACGATAAAGGTAAGTCAAGGTATGCATCACTTTTAATTTTTTATTTCTTTTCCATCATTTACTTTTAGTTATTTTATTCTTTAAAATATTGAAACTTGTTTTAACATCAACGTTATATGTCATCATGTTCTTTTCTTGAATCACCATCCCATTCTACACTTAGATGACATGTGATGAGATTTGATTGGGGCATATGTATACACATAATATTTTCAAAATATATCAATTATTGATGATTTATATCTTATAAGAACTTGTTGAGTCTCAATCTCTCTGAGTGCATGCCTTAAGTGGTGTACTAGGAAAGGGGTGGGTAGACCATTGGTGCTTCATAGGATTATTCTCCCTTTTTCACTTGATGTACACATACTTTTATCCTAAAAACATTTACCCAATAATAATATCCAATTTACACCCTCCTCCTATGAGTTACCAACTTCATCTATCCTTTCCCTATCTTGAATCCACTATCAGTAGATTTAAGACTATGTCAGTTGGGTCGACCATGTGTTATTTTTTCATCAGCCCACAGTGTCGACTTAGTTCATTTTTAGCATTGTCAAAATACTACTAGGCTGATTGGGCCACCATATCAGCCAAAATTTTTATAGGGTTAGATATACCTATATATACACATTCATTTTGGTCATTCTTAAAAATATGAGTATGTGAGTTATTATTCATTTGCACTTCTTTACAATATGTTCTTCCACCATTCTACTTAAGGAGTCTTAGTTAGGGTTTCTACTTAGATAATCTAGTCTTGTTGATAAGTTTTATATGCTTGGGTCTTTCCTAGTGATCCTTAAAAACCACAATAACCTCTTGTGAAATACCTTAGGCTAAGGGAGAGATTTGGTCTTGGTAGGTTCATCAATTCAGGTAAGTATCTCTAAATTTGTTCTTCTCTTTAGTAGATAGAATTAGCATAAGTAATGGATTTTGATTAATATTAATCCATATCTCCATGCATTAAGGTATTAGCTATACGTAAATAAGTTTCTCTTATACATGTTTACTTTTATGTTTACTAACCCCATTTTATGCCACAAGCTTTGGTGAGCAGTAGAACAGGCTTTTACATTACTTTATTAGCATAGTGAATATGAAAACTTAGGACCCCCTTAGGTTTGTTGTGTGAAATTTCTTAGGCTAGAGGATTTTGAACCCTACCTATAAAATTTATTATGATAAGATATCCCCTAATTAGGTCTAGTATATCCCCATCTTGGTCATGTTCCTGATTATCTAATATATCCCCAAGTGAAAGTGTAAGTAGGATATTTCTTCTCTGAGTTAGGATTGATTTGTATATCTCTTATATTTTTTGTTTCATACACCATCCTTCCTAAATATAGAGGATACACTAAATATGTGTGGGTTATGGGTGAAATGTTCTGCTCTTTTACCTCTATAGCTAGTTTATATCTATGTAGTGTGTGATTCTTATGTTGGAGTGATTGTGATGGACTTTCAGCAAAAGGATCAACTTGTTGTACCTGAGAGGACTAGACAAAACCAAATCCTTCCATAATATTTACTTAGAACCATTTAAATTTAGCTTCTTTGCCCATAGTATCCACAGTACTATGAACAAGTAGGAAATTGTACCCATAAATGTGAGTGTACCTACTTGTAGACTTACACTATGCACACTTATTTCCAAAATAAAAACTATTTTTATTCCTCCTCATATAAATCACTAGCCATGTCTATGATCATATTCTAGTAGACCTCCTATTCACCAATTTAAAAGTTTTACCATTCACATTCTACAACAATCTAAGGCACATGTGGGTCATCCATCTAGGTCCTCTATCTATGAGTCTTCCTTATGGGGGAGAAAATGAGTGATGAATCATCAAAGATTTATTCTTTCCTTAATATGATAGAGAAGACATTATCAAAGAATTCTGTGTAATGTCCATCAAAATGGGAACATCAGACAAAATTGTCTATAAATTGGTCACTCTATGAACAAATAGAGTTTTCTATTGAGTAACTTCCATCTAGGCCATATACATATTGATGACCAATGAAAAATTCACAAATAGATCTTTATGAATCGCATGAATGTGAACATAAATTCCCTATGGAAGATTCACCACCATTGCATGTTGGCCTAAAACTGTATCATAGGTGGTGGGATTCATGGGTTACTGAACACCATTTCTAGAAGTTCATCCCACCATATACTAAATAACTATTGATACGTATGGTAATTAATTTCATTGTGTTTCTAGTTGAGGTTTTATAATGTAATATCTAGACAATATTCAACATCTATATTGATAATGCCTTCAAGAGACTTCCACTATGTAAATACCTATAATAATATTAGAAACTGATATTGAAAAATGCATTTCACAAATGCAAAGACTTTTACAATATTTTTTATCAACTCAACCACCAATAATTATATATAATAGAATTATTCCCATTATAATATCATACAATGCATAATGTTAATGATGCATTTGGTGGCCTCCTTCATGGCTTTAGTGGTTTGCCAAAACATGTATCAATACACTCTACTAAGATGCAGATAGATTTATCAAGGATATTATCTAAAGGAATGATATAATTTCCATTGGTATAGGCCTCATTAATCTCTATTATAATCAAAGGAACGTTTTAATTTTTAAGGCATTAGAGATCATCTTTGTGATACCATGCTTGTGGCTCTTTCCATCACAACCTCATTTATATATAGTGATATACATAGATAAATAGATCTTTCCACCATTGTACCAACCCAATAGAAATTCCATTATTTCATTGATTTGACCAAAGGTATGAATTTGAATTAGATGCTCCACATTGGTATTATTGAATCTATATAGTGGTGCAATTTCTAATGGTTGTGCCTCTAGTACTACTTTATGAACAAATAATATTTTTTAGCATGTTTAAGTGAAGGATATGCCTCAAGATATAAAAATTTAGCTTGGCATAAATTTATGACAACCTTAATGTCTTCTAATTATGCATCAAAGAGAGTTTTGATGAATTTAAGCAATGTAACAGTGGCCATTGTGAATATCTTTGCACTAAAGGGAAACTAGTTGGAATACAAGATTACAAATTGGTGCATGAGAAATGGATAGAGGCTCACCAATTAGTTTGAAAATAGCTAAGGATAAAATGATGATTCAAATATAAACATGGGATATATATAGGTGGTACATGATTAATATTATTATTGAGATTTAAATGCACCAAAATTGTCTCAGGATCTTCTTTTTGAAAACATTAGTAATTAAATCTTAGAATTGATCAACTATCACACTTTTTTCTGATGTGACATATTTTTATGGTGGTTAGGTAGAGTGATATGATGCACTAAATTTGTGAATTTGTTATTCCCTTGTTTTATGTGGATTACAACACTAATTTAGAGTTGATGCAACCTATCTCACATGCTTGGGTATTAACACCCATCTCTTAGCTGTTATCTATCATCAAGATTGTTATCATACATAGCTTTCCTAGACTTAATTATCTTACCTTGCCACTAGTTTTAACCATGGTATATATGATTTCCTCCCATTATGAATATTTTATCCTACTTGAGGGTTATAGGATCAAATTTGTGTATATGAACTTATAAACTACAAAGATAAGATAGTAAAAACCAAACCCAATCCACACAACATAGAATAAGGAATCCTACACTAAAGTGGTGTGAATGAACACATGTTCCTTATTGAGTACATTACTTATTGGCAATGGGATTTGAGCCTAATTGTATTCAATTTTAAAGTAAATATGTTCCCTTATAAATATCATAGAACCATCATTCCTAGTTATGGTAATGACTGAATAATATATGGTCCCTTCCAATGGATGTTCAATTTTCCTAGAAAAAACATAACTGACTATCATATAATAGGATGGGTTGATCCATCTAAAAATATTTAGTGCATATATTCTTATCATGCTAGGATTTCTACCTACACTTATTTACATCTTGCATCTATTCTACTCTATGGTGGTCTTCATCCATCTTATTGAGGTCTAATACCCTATTCCTTAAAAATTCTTGGTCTCCAATACACATAATGATTGTGATCTGTAGATTGGATACAAAATATTCTAAGGGAATTATTGACTCTAGACCATAAACCAATTAAAAGGGGGTAAACCCTGAGGCATGTTTGTAGTGCATGAGATATGACCATACTATGATAAGAAGTCTATCTTCCCAATCATTACACTAAACATGATAGACTTTTATAATCATATTACCTAATACTTTGTTTGTAGCCTCTACTTGACCACTCATCTGAGGGTGATAATTTGTAATTTTGTGGTGTTATATGAGGAATTCATTAGTAAGTGTTTTTATAGTTTTGTTCATAAATTGTGTACCTTTATCACTTACTATCTTGATTAGACATCCAAATCTGGTGATTATGCTCTGATGTAATAACTTTGTTATGTTTTTTGGACCACAACTAGTTGTCACAACATCTTCAACCCACTTGGTGAAATAATTTATCATAATGATTATATAGTGTGCATGAATGTGTTTTCTAGGTAGACTGATCGATCTGACAAAATCAATTCCCCATTATTTAAAGGGTTATTATGCAAGCATTAGTTGGAGTAACATTTCATCCTAATGGTTTGACTTTCCCATCTTTTGATATACATCACATTATTGTGTGATTCAATGTGCATCTTGAAATAAATAAGGCCAACATAGGCCATTTTTTAAAACTTTTATGGTTTTAGCATCCCCAACTAACTGAACTCTACTAATACCTTGATATGTTTCTTCAAGTAATTAAGGTCATTCATTATCAAGTAAAACTCTACACATCACTTTATCCTTACCTATATAGTATACAAATCCTTCAATGATACTAAATGGAAGGGACTTAATAATAAACTTCTTATTTTCTCATTCTATGTAATGTTCTATAAATGTCCCCAATTCTAAAAACTATGTGATCTCCTCTAATTATTCTAGAATCATAGACACCCAAAATAAATGTGTATTATGTTATGTGAATTTCCTCTAGCTCTTCACCATTTTATATCTAACTCAAATGATTTTGTTCAACATTATCTTGATTAGGTTTGACATTAGTATGAAACTTAAACTCCTAAACAAACATTAAGCATTGAGATATCTAACCTCTTAAAAAAGGTTTATTTACCAAGTAACGCATAGGTTGATGATCAGTGAACAACTTAGATGGTATAGCTAATAAGTAATGGAAACATATCTATAGTGAAAATACTATCACAAAGGATTCATGCTTAGTAGTAGTGTAATTATTTTCAAACATAGTTTATTTTTGACTAGCAAAATGAATTGGGTGATTCAAATCACCTTCTCTTGGCTATGTTAGGACAACACTAATTATGATCCCTGATGCATCCACATGTACATGGAATGACTTATTCAATATATAAAAATCAATATTTGTACAAGTACCAATATTTGATTTAAATCAATGAATGATGCATGGCAGTCATCTATCTAGTTTAACCATGTATCCTTCCTTAATAGTTTCTATAAAGGGGAAGATATTATAGTATACCCCTTAATAAAATTTCCATAGTAGCTTGTATCTCTAAGGAAGGTCATACCTTTATCATAATTCTAGGTGGTGGCATTCCCATAATCACTTTGATCTTGGTTGGATCCACCAAGATACCTTTACTAAAAACTATGTGATGTAACAAAACCCCAAAGGGTGTAATTTTTTTTTAATTGAGCACTATATATATTTCTATGCATATATCTAACATTAATATTATTTTGGATAAGTGACTCTAAAATAATGAAAAGACTACCCAATCATCCAAATAGACTTTTAAAAAATCATGGATGAAATACTTGAATGCATCTACAATAACCCTTGAGAAAATTGTAGGTGCATTTTTTAATCCAAATGGAATTACCTTATACACAAAAAAAACCCATTCTATCACAAATTTCATCTTGACTTTATCTTATTCTATAATTGGAATCTGATGGTACCTATTAAAACCATTAGTAAAGGAATACATCTTATGGCCTTTGACTACTTACAAAAATCCATCCATAAAAAAGATAGGAAAAGGGTCATTAACACAAGCCTCATTTAAAATATGATAATATCCATAGACTCTTATCTCACTAGTATTCTTTGGTTGAACCACCATAGGACTCACCCAATTAGATAAATCCATAGGAAAAATAATTTTAGCCTCTTACATGTAGTCTAGTTCAACTTTGACCTTTAGCTTCATGTTTGGGTTAAAATGGTATGGTATTTTTTTAATAATTCATGTTCACTCCTTTAGTTCAATATGAATCTCTCCCAGAGATGGGTTCACACCCTTGACTTTAGTGAACTTGGTCAGGAAGACATCCTGATAATCTTGTAGAAGCTGTAGTACTTTGGATATGTCTTCTTATGACCAATTATCACTAATATATGTCAATTTTGGAATGTACTCAGTCCCAATATTCTAAATGTGCTCCTTCAAAAGTTTATGGTAAATATTTCATTCTTCCTCAAAAATAGAATCATGTGGTAGCTGTTCAGCTTCCCATTTTAGAATGTTAATATGCCACAACCTTTTTTATTTAGATGATTATATGCTTAGACCAATAAGTATCCAAACTTATGGTTATTATAATTCTATGAGAGCCATATCATCGTCCTCGGTTGAATCAATTTTCCACTCATCTTCATCTTATATTCTATGGCATGGTTGAACAGAGACATTGACCTTATTCTTCTCAGATTTATAGGCCTATAAAGCTTGATTCAAATTATAGGTTGTATTATGAGAGGATGATGAATAAATTAATACATCTAAGTTTTCAATCCTCCCATGGTATAGAAAAACCTTTATATTCTATAATGCCTTGTGTTTTGGAAGATTGTCATCTTTGAAAATAAAGGTCTGAATGAAATCACTTTGAACCTGTTCACAATGTCATGTTTCCCTTTTGTGCTCTTGGTGGATATACTGATTAGTACAAAGGGTCCCAAAAGTGTAATGGAAAATATGTACCTACTACTTTGGATCTATAGTCTTTAAAATCTGTACATCAATACATCAGTAGATATGAAGCTCAGGGAAATCTTGTTCATGAAATATTGGCCAATCCTTCCTTACTCCTTCTAGTAACTAGAACTAAGCTAGAAGAATTTAACAAGCATCATCACATTTCATAGGTGCCTCCTTATATAAAAACCACCAATTTATATAAATTCCCTTAAATGAATATTCTATAGCACCAACTCTTTTGTCAATGTCAGGCTCATATTGTTAGAATTGTAGTATAAACTATCATACATCCTCCATGGAAAAATAGTGTGGTAGTTAATGTTATATTGAGAAAACCAAGGTTAGAACTCATGGTCACCTTTTATGTATTTAATAATTTGAGTTTTATAATATACACTGACCAAAGAATCCATATACCAAGGTATAATTCCTTCTCTCATTAGTTTTATGTAATCTTGATCTATTTGAATAGCTTGGTATAAACAATCTATGTTTGACTAAGTTATTGACCTTATAGACATAGAGTGTACATCATATACTACTAATGATAGAATCTCCATATGTGGTAACACAAAATTTATAGGTAACTCATTTAACTAAAAAGTTACCTTGGGTAAGTTTGTGCAATTATGGAGGAGGTCACATTTAGTGACTTGCAAGGCTTGTCACTTATCTTCAGTATTCACCTTCATCTAATTGTTTTCACCATAAATATATGGATAATATTGATTTTTATGAATAAAATATGATATTTATCCATAATTATTTAAAAAATCACTATAATATTATCTTCTTGATGGGCTTTCAATTAGTTCCTTACTATATTGATGGTCATCTATACATCATAGGCCCATTTTTTTCCAATTAGTATAGTTTAATGCATCTCATCCATCTTCATATCTATGAATTTAAATTCACCATGCAATCTCAATTATGTGAATCTGATCTCCACATCCTCCAATTGACCAATTGGTTCAACATACCTGTAATATATAAGACTCAGTGTAATTGAGTTGTAACCTAGTGTAGGTCATCCAATAACAACCCATGTGGACCAAGGGATCATATTGATAGTGCTACCAAAATTGAACCTTGCATTGGGTGCCTCATACCTTGTGATTTAAATATCCATTATTGGATCAAAATCCCATGTTTTTTTTGTTTTTACATACCATATCATCCAATCTTCTTTTATTGGCCCTTTACTAACAAGAATCTCATCAAGACCATCAAGAGGACATTGGAGAACAATCAAAGAGTATGACACACCAAGTTGAAGATAGCCTTATGGGCTGATAGGATTAATCCTAAGAGATTATATGGTAACTCTCTCTTTGTGTTTGTTTATGGGAGAGAATCTAGATTGTCTATATCTCAAGATGTCTCTACTCTAGAACTTCTACATCAACTAGAACTATTTCAAAATACTCCAATGAAAGTTAGATTGATGGAGCTAATGTAACTAAAAGAAGCTAGAGATAATGGACATAACTCCATGGAACACCATCAAGTGCTCATGAAGAAGTCCTTTGACAAAAGAGTGAGTTAAAGAGTGTTTAAGGAAGGTGACTTGGTTCTAAAATGGGATGACGATAGAGAAAAACCAAGTAGACATACAACATTTGATGCCTTATGGAACGGTCCTTACATCATTATCAAGTACAAGTAAAGTGACTCCTTTCAGTTGACCAAGATGAATGGATAAGAATTGTCTATCCTTATGAATGGGATATATCTAAAGTTCTTCTATAATCCTTGCAAGTCTATTTTGTACATAGTAGCATAGGTGTGTGTGTTTAGTCTATTTTTATTTCAATTTGGTTGTGTTCCCTAAGTTTTATAATTAAACGCATGTGTATATGTTTTAATTTGTTGTTGTGTTCCCTGAGTGTTTCATAGCACAAGTGTGTTTCCTTCCCCCTTGTTTGGTGTGTATCTTTACCTTTGTGTGTGTGGATCAGCTAGATTGTGTTTTTTGAGTCAAAGATATGTTCAAGTCATTTTGGGTGCCTATATGAATGACTCTATGCCCAATAGAAGGATTTAGGCAAATGGTCTTAGGTATAGTAGGCATGCCACCCCTAAGAATCACTAAGAATGTTGACCAAATTTTACCCTGAGTTAAATTTAAGTTGACCCCTGTCATTTTAAACTCTTGAAGAGGCCCAAGTTTATATTTTTTTAGAAAGTGCAACATTTGGAATTTGTCTATCAAAGGAAGTGTTTCACACTATGCCCATACAAAGTGCACAAGTGTTATTTTCTTCAAAAGCTTTTATTCAGTCTTTTGGCCAAGTGCTAATTCTTTCAACAAATTATGTTTTGAGTTTTTGTTCAAGTGTCAGGAATTATTTTAGACATTTTGTCTAAAATAATTTCCTTGAAAGACCTTTTTGGGCTAAGGGACCATTTCATAAAGCCAAAGGGGTTGTTTTTAAATTTTTCAAAGGGAACTTTCAGTATTTTTGAAAGGTACTTTTTGCTCAATTCAAATTTTTTGAAGGGATAATTTTTATTTTGGAAGGGTCATTTGCAAGAACTCCAAAGGCCTATTTTAGAAAAGCCAAAGGGCACTTAAATAAAAGGATACAGTTCAATTTTTTTGAAAGGTTTGTTTCTCAGGGAAATTTTCTAAGGAAGAAATGCATGAAAATAAGTTTCCTTTTTGGGAAAATGATCCCCTTCAATTTTACCAAAGGGCATCTTCCATATTTTTGAAGGGAAATTTCAATTTTTTTGAAGGGCATATTCTAAATTTCTGAACGGACATTTCAATTTTTTTGAAGGGCATTTTCAATATTTTTGAAGGACCAAACAAAAATCCTAAAGAATTTCTTTTGGAAAAATTGTCCACAAAATTTTCTTCAGGAAAATTATCTACATTAAAATATAACTAAGGTGTAATTCTTTCAATGTTAGAGACCTGCTTCTCTAAATAACCAAAACAACTCATATATTAATATTAAACAACTCAAACACTCACATTACAAACACCACATTCCTTTTGAGTAAGGAATAACTTTGATCATGGGCCTCTTCGAGGGGGCAGTGCCCTATTAGAGCAAGCTTTAATTAAAATACTTCTTCTTGGATGCTCTATAGCATCATATACCCCTATACTTATATTATTTCCTACATATCTCTCTATATATGCTAATGTATGTGGGATTATTCTCTATCTTATTATAACCCTCTAGGTACATTACATTCAATCCCCCTTAAATATGTTTTGCCCTCTAACATGATAATAAATAGGAAGACCAAATGAAATCCAAACCAAAAATAAGGTGAAGACCAAATGGAAGCTCTACCATGCATGCATTTTTGCTTCCATTTCTTCCATTTGTGTTGTGATAGGAACATGTACAATAATAAAGTGAACATAAGCACTGAAATAAGATGTGGATATGTATAAAGATGAATGTGTGAACTAACCACAACTAGAATTTGGTAGTAAAATTCAAGAAATGAAAGTTGAATCTCGATGATGATCACCTCAAATTTAGAACAAGGGTGCACAAAATAGTTTTCCTTGTGAACCAACTAAGGGTACATGTCATCCCCCTTTGAATTATTTTTCAAGGGAGGTGGAGCCTTGATTCCCTACTTGGGATATATTATTATTGGCTTGGGCGCATCCAGGGTCTGCTTGAGCATAGTGGTTTTCTAGATAAACTCGTTGGAGGAGTGCTCGAGCACTTCAGGTGCTTTTGTTGTTTGGAGATGTTGCAAGTGGATGTGGTCTTCAATGATCTTGGCTAAGCCCAACACTTCAATCATTATTCAAGGTTTCTATATTTGGACCTCCACTCAAATATCCTCTTGAGTTACATTGATTAAGTAATGAATTAAGAATTCACTAGAAGTGTCATTGGCGAATGTCTCAAACTCAGTCTGATATTCTTGAATTATGTTGGTTTGTTGAAGCTTAGTCAATGCATTGGTGGAAAATCCCATGAGAACCAGAAGTTAAGGTGATGGAGAGGATGTCATATTTAAATTAAAATGTGTCCTTTAAAAAATGACCAATATTTTTTATTTTTTTTTATTTTTTTATTTTTAATTTTTAATTTTTTTATAATATATGTAGTCACTAAAACTATGATAAATTCTACAACACAATGAAATTTAAAAATTCAAAAAAAATTAGAAATCAAGAAACAAGGTGCATAAAACCCAAAAAATGGTTTGACATGATCTATTATAGTCTAAGACAAGTTTAACAAAAACTAGATAGGTTTTCTATGAGAAAAAATTGAAACCAACACTTGAAAATAATAGATTTGGGCTTCAAATTTTGACTGAAAAAAGAGATAAATATGTAAATATGATTATTAGAAAACCTCTAATATTCAATAGATAAATTATAATTATTCCATGAACCTCCAAAATATGCCTATAATAAAAGCACATTATAAAAATACCTCAAATTTTATTGTGATGAAAAAAATTTGACCCTAAAAAGTGATCTAATACCAATGTCAGAGACCTACTTCTCTAAATAACTAGAAAAACTCATATATTAATGTTAAACATCTCAAACACTTACATTTCAAACAACACATTCCTTTTGAGGAAGGAATGATTTTGATCATGAGCCTCTTCAAGGGGGCAATCTCCTATTAGAGCAAGCTCTAATGCAAATTCTTCTTCTTGGATGCTCTATAACACCATATAACCCTATACTTATACTATTTCATACCTATGTCTCTACATATGATAATAAATGTGGGATTACTCTCTATCCTATTATACCCCTTTAGGGACATTACATTCAAACTTTTTGTCTGAAAGAATTACTCAAGTCAAAAAAGTCTGAAAATTAAGCCTCAAAAAGCCCAAAAGATTTCATTTGAAAAGATTGTCCAAATGATTTCTTTGGGAGAAAGTCTGAAAGAAACTTAAGTCTAAGGAAAATGTTCTAAAAGAATAAGGAAGGTGATGTCCCCATAAACATCAACTTTAAAATTATGATAAATTGCCATTGGAATTAAAAGGCTAAAAGGAATTAGGCTGAATGCATATATACCACTTGGAGTAAACTAGGTAACATGTTGAAAGGTCAATGCAAGCATCCAAGGGCTCACATTCTTCCCCCATTGAGGATTTAAAAACTCAAGATAATTATATCATATGGATCACATTGCTTTGAACATTTTAATCAAGATTTGTGTCATTTTTGATGGTCAAGTAAAAGATGTAAGGCTGAGGGGATCTACAGGGATTGAACATTTGACTAAGGTCGATCTGAGATGAGATTTTAAGGGATGTGTGTAGACATACATGTGGATTCTATATTCTAACAAATCCCTAAAGGCATAAATTTAGGCTTTAGGTGGTTTCATCTCCAAGGCAAATAGAATGAAAGGGACCTTTTCTCTCCACCGTTACACACCTAATGAGCTAGTGAGAAGTTGTTACCATCAAGATAAATATACAATAGATTGATCCATTTTAAAAAATTGCATTAATGCCCAAAACTTAGCTTAGAATATCTTGATTTTGTTAGTGTGATTATCCAGGATGTATCTTTGAGAGAGTGAGATAACTATGTAACCACTTGAGGTGACATGGATCAATTAAATGGCCTAAATGAACATCATTTGCAGAGGTAATGGCAATTATGGTTGGAGGCTTCTAATAGATTTATTCTTATTTTCAATGCCAAAAGACTCCCATTTTACTTCCTTTTTGCTATAAATATAACCCTTGGGCTAGTGAAAATAAGTTCCACATGATGTATGGTGAATCCCTACTGGATTGATATCACATTTTACCTTTAAGCATTAATACTAGTCTATTCTTCCAAGTTTATAAACAATTGTTTGAGTGTGTAAGTGACATATAGTTATTTGAAGTGATGATTTTATATCCTTCCATCCTTTATCTTTCATGCCTGAGCAAATGTTCTTAGTCTAACAGGTCATATAGAGTGCATTTAAGTGTGTTAAATTTTTGTAAAGTGTATAACTATTCTTGGAATGTGTAATCTACCTTTCAGTTCATTTACCTTGTGCTGTTTTATGCATCTCACTTGTATAATAAATTATTAATGTTAGAATCATTGAAGCTTGAAGATATTCTATGTGTTTTGATGTATTATGTAGTAGAATATGATATTCACATGGAAGATAATCTTGGTACATCACCACTCTTAGACTAGGTTTCCTTTTATATAATTTCTAACTCTTTTCCCTTCAAAAAAACTAGTTTAGATAGAATTTATTTTGTAGAGATACATTCAGGAAGCTAGCCCTTTAAATCTAGAGGTTCATCTCCTCTATAGGTATACCCACATGCCTAAAAATGTTCTAACATCACCCAAATCTTGAAGAGACTTGAACACTCTCTTTTAGGATGCAAGATTTGGAGACAATAGCTTCATCAAAAGAGATTAATATAATCTTGGAAAATTTGATACAATATATGATGAGGGCATCTTCTTAGGTTATTCTTCTATCAATAATGCCTATAAATGTTTGAACAAGAGACTTCACAAAATTGTTGAAAGTTCAAGTGTAAGGGTAGATGAGACAAGTAGAGTCAAGAAGCCAAAATTGTAGGTAAGTGACTCAATTCATAATGTTGTTGCCAATAATGATGAATCATCTATTCAAATAGATGTTGAAGATGAAGAATAACAAAGATAAGATACTAAAGCTCCATCCATAAAAATTCAAAAAGATCATCCGATCTCCCATATTATTAAAAATATTGGTGTAAGGTTGTAGACTAGAAGGAGAATATTGATCAATCAAAATCAACAAGACTCAGCTCTATTATCCATGATTAAACCCAAAACATTTATGAAATCTAGCAAAGATGAAATTTTTAATGATGTAATGGATGAATAAATTGATCAAATAGAAAGGAATGAAACATGGGACTTAGTTCCAAGACCAAAAGATAAAATTGTGATAGGTTTCAAATGCATTTTCAAAAATAAGATGAATGAGAAAGGATAAATCACAAAAAACAAAGGTAGATTGGTATGTAAAGGATATGCTCAGGTTGAAGGAATAGATTTTGATGAGACTTTTTCTCTTGTGGCAAGGATGGAAATAATTACACTCTTTTTGGCATATGCATGTTTTAAAGGATTTAAGGTATATCAAATGGATTTCAAATCTACTTTCTTGAATGATAACCTAGAAGAAGAATTTTACATTGAGTTACTTGAAGGATAATTCATGTCAAGTAATCACGATTTTGTGTGTAAATTGACAAAGGCTCTATATGGTCTTAAGGAAGCTCTTAGAGCTTGGTATGATAGGCTAGATAAGTATCATTTGAGTCAAGGTTTTAAAAAGGGGGTAGATGATAGTAATTTTAACATCAATACAAAAGGTAATTATCAATTGATAGTAGTTGTATATGTTGATTACATATTTTTTAAATCTAACAATGATAAAATGAGTAAATAATGTGTAGATACTATGAAGACTAAGATTGAAATGTCAATATTGGGAGAACTATCTTACTTCTTAATATTATAGATTAATCAAATTGATGTAGGGATATTCATTTCTCAAGATAAATATATCAAGGATATGCTAAGGAAGTTTGACATGATGGATTTTAAGCGAATGGGTACTCCAATGATCACAGGATGTAAGCTTAGTAAACTAGATGACTCACCAAAATTTGATCAAACTTTGTATAGATCCATGATTGGAAGACTTTTATACTCTACTGCATCCAGGCCTAACATCATGTAAGCAGTATGCCTTATCAGAAGGTTTCAAGTTGATCCTAGATAATCTCACTTGAAAGAAGTCAAAAGGATCTTAGGATATCTCAAAAGCACTATAAACTATGGTTTATGGTATCCCATGAGTAAATAATTCTCTTTGAAATCATATATTGATGTTTATTGGGTAGAATGTGTGGATTATAGAAGTACCAGTGGTGGGGTATTATTCTATTATGAACCTATAATATCTCTTCTCTTTACTTTGTTAGTATAGTAATTTTATGGATGCATATGCTTTGTAAGTCATCATGTGATCATTTTATTTTATCCCACATTCATATGAAGTAATAGTTTATTAGATTATAATTCATATATAAGTAAGTATTGAGTCCAATGAAGGCATCCATGAAATTACTATATTGAACATTCTCAAAGGAGGTTACCCCCTCAAAGTGGCCTGTAATCAATTCAATATTTTCAAGTTTTATATCAAATCTAATTCATGCTACTAATTCTTATTATTTTGTACATTTTTATTAATTATTGTAGGAGGATCCTCTCATTTGGTATCAAAGCACTTTCCAAGGCATTTTTTCTTTAAAAAGTCTTAACTCTATAGTGCTACATATTTCATTTCAGTAATTTTTCAAAACATATTAACTCTATTCTATTACATAACTCAATTAAGTATTTTTTTGTAATTTATTTTGAATCAAGGTAAAATCCTAACTGGATAACTGTAGGAAGTGCTTGGGTGAAAGACCTAAAACTAATCATGAAGAGTACTAGAAGAACCCAAAAATAGATAGCCCATTGAGAGGACTTACTAATGAAATGGGTAATGGCCCCTTCCTAATTGAGTAGCTCCCATTTGTGAGGATAACCAATAGCTATCACTTAGAGGTAAATTTGTGGACAAAAAATTTATAAAGAGCGGTACTCACTTAGATGGCATTAGTGGCTAGAGTGATATTCTTAAAACCATTAGGCAACCATTAAAACTTGGGACCCAATTCTATCAGTTTGAGAATATTTTTAGTAGACTCAAAAAATTAATCAATAGAGTATTTGTAGACTGTTAGAGGACTTGTAGGGAGATCTTTGATAGAAACTAGAATCTATAAACCATCTACATAGTATTAGTAGACTCTCAGAGGACTTACCACTAGATAAAAATAAAAAATTGAAATTATAAGAAAAAAATTATTCAGGTCATAGTAGTAACCCAAATAGGATCAAAAAACATGGAGGATGAAATTACCACCCTCAAGACCCACATCAAATATCTGGATCATAAAATTCTTATCCTTAGTATTCAAAATGCCACCATGAACAACAATTGATATCCAGACTCTTCTTTAGACACTGGTTTTTTTCTTCTAGCAATTATCATGGGTTGAAGCTTAATTTTTCTTGATTTGATGGTGTAGATCCAACTAAATGGATCTATCAAGAAGAATAATATTTTAAAAATCATAATACTTTTGATGCCAATAAGTTCCCACTTACATCCTTTCACTTAGAACTTGAAGCCCTTCAATAGAATCATTGGTATACCAAGGCTCATAATGAAACCATATGGATCAATTTTTACACACTCATTTTTCAATGGTTTGGCCCTACTACTTTTGATGACTTCATTGGAGCACTTACTAAACTTTACCAAATAGGAACCATGAGAGAATATCAAATAGAATTTGAAAAACTAGCCAATCACATAGAGGGATTGTCTGATAAATTATTTAAGAGTTATTTTATCAGTGGATTGAAGGATGTAATGTGATATGAGATTAAAATGTTCTGGCCCAGCATGATGGTGCAAGCCTAAGGGTTGGCTAAATTGGTAGAGGAAAATATCATATCTCAGTAGTGATTCAAATCCAATTTTACTCCATTCAAAAATAGAGCTCCACATCGATCTCAAATAATTCCAACCCCTAGAACCACTCCTATCAAGAATTTGATTGAAGTAGAGATGTAAACCCATAGAGAAAAAGGACTATGTCATAACTATGATGATAAATTCACTCAAGAAAATTTATGTGTCAAGCAAAATCTTTACCTATTGGATGTATACTCTCCACTTGAAATTAAATATTAGGAAGATGTTCAGGGTACAACAAATGATCTAGAAGAACATCAGTTGATTGTGGAACTTGCTTCTCAGGAAAACCAACTAGAGATATTTATTAATTCCTTAACAAGAGTCACTACCCCACAAACCATGTGGGTCAGGGGTTACTTCAATAAGTTCCCTCTCATAATACTCATTTATTCGGGTAGCACTCATAACTTCATTGACCCTCAGATCACCAAATAGACTAATTATTGTATCCATCCTATCTCCAAATTTGAAGTCATGATTGTCAATAGGGGTAAATTATCTTGTAAAAGTACGTGTCATAATGTTTTTATCTCTATTAGAGATTATAAATACACTTCAACATGTTTACCTTGCCCTTAAGAATATGTGATATTTTTTTGAGAGCATAGTGGTTACACACACTTAGACCCATCTTATGGGATTTTACTAAACTTTAGATACAATTTTTAGAAAAAGGGAAAAACACACATTGAAAGGCTTAACACTAGGATCTCTCATCATCATAACTTCACATCACAAGGAAAAACTTCTTAAAAATAATTCACACAACATCATTGCCCAGCTCCATTCCATTCAAATGCAACCATCAATAGTCTCCACTACTCTATTTGATCTATGAACCATTCTATAAAGGTATATATGTGTCTTTACGAAACCATTAGGATTGCCACATTCATAGCTATAGGATCACCATATTCAACTCTTTCCTAGAAGCATTCCTCACAACATCAAGCCTTATCATTACCCATTTCATAAAAATACCAAGATCTAGATGCTCATTCAAGACTTACTGAAGCAAGGCATTATTCAACGTAATACCAACCTATATTTTTCCATAGTTCTCCTTGTCTAGAAAAAAGAAAGGTCATGGTGCCTCTATATTAATTTTTGTGCAATTAATCACCTCACAATCAAGGATAATTTCTTGATCCCTATTATTGATTATCTTCTTGATCAGCTTCATGGCACTCATTTTTTTCCAAGTTGGATCTACACTATAGATATCACCAGATCTAACTTCATGAGGATGATATCCTTAAAATAGACTTTCACACGCATGATGGCCAATTTGAGTTTCTAGTTATGCCTTTTGGCCTCACTAATTCTCCTTCAACATTTTAGGCATTGATGAATAAAATATTTTGGCCTTACCTACAAAAATTCATTTTGGTGTTCTTTGGTGATATCCTCATCTATAGTGAAACATGTACTAAGTATCTCTTAACATCTGAAACTCATAATGTAACTTCTCTCTGACCATCATCTTTGTTCAAAATAGTTAAAATTTACTTTTGGTTAGGATAAAGTGGAGTATCTTGGGCATATTATTTTAGCTCAAGGGGTTTAGGTGGATCTTGAAATATAGCTACCATGATAAATTTGCCTCATCCTCAAACACTCAAGAGCCTCCATGGTTTTTTTGGGTTGACTGGATACTATCATAAGTTTTTCAAGGATTAAGAGAATATCGTAGATCCATTAATAGCTATGTTGAAAAAGGATGCTTTTACTCGGACACAAGTTATTGAGTGTGCATTTGAAGAATTTAAACAAGCTATGTACACTACACTATTCTATTATGCCATATTTTTCCAAGACCTTCACTATCAAGAGTGATGCTTTCAATAATAGACTTGGTGTTGTTCTCCTCCAAGAAGGATGCCCCATTGTATTCATTAGAAAAGCTCTTTCTAGAAAAAATTAAGTGCTCTCTACTTATGAGAAGGAAATGATGGCTATTTTACATATAGAACAAAAGTGGTGGCCATACCTATTGGGGAATCATTTTTGCATCAAAATTGATTACCAGAGTCTAAAATGTTTCTTGGAACAATGGTTATCTACCCCATCACAATAGAAATGGGTTAGAAAACTCATGGGTAATGACTATGAGATCACTTACAAAAAAGGTAAGGATAATATTGTGGTTGATGCTCTATCTTGTACATTTGTAGACCAATCTTCCCTTTCAGTTATTTATATTCCTATTTTGAATTATTAGATGTTGTATAGTAGTGGTATATCAATGACTCCTCATTACCTCAAATCATTCAATAGTTGGCCACTAACCCATCGATTGTACCACATTATTCTTAGGATGGTGCTTCTCTTGAATACAAGGGTCATCTGGTGCTTCCCTAAATCATAGATATTTATCAGATTGTATTCTATAAACTCCATGCTTCTCCATCTATGGGGCACACAAGGTTTCTCAAAATGTATGAGCAGCCATGATGCAACTTCTTTGGGAAGGGAATGAAAAAAGGTAATTCAATATATGGTGGCTAAATGTGATACCTACCAATGTAACAAGGTTGAAACAACACTCAACCCTAGGTTGTTTTAACCCTTACCCATCTCTACTAGAATTTAAATAGATATTTATATGGATTTCATTAAGGGGCTCCTTAAATCTAGAGGTAAAACAATGATCTTGGTTGTGGTTTATCACCTCTCCAAATATAGTCATTTTTGTGGCCTCAACCATCCCTATACCACTTTCATAATTTCAAAAAAAAAATTGGACCAAATTTTCCATCTTCATGGCATTCCTTCATCCATTGTCTCAAATCATGATGCAATCTTCACCAGCCATTTTTGGATAGAACTATTTTGATGCATCAACACCTAACTAAAGAAGAGTTTTGGGTATCATCCATAATGGATGGCTAGACTAAAATTGTCAACAAATGCTTAGAAACTTTCCTTCATTGCTTCACCTTAGAACAATAACATCAGTGGGCAAAGTGGCTCCCTCTAATTGAATGGTGGTACCCTCCTACCACATTTCAATGAAAATGAATCCATATGAAGTAGTCTATGTTTAATCACCACCAATACTCCTTCCATTCACCCACAATAGTTTATCAATTTAAGTAGCCAACATTATTCTCTTAACTTGGGATCAGATCCTCAATACCCTATGGGACAATATTCATATGGTACAAAATCAAATGAAATAATAAGTAGATCAGCACCATTCCAAGTGCACTTTTCAAGTAGGTGATATGGATTTTCTTCACCTGTAACCCTACAAGAAACCTACCTAAAAATTAAAGGGCATCATAATCTAGCTCCCAAGTTTTATAGACCCTATAAGGTTCTTCAGAATATTGGGTTGGTTGATTATAAGTTAGAGATCCCACCTTCTTCCCAAGTTTACCTAGTATTTCATGTCTCTTATCTGAATAAATTTCTTAGCACAAACATCATAGTGCAAACTATTTTACTAGAACTTGATAATGAAGGATCCATTATTCTTAAATTAGAGGTAATCTTGGATAGGCACACATGACAACTTCACTCCCAATTTATTATTAAGGTTTTAGTTCAGTGGCACAGAATGCAACCAGAGGATCCAACATGAGAATCGGTCTTTTAGATTCAACAACAATTCTTATATCTAAATCTTTGAGGACAAATATTTTTCTAAGAAGGAGGGGATGCTATGAACTCATGATATTTTTCCTCTTTACTTTGTTAGTATAGTAGTTGTTATGGATGTATATGTTTTTTAATTCATCCTATGAGCATTTTATTTTATCCTACATTCATGGGAAGTAGTAGTTACTTAGATTAGAGTTCGTATATAAGTGAGTGTTGAGGCTAATGAAGGCATCCACAAAATTATTATATTGAACTTGCTCAAAGGAGGTTGCCCCCTCAAAGTGGCCTACAAGAAATTCAGTCATTTCAAATGTTCTATCAAATTTAATTTGTGTTGATAATTCTTGTTATTTTGTGAATTTTTATTAACTTTTGTAGTAGATTCACCTCATATTCATGGGAGAATATTTGGTGTTTTAGCTAAGCAAGAATTAATCCTCAATGTCCCTATCAAATGCCAAAGTTGAGTATATAGTAGCTACCTATTGTTGCACACAAGTATTTTAGATGAAATAAACTTTGGAAGATTCAAGGTAAGACAAAATGGAGCATATCCTATTTATTTTGACAATACTAGTACAAATAGTATCTCAAAAAATCTTAGTATGCACTCAAAAACTTAATATATTCCTATTAGATATCATTTCCTAAGAGAACAAGTGATTAATCAATGTGTCAAATTGGAGCATGTGCCTACAAAAGAGTAGCTTGTAGATATTATGACCAAAACATTATCAAAATCTACATTTGAGTATCTAAGACAAAGCTTGGGTGTCATTTCTTTCTCTATGAATCAATAGAAGGTGTTTGGTTAACGAGAGCAACATGTTCATGAGCTTGCCCTAGAATTTTGTGAAGGATCTATAGTATAGGGTCAGAATGGGTGTTTTTCAGGTTGATTGAGAGTATATTTTATGTTTGGTGAGTGGCATGTAGTTTTGATTGGTGGTCCTTGTATTAGCTTGAGAGAGAAGGCTAGTTAACATGTGTGATGATTGTTCATGTTGTGTGGAGATCTAAAGATGCTCAAAAGGTGAAATTTCTCAGAGTTCTTAGGGGGAGTCCCTCCCAGATGTTTTTTGGTCCTCAAGATTAATTTGTGTTGACTTTATCATTATGTCAAAGGGGGAGAAAGTTCCTATTGTGGGTATGCTTGAAGAGATAGAAGGTGAGTTGTATATTATTATATATGATGTTTGTTGACATCAATGACAAAGGGGGAGATTATTGGATTATTTTAAATGATGTCATGGTGTTGTCATGGAGGTGTCCTAGTGAGTGGATGAAGTGCTTTGATAACCTAAGTAATAATGACAAAGTGTGCAATGTGCTTGTCCTAGTTTGCTTGAAGTATGCTTGGTTAGTCTTCAGTATTGACATGGATAAAGATGTTCAAGGATGAGTATGTATTATTGAACATGTGAAATGGGTCCTATAAGAGGTTCTATATGCTTTGAGTGCTTGTGTACATGAGTGGATTTCATCTAGTTGATCATAATTTTCATCCAAACTCTGTAATGTACCTATTGAGGGGTAAAATAGTAGAATAATGAATAGTGGTTTAGTACCACATGCATAAAAAGGAAGAGTTGGGTAGATGGGAACTATTTTGAATAAAGGATCATAAAATCTTGCAAGGAATCCAAGAAATAAATTTTAACAGAGATTTCTCTAATAGGAGGTTGCCCCCTCAAAGAGGCCTGTGATTTTGAGTTATTCCTTCTATAAAAGGAATTGTGTGTGTAGTTATCATGTTTATCAATATATGAGTCATTTAGTTTTGTTAATCAACTATTGTGAGAGTGAAGTTCCTATAATTTGTCTTAGATCACTTTCTTGAGCCAATTTTTTTTCAATTGCAGTAAGATTAGAGATAGATTTTTATGTAATTTGCATAGTTGCATGAAGGGTTTGTGTATGAGAGTGATATATAATTTGTGTAATACATTTTAGAGTGAGTTTTTGAATGGTATTGTAGGTAGAGATATGTTTTTTAGATGAGTGGGATATTATAATTTCTAAAGTGTAGGTTCTTTGAAGCCAATCAAATTTATCATTTATTTACATTTTCAAGTGTAGATCCACATTTTTGATCTTCAAAAAACCTGACTATTTTTATTCAAATTGCTCACAAATAGTAGTGAATTAGGATGAATAATTTGTGGGTTTGGTGTATCTCTATCTCATATTTCTAGAATAGTTTGTGTTTTTTATTTTTATTTAGGATTTTAAAATTCATCTCTATTTTAGTGACACAATTTTTGAAAAATAAAAATAAAAATAAAAATAAAAATAAAAATAAAAATAAAAATAAAAATAAAAATAATAATAAAAATAAAAATAAAAAATCAATCAAAAAATAAAATAAAATCAAAATCAAAAAATCAAAAAAAAATTGGTCGTATTGTAAGGATGCATTTTCAATTGAAACTGATGTCCAATCTTCTATTTCTCATGGGGTTTCCCATTCTCTCAATAAATCATCTCACTAATGCATTGAATCAATTTTGACAAGCTGGGACAATACAGGAATATCATACTAAGTTTGAGACATTAACCAATGACACCTCTAGTACATTCTTAATTCATTGCTTCATTAATGGACATCAAAATGTGACTAAAGTAGAGGTTCACATGTGGCACCATCATACAATGATGGAAGTGGTAGGCTTAGCCAAGCTTTAGGAAGACTGCATCAACTGAAAACATCTCCAAATAATGCTCCCTTAAACCACAAAAGTACCAAACCAAGCACCAAATGTGCTTAAGCACTCCTCAAACAAATCCATTCAGGTAACCACCATGCTTGATTAGATCCTAGATGAGATCAAGCTGAAACTCATAGATCCCAAGTAGGGAATTGAGGCTCTACCTCCCTTGGAAAATAATGCTAAGGGGGATGGCATGTACCCTTAGCTGGTTCACAAGGAAAACTATTTTGCACACCCTTCTTTTTTTGAGGTGATCACCATTGAGATTCAACTTTCATTATTCGACTCTTACTACTATATTTTAGTTTTGGTTAGTCAACTCATTCATCTTTATGAACATCTACCTCCTATTTAAGTGCTTATGTTCACCTTATTATTGTACATGCTCTTATCACAACATAAATAGAAGAAGTGGAAGTAAAAATGAATGCATGGTAGAGATTCTATCTAGTCTTCAACCTATTTTAAGATGTATGGTCAAACTCTTATTTGTTCATCCTCATATTTTTATCATGTTTCAAGGGCAAAACATTTTTAAGGGAGATGGAATGTAATGTACTTATAGAGGGGTAGAATAGTAGAATAATGAATAGTGTTTTTGTACCATATACATAAAAAGAAGGATTTGGGTAGATGAAAACTAGTATAAATAAAAGGGCATATAATATTATAAGGCATCCAAAAATTCATTTTTAATATAGCTTGCTATAATAGGATGTTTCCCTTTTGAAGAGGCCTATGATTCATAGTTATTCCTTCCATAAAAGGAATTGTGTATGTAATCAACATGTTTATCAATAAATGAGTCATTTACTATTAGACGCTTTTGATCTAGGGGTATAAAATATGAGTAAGAACTTTAATGACATCACCATTTCCACATGTGAATGAGTCAATGGGATTTGGTAATATGGTTGTGATCACATTAGTCCCTAGTTTTTATGTACCAAATCTCAAGGCATGTAGCAAATTGTGATCAAAGATATGAGGGTGCAAAGTTAGATTCTCTATTAGAATTCATTATTTTTCCATACATAGCCAAATTTTCATGTGGCCAGACAAAGTTGAGTAAGCAATTTGATGATGAAATATCTTACACATGTGGACATTTTAGGAGAAGGTGATCATATAGGTTTATTCAATTTTCAGCCTATTTTATTTCCACTAAATTTTATATCATGCAATGAAGTGCATCAAGATATATGCATATGCAAAGTTGGGCTCCTAGTTAGTTTAATTGTGTTTTACCATAATTAGCCAAATTTGTGTGTGATAAGAAAATTTGAATAAGCATTTTGTTGATGTTATATCTTGCACATGTGAAGGTTTCAATAAAAATTGATCATATGGCTTTGTTCAATTTTGATCCTAGTTTATTTATGCTAAACTTTAGATCATGAACTAAAGTGTGCAAAAAGTTATGCTTGTTTAAATTTGACCTCCCAATCAGTTTTTTTTTGTAATAGGTGGCTCTGTGATAGAAGATTTTGAGAAGGCATTTTAATGTTGATATATCTTCTACATTTAAAGGATTCAAGAGTAGTGTGTCATATGGTTAGATTCTCCTATGTGAGTAGATCATTTGATCCAAATTTGAGATCATGCATCAAAGCATAAAGGAAGTTATTAAGATTCAAAAATGGCTTCTCAAGCATATTGAAAGGGTCCCCATAGTCATTTATATACAAGTTAAAGTTTGAGCTAGATTGGTGATGCACGTTGCTCTAAAAAGTTAGGAAGTAGTGAGTGTCATGTCCCCTTCTAGTTGGCATCTTTTCGATTGGATGATTAGCCTATTATGCGACCCTCGTAGGCTGATGGGATGGATAGAGGGTCTTGATGGAGCTTGGCTTGGCTTTGAGTAGCAAAATTGTTCCAGTTGGCTTTCGTTCGGGCTCTTGCGGACATGTATTAATGGAGATATTAATATTTGATTGATTTAATTAAATATTAATTATTTGGTCTAATTTTAATTAAATATTAATTATTTGGTCTAATTTTAAAACCCTAATTCTAATTTAAGAAAATCTAATTAGGACAAGCACACCTTTTTGAGGGTATAAGGGTTTCTCATGGGAGAGAGTTGAAGAATTATGGATTATTGATTGAAGACAATTTTTGCTAAGGATTTTCTTGAGAAGACTGAGCCAAGGGTTCCAATATTCTATCTACATTGAAGAATGTGCCCTCTTTAGTGTGTGCGATTCAGAGGCTGTGAGATATCAACTGATCTATTGCCAGGTTGAGAGATAACTTCACATAGAAGTTATCACAAGTATTTACAGGGATTTATTTTATTAGGTTTTTGATTTAGGGTTTTGATTCAGATATTGCATAGATAAAGATCTTCTATATTAGAGCCATATATCTTGAGATTAGGGGTCCAACAAATAGGTTGTGCTATATTGGCAGTCGTATGAAGTCTGTACAGATTCGTGTAAATCTATACGCATCAATGGAAAGTGCAGAGACTGACAGTGACCAACATCAACTGACCCCCTTATCGATGTCAGCAAGTTAACAACACCAAGAAACTGATGGCAGTAGTATAACTAATGTCAGCGACTGTGTTTTTGACACAGCAGGCCGAGACGTACCAGATCAAAGTTTTATTCCCAATTTGTGGAATACTCAAGGTTTTAAGACCGTATTTTAATATTTTTTTATATGCATGATAGAGGACATCTATTGTAATCATCTGGGTGAATAAATAAGAGATTATACTGTGGTTTATTTTATTTATTTGAATTTATCTACAAAATCATATCTTTTTTCATGCAAAACATAAAAAGGGTAAAACACAAAAAAACAATTCAATAATATTCAGTTTCAAATTTCAAGGGAAACAGGGGATATTATAGCGGTATCAAAGCTAAATCTTGCCATCCTGAGGGTTTAACAATCTTATGTAGCCACAAGAGTTGGGACCACATAGGTATTTCACACGCAGTAGAGCTTTGCTTAAAGGTACCCAAGTGTTAGAATAACAGTCGTTCACCATGAGTGATAGGCATGAGGGTATCCCACCAAGGGGCCATAGACATGATGATGATCAGGATACCAGAGAATTATTTCATGAGATAACACTGGCACTATAGGCACTTAATACTATGGTAGGGAGGATGAACCCACCTATTAGACAGAATGGGGAGCAAGGAGATAACAGGAGTGCTACTGTTAATCAGAGACCACAGCTGACCCATTCCAAGATAGCTAATAGGCCTACACAGCCTACATTTGTTTAGGAAGAACCAGAGGCTCCAGCAGAGGAGGTGGTAGGAGATCCCCTATTTGTTGACACACTTATGGCAGTGAATGAGGAGTGGGAGTTATTATCACCTGAGGTCAGAGAGAGGATTACTTTTGATCAGTTCATCACACAAAGGAGAGAGCATAACTAAGGTCGACATGATTAGAGACCTAGACACCAAAATAATGATCTAAAGCATGCTACAAGTAGGCTCACACTAGCGATGTTTGATGGTAGTGGCAAGGTCACAGTGCAGGCCTAGATTAGTAAGCTAGACACATTTCTCACATTGCGATCGATGGCTAAGGGAGAAGCTATCAGATATGCGAAACTGCATCTTGAGGGAGTAGCTCACGATTGGTGGCACCATAAGATGGTGATACTCCATCATGATTAGATCACATCTTATCAGGAGTTTGTGGATATACTAGTGGAGTGTTTTGATAGGAAGGATCTAGAATCCTATTTCAGAGAGTTGGCTCTGTTGCGCCAAAGTGGAAATCTAGAGTCTTACATTGGTGACTTCTAGAAGTTATCAGTTATGGTTCTTGAAATTTCAGAGAGGCGACTTGTAGTGCTCTTCATGGAGGGATTGATAAAACCATTGAGAGGTTGGATCAAAGGCTTTGATCCTCCTTCATTACAGGTAGCTATGAAGAAGGTGCGTAGTATGGAGATGGCAGCCCCATCTAGTAAATTTAACTCCAGAGGTACTTCTTCATTCAGGGACAATAAGGGCTTCAATCAGAATAGAGAAAGATCAGGTTTTAACATAGATAAATCAGGTGTTAAGAATGATTCAAAGGCCAACCCAGTAGCACCACCTTTGGATAGAGAGGCTCTTAATAATCTACGTAGGAAGAAGCTTTGTTTCTACTACAAAGGTCCCTATGATGCCAATCACGATTGTCCTTTGAGTCTTAAGGGCAAGGCAAATCGAGTGATGTGGGCTTATTATGAGGATGCAAAATCAGAAGATTCCAAACATCAGGAGAGTTTTGAGGAGCCAAAATCTGAGGCTTTAGATCCTAAGGTAGAAGCAGAGTTAGAGCTCCAGATTCAGGAGGCACGCCTATCTAACATCCAATAGGAGGGCTCATTTAGACTCTATGGAGTTTTGGTAGGATAGAGGGTCATCACCCTTCTTGAAACGAGAGCCACACATAATTTTATTGATACTAGATTTGTGGAGAAGTGTGGACTCACCACCAAAGATTTTGAGGGCATTAGAGTTAAGGTGGTCGACAGTTACACCTTTAGGTGAGTGGATGATTAGAGATCTCCCATTGCACTTGAACAACTATGAGTTCAAGGCTGATTATTATGTGGTGAACATGGGGGATATAGATTTGGTCTTGGGCATGAAGTGGCTTCATTCCCTTGAGGTAGTCACTCTTTGTCTTAAGGACATGGAGATTCATTTTGATGTTGATGGGAAGACACACATTCTTAAGGCAATACAAGACGGCAACATCAAAACTATTTCTTTACATTGGATGGAGAGGCTCATGAGACATGACATGGTAGAGTGGACTGTCGAGTGCACATTGGCACCAATACAGGAGGGACAACAGAAGACTGAGTATCATCCTGATATTCAGTAGTTGAGAGTCAAGCATGATAAGGTATTTAGTGATATTCCACTAGGGAGACCTCTAGATAGGGGCATTGAGCACATTATTGAGCTTGAGGAGGGTGCTAAGCCCATTATGATTACTCCTTATCAACATCCTAAGTGATTGAAGGATGAAATCAAAAAAAAAATTAAGGAGTTACTTTCTATGGGTCACATTCAGCCTAGCAAATCACCGTTCTCTTCTTCAGTTGTTCTGCTAAAGAAGAAGGATGGCACCCTATGCATGTGCATTAACTATAGAGCCCTGAATAAGAGAACTATTAAGAACAGGTATCTAATACCTCATATTGATGAGCTTATTGATGAGCTCCATGGTGCACACTACTTCACAAAGATAGACTTAAGGTCAGGATATCATCAGATCAGGGTTCGTGAGTAAGACGTTGAGAAGACAGCTTTCCATTGCCATTGTGGACACTATGAGTTTGTAGTGATGCCATTTGGGCTCACTAATGCACCAACAACATTTCAGTCCACCATGAATAGAGTCTTCCATTCATTACTGAGGAGGTTTGTACTTGTTTTTGTTTATGACATTCTTATATACAGTAGGACTTGGCAGGAGCATTTGGCTCATCTGGAGACTGTACTCAACATCTTGGAAAGGGAGTCCTTGTATGCCAAGGAGTCCAAATGTGATTTGGGGATGACTAACTTGTTATACTTGGGTCATATTATTAGTGCAGAGGGAGTGCAGATGGATCCTGAGAAGATCCGCGCTATCATAGACTAGCCTATTCTGGCAAACCTTACACAACTACAGGGATTTCTAGGTTTGTGTGGGTTTTATCATAGGTTCATGAATGGTTATTCATGACATGCAGCCCCTATAATAGATTTGATGAAAAAAGGTGCCTTTTGTTAGACACTTGAAGCACAGGAGTGTTTCATGAGGTTTAAGGAGTTGATGACTACGTGCCCAGTTTTGGCACTACCTGATTTTTTGAAGCCTTTTGAGCTTCAGTGCGATGCTTCAGGGGAGGGCATTGGATCGGTGATTATGTAAGACAAGCACCCCATAGTATATGAGAGCTATAAGCTCAGGGGGCTAGAGAGACTTTACAGCATTTATGATAAGGAGATGATTGCTATCATGCATGCCTTGGCAAAATTTAGGCAATATCTCATGGGTAGCACTTTTTGCATCAAAACAAACCACAATAGTTTGAGACATTTCTTGGGGCAGCGAGACCTCAATGATCGTCAGTAAAAGTGAGTGAGAAAATTATAGGCATATGACTTTGACATCTCTTTCATCAAGGGCACCCATAATGTAGTGACCGATGCTCTTTCACGCAAGCCGTATTTGAGTACTATGGTCCACATTACAGAGGATTGGAGACATATGATTGTGGTAGAGTATGCCAAGGATACATGGGCATCCAGCATTGTTGAGGGATTGACAGTTGACACTAGATATACTCTTGTGAATGACTTAATCATTTACAAGGGTAGGGTTTATTTGATCTTAGGATCAGTGGTGAAGAACATTCTCATGCGATCCTTTCATGATGTACCTACTGCAGGACATCCTGGGTATTTCAAGACCTATAGACAGATTAGGGAGAGATTCACATGGAAAGGACTCAAGGTAGATGTTCTTCAGTATGTGCGTGAGTGCCCTATTTGTCAGTAGAACAAGTAGGAGAACACATACCCAGCAGGATTTTTGCAGCCACTTCCAATTCCTGACAGAAAGTGGGAGTGCTTGTTAACGGATTTCATTATGGGCTTGCCTAAATCCCAAGGACGAGATTGCATATATGTAGTCATGGATTGGTTAACGAAGTATGCCCACTTCTTTCCAATTACCACCACATACACAACTACACAGGTAGCAGAGGTTTTCTTATGAGAGGTATTCCAAGTACATGGGTTGCCTCGAAGCATAGTGAGCGACAAGGATAGTCGGTTCTTGAGTCACTTCTGGCAGGAGGTGTTTAGACTCTGTGGGACCGAGCTTACACTGAGTACTAGTTACCACCCACAGACCGATGGATAGACAGAGATAGTGAACAAATGGGTGGAGGGCTACCTCAAGAACTACATTATAGGGCAGCAAAAGGAATGGGTCAAGTGGATTCATTTGTGCAAGTATTGCTATAACACAACTTTTCACATGACCATACAGATGTCCCTTTTTATGGTGTTATATGGATATGAGGCACCAAGTTTTTTGGATTTGCTACTGAGCGATAGTAGAGTGCCGATGCTGGAGACTTGTTGCAAGAGAGTCAGGATACTATGAGGACTCTCAAGGAGAATATTGCCAGGGCACAAAATCAGCAAAAGTAGTACGTAGATCAGAGGAGGACCGAGAGATCTTTTGATGTGGGCGACATGGTTTATCTTATGCTACAGCCTTACCATCAATATACTCTTAAGAAGAGTGGGGCAGAGAAGCTTAAGCCACATTACTACGGTCCTTTCAAGATCTTGAGATGTGTTGGAGAGATGGCTTATGAGCTAGAGATTTTGGCTGAGAGCAAGGTACACAATTTTTTTCATGTATCACACCTCAAAAAGGCGTTGGGACACCGTGTGATACCTTCTACAGTTTTACCTCCCTTAGATGATGAGGGAAAGTTGATTTTAGTACCTGAGTCTATCCTGGAGTATAGAGAGATAGTTGCATAGGAGGACTATCAAGGAATATTTGGTAAAGTGGAGAGATTTTCCAATGGAGGATGTGACATGGGAGAGCGAGGATATTCCATAGCATCCAGAGTTGAGATTGCTTGAGGACAAGCAATTTCAAGAGGGGCAGACTGTCATGTCCCCATCTAGTTGACATCTTTCTGAGTGGATGATTAGCCTACTATGTGACCCTCATAGGCTAATGGGATGGATAGAGGGTCTTGATGGAGCTTGGCTTGGCTTCGAGTAGCAAAATTGTTCTAGTTGGCTTTCGTTTGGGCTCTTTCAGACATGTATTAAGGGAGATATTAATATTTGATTGATTTAATTAAATATTAATTATTTGGTCTAATTTTAATTAAATATTAATTATTTGGTCTAATTTTAAAACCCTAATTCTAATTTAAGAAAATCTAATTAGGGCAAGCACACCTTTTTGAGGGTATAAGGGTTTCTCATGGGAGAGAGTTGAAGAATTATGGATTATTGATTGAAGACAATTTTTTCTAAGGGTTTTCTTGAGAAGACTGAGCCAAGGGTTCCAATATTCTATTTGCATTGAAGAACGTGCCCTCTTTAGTGTCTATGATTCAGAGGATGTGAGATATCAGCTGATTTATTTTCAGGTTGAGAGAACTTCACAGAAGTTATCATAGGTATTTACAGGGATTTATTTTATTAGGTTTTTGATTCAGGGTTTTGATTTAGATATTGCATAGATAAAGATATTCTATATTAGAGCCATATATCTTGGGATCAGGAGTCTAGCAAATAGGTTGTGCTATATTGGCAGCCGTATGAAGTTTGTACACATCCGTGCAAATCTGTACACATCAGCGGAAAGCACAGAGACCGACATCGGCAGGCAGAGACTGATAGCGACTGACATCAGTCGACCCCCTTACCGTCGTCGGTAGGTTAACAACACCAAGAAACCAATGGAAGTAATATAACTGACATCGATGACTGTGTTTTTGACACAGCAGGCTGAGACGTACCAGATCTAGGTTTTATTTCCAGTTTGCAAAATACTCAAGGTTTTAAGACCGTATTTTAATATTCTTTTATATGCATGATAGTGGACATCTATTGTAATCATCTAGGTGAATAAATAAGGGATTATACTGTGGTTTATTTTATCTATTTCAATTTATATCCAAAATCATATCTTTATTCATGCAAAACATCAAAAGGGTAAAACACATAAAAGCAATTCAATAATATTCAATTTCAGATTTCAAGGGAAACAGGGGATATTACAGTGAGATGAGGATAAGTTCATAATTTTTAATCACTAAGCAAAGTTACAAGATAAGGATCTAATGGTGAGAAAGTGTTCATACAGATTGATAAAACAATAAGAGTTGATGGTTAAATACCTAATTGATCCGTAGAGATCAATATAGTGCGTTGAGTCAACATTTAAAGATTACATGAGATGAGGTCAAAGTGATTGAGGAAACATTTGGCATTGGTAGACTGTGTTAAAGATCAAAAAATAATGATGGTGTGTATTCAATCTGAACTGAGATGACACAAGATATGAGCATTATGTTTGAAGGTTAACTATGACCATTTGTATTTGAATATTTGAATTTGTAAAAGAAAAACTAGTATGTAGTTTTTGGACCATATCTTTTGATCTAGGCAAAAAAAAATTAGTGATATAAAAAAAAGATGAATAGAACTCCATGGTGCATATAATGAACCTAATTTTAATATCTAAAAGTGAGTACAGTCAAATATATTGAGCCTATAAATTGACTATGTGTTCATTTTTGTTATGAAAAGTGACTCAAGAAGCATAATTGATCTTATATAGATACTATTTTGATGTCTCTTGATGAATTAGCTATTTGGGAGTCTTTTAGACACTATGATGATGCTCTATGAGTATTTTTTAGGTGTGATAAATCTATCTTGAGTATGAATAATGCTTAAGAAGTTGATTTTATGTTTGGTAATGGTATTCATATGTATAAGGTATTTGTTTTAGTTGATTGAGCATACACAGAGGTGAACAATGTTGACTATGATCATTTAAGAATAACTAAGGGGTCATGTAGTGTGGATTTATACATTTAGAAGTGGTCCTATGTTCTTGTTTTTTTCTTAGATATGCTAAATGGGTGGATAGTCCTCCATGAGACCTATAAGGGCTTCAAGGGCCTTATTAAAAGGTGTAGTCCAATAAGGGTGACCTAGAGATGCTATGGCCAATCTATGAATATTTTTTTTGAGTCATGTCTTCATGTGAGAGATGATTTAAAAGATAAGGCATGCCTAATTTCCAACCAAGATAGTGATTATCAAGATTGCTCTATAAATAGTGAAATCAAAGATGGTGATTTTTAGACTATGTGTGTGAGAAGAGGGAGAGATTTAAGAGAGGCTTGTGTGTGTGTGTTTTGTGGAGAGAAGGAAGGGTAGAGTGCCCTATGTATGAGTTGAAGAATAGAATAGATTGAAGACTATTTGTATGACTTGTTGGTCATAATTCTATTGGTAGAATAGTACTCTTGCAGATTGAGTGTGAATGAAGGTGAAGAGTGATAATAAGAGGTCTATCATTAGGTGTTGTAGACATCAATTCAGAGGTGGATGTGTTTTTAAGTGTTGTTGTGATAACACAACATCTAATGTGGTTACAACCTCCTTGCAAGGTAAAACTTACTAAAATCTTTGGCTGTTGTTACACCTCAAATAGATAGATGTGGCAACACCTTATAGGATTATAGTCTCACTAAATAGGGATTATAGTTCCTTGATCATTTATAGATGGCATAAATTAGTTCTTGTTATTATAATAAAATCGTATAATTATAATTTCCAACAATTTTTATACTCCAAGAGGGTTTCTCACATATGTCATGTGTTATGTGATTGATCATGCATTGTCTCTCTTGCTCATTTCTATGAATGATGTGTATGCTTCATGAAGCTTTTGGTAATTGATTAAGTATTTTTTAACGATCATAATTGAATTTATATTATTTGGGCTAACTGATTCAACCCCCTCTTAGTGATTTTACCTCTAAAAAAGGAATCATGCAACTTGTAAATATTTTGAAACACTTTAAGTATACTTAAAGTGTAAATTATCAATTTTCAAGGGAACCTACAAGATAAAAAGCTAAATTATACTTAGAAAAGTTTTCAAATTTATTTGGATAAAGTGTTAATATAATTATTTCAAGTTTTTGGCTAAGAGTGGAGTTCCATTGAGTAAAGGTTCCATAACAAAAATATTGAGGACTTAATTGTTTCAGGAAAATTGGTTGAGAAAAAATCTCAAAAACCCAAATCTTTTGAGAAAATTATTTAAGACACTTTCTCTGAGGACACATTTCTTTCAAAAAAAATATCTATAGTAATGGTTTGGATAAAGATGAAAGATTGATGTAAAAGTTTTGATAGAATGGTTTGTATTAAATAAATTATTCCAATAGAGTGATGTTCATTCAAGTGTCAAAATTAAGCTCAATAATTGACATTTTGGGGTCAAAATATTGATGATCATGTAGATGTCATATATGTTCATGCAGACATCAAATGATGGGTACATGAATGTCAAATCTAGGTCCCATGAAGTAGTCATTTGATTTCATATGGAAATATCAATGGCATGCATTCAATCATGTATCCAAGATCAATGCGTAATGAGAAGTCAAAGGAGTCAGTGGATCCTAAAGCTAAATGCATGAGTGACAAATGTCTTCATCATGTTACACTAGCAACAAATTGATGAACTACATTTGATAGTGTAACTTGCGATCAATGGTATGAGAGAGAGTCAATAGGTTGATGACTTGATTTATGAAATAAAAATTAATAAGCAAATAATTGATCTTGAGACATTTTTGATGAAAGTCGACAAGTCATGTTAGACCTGAGTAAAATAAATACAAAGGTACCAAGCTCAAATGTGATCTAGGATGGATCTAGGTTAAACCATAATGGGGATACCAAGACCAAGCATTGCTAGTAGAGCTCCATAGAAATTAAAATAGGTCTTTCATACCTAATACAAACCAAAAATGTGGTGGCTCATTGACAAATTGAGATCAAACACTTGGAAATTTTTATCCATCGATATAAGACTATGGGAAAATCAATATTTTCATTGGTTTTCATCTATAATAGACATGGGTTCAATTCTAAAATAGAGTTAGATATTTGTAATTAATGGAGGAGTATCTCATCCTTGGACATGACCATACCCTCAATAAACTATTTCTCAAAACATGCATGACATGGCTTTGTCAATTTCAAGATATGGGGATTTTTGCCCTCATAATGATGACAAGTAGACGGTGGCATGGTTGGAGAAATTAGTTGGAGTATTCATTTATGCTTAGACACTTAGAGTATTTTTATACATCAATGTATATCATGGCTCTTCATCATGAAAAAAATTAATCATTATCTTTTAGTGCATCTCTTGGCTAGTGAGAAGATTTAGATCTATTTGGGATGCATGTAGGTTAACTCAATAAGGATCGATTAGTCTTATTTGGAAAAGGGGATGGTGGGGCATTCATTAAAATAGGTGGTAACTAGAGTAATGATTTATGGATATCTCATTGATTGATGCATGTTTTTTTCTCTCTCTCGCCATTTTTTCTCTCTATATGATCCCATTCTTTCCCATTTTCTCTTAGCTTTTTCAGAAGAAGGGCTCCCTCACTTTTGATTATATTTTTTCTCTCTTAATTTTGTAAGAGAAAAGAATCTAATTTTGATAAGGTTAGACCCAATAAAAGTCTATAAAAATACCTCTTGAAGCAATAACTATTTTATTTACCTATCTTTCCCCTTTGATTTATGTCTAACAAAGCATGTGCATTATGGCATTGTGAAGGATAATCTTCCATGCCCTTGGTCCTTCTTTCCTGCTCATTTCTAAGTGTCTTGAATTTGGTTATAAGTATAAGTTAGTGTTATTTATGCCATTGATGAAAGCTCTTGGTGAGTCTTATAACTCCTCTTTATCTTCATCCATTGTTTCCTAAACCTAGCTTATGAAATAATTATGCAATTAGCTAGTGTTGTGAGATTGTGTGAACTAGCATTATCTTATACTTCCTCAATGTTTAATCCATGAATATAAGAGCCTCATTTAAATTTGGTTCATAACCATTTTAGTGTTCTTAGGATCCCTTTTTCTAACCCTTTTCCTAATGAAAAAATTAGTTTAGGTGAGCATCAAAGAGGAAACCATATTTATCCAAAGGTTCAACCCCATCTTAGGTGACCCACAACTTGGGGTTGTTCCCATAGTTTGGTTCAATTAGAAGGGGCCTAAAGAACCCTCTCCAATGGTGAAAATTTGAGTCATAATAAGTAAAACATTGATCTTGAATGGAATGGTGTTGATCTTTAGGGTAACAACACCAATCCTCAAAGGATCAATGTTGATCTGTAAGGATCAATGTCAATACAAAAAAAAAAGGGTGAAGGGATAGGGTTAGGATTAGTTATAATTTTTTAGGAAAATTTAGGATTATAGAGGATGATAATGACATGTAAGAGGATTGATACATATGAGGGATCAAATGTTTCTCCTTCTAAAGTGGCTACAAGAAGATTTGAGTGATAATGACTGGGCCTATCTATAAATTGTAGGCTTAGGAGGCATTCGTCATTACCAATGCATCCATAAAGACACAAGATTACTAGTGGAATTTGTGGAAAGGTGGGATGTCATGACTAGGACCTTTTGGATATCGATCAGTGAGATGAATATCAATGATGAGGATATCTATTAGATCTTATGACTTCTAGTATAGGGAACATTGATAGTACTAGTAACTAACTAGGGCTGAGGAGCAACCCTTAAATGGTTATATGGTGATGATGTGGATAGTATTGGTTTTATGGTAGGTATATTTACATTGGATCATCTTTACAGAGTAGACCCAACAAGGTGAGGAGTGATGACCATTATGATGCTATTAATATCTATCTATGCACTCTTAGATTTAGGGGGAGGGAGATTTCCTTAGATCCTAACTAGTCTAGTTACAAACATATTAGAGATGTACACTATTTATGCATGGGCATTGAATTTAGTGTCATAAATATAAACAAATATTTGGGGTTAGAGGACCTAGTTTCATTATGGCCTAAATGTCATAGTGATTCTATAGTTTTGGGCACATGAGCTCATTAGAATAGTATGGCCCATAAGTACCCCATTTCCTTTCTATAGTGGAATGTATATCTATCATGGGCACATACAGATGGCATTGTTCAAGTTTTACATTATTATAGAGGCATTCTAGAGGGGTTGAGAGGGGGATGCATCATCTAATCCCTACTTACAATTTATGGAGTGGTCAAGGATGGAAGTGGGTTTGACAGGGGTTTGGCAAGAGTAGTGGGTGTCTGGGAAGAGGATAGAGCACTTGGAATACCTACACTATAGGAGAGTAAAATACCAATTTGGCATAATATAGGACATTCCTTGGGCACCACACATGTATAGGAGAAATGAAATAGAGAGGGAGCTACTTGTAAAAATAATATTAAATGTGCATACAAAGGAGGAAATGGAAGGAGATGACATGGAGGATGTGGGGTGTACTCCATCATATATAACATGTTGGGTAGAATAGTGGGTGGTGAGGCAAGATAGAAAAGTGTGGCCATTCTAGGAGGGAGGAAATGAGGAGATGGAGGAGGGTGAGGAGGGTGGAGAGCATGAGGAAGAGATAGAGGGGATAGGGAAGATGGAGGGGATGGGGGTTATGGGATGATGGGAGGAGATGGAGGGATATGAGGGGATAAAGGGGAGGAGGTGGACACAGAGGAGGAGATCATAAACATAGTTGCATTGCCCATGGAGAGGGATGCACTAAGGGCTCAGTACATCCATTTATAGGGATATCTAGTATGAGTTCATGGGGTGTTGGTGATAGTGTAAAAGGAGAGGGATGAATTATGGGGTGGATTGGATTCCCTATAGGTAGAGATATATGCATTATAGGTGAGATATGACCTAGTCATGGTAGCTAGTGACTAATACAAGGGTGAGAAAGATATAATGAGGAGGAGGGAAAAGGAGGCCTCAATCAAGATCATAGGGGAGTGGGTAGGGTTGAGTACATGATAGTTTAGGACCATGAGTATACAAGGGTATAGGAAGCTAGTAGTGGATATGTATTATTATGAGTAGATAATATTATATATACATCTAGATATCTTGTGATACATGTCTCATATATCCATACAAGGTAGGTCATCTAAGCATACTCACATAGGCTGAGTGAGTATAGGCAGTTTTTCATAGAGTAAAGATATGGATAGGGATAGAGATGGGGCTGGAGATGGGGTTGGAGATCTATCGAGTAAACACTTGAGTAGATTATATTTTACATAGTAGATCCATAAAAATATTTTAGATTGTATCATATTATAGCAACCAGAGAGATGTCTGTATTGCATATTCATTTGTATCAGCCAGAGAGTCACACACACACACACACACACACACACACACACACACACACACACACACACACACACACACACACACACACACACACACACACACACACACACACACATGATGTACCTTATTCATTGATTCACATGTATATATTGACATTTTGGCACTATGAGATATGTGTTTTATGGTTTATATGATGGATATTTATGGATTTCATGGATGTTACTTATGGATTTTAGATTTAGCATTACTTATGGATCTCATGGATTATGTGGATGATATTATGGATTAGTTATGAGTTGTTGTATGGATTATGTTGTTTGTGTATTTATGTGATGGATGATGTTATGGATTTATGGATTTATAGATTATTATGGATGTCATGGATTATTATGCTTATGGGTGTTAATATTGTTTATGGATTATGTAGTGGATTGTAGTTTATTAGAATTTATGGATTTATATGTGATGTGATTAATCTTAAGGATTAAATTAGATTACTATGATTATGAAGTTTTATTTGATGTAATTATGGATTTAAAATTTTATCCAATGTTTTATGGATCATGCTTATATTACTAATTATTCATGGATATGATAGATGGATTAATGTTTTTAAATGTTTGAGTGATTAAAATTGGATTAGATTTATGAGTGACTTAGACTATGAATTTATGGGTTTATGGAATTTATTATGGATTATGGATGTATATTTGATTATTTGATTATGGATTTATAAATGTTTTTATGATTTCAATTTATGATTATGGATGTGTATGGATTAGGATTAATGATTATGGATTATGGGTTACTATTTTGTATGTTCAAAGATTTATCAATTACTTATTTTTAGGATATTGGTAGAAAATTTTGTAATTAGTATTATTAAAAAAAGGTTTAATGCTTACTTATTGGCTTGAGCCATGACCCAATAAATAATTTAAAAATGATGCATATGCATCCTTAATCCATAGCTAGTAATAATCCTAACAACTTTAGGTCAACTAAGTTTAGGCTCTTATTGATTTGCTTGTAATATTAGATAATAAATAGGTACTAAGAATAAGACGCTTCCATATTGTAAACCTAAAACATAGGGTTAATTCTAGAATCCATGTATGTCAATCCACGTAGATTGATCAATGTGAGAAGTCTACTAAATGAAATAAAGTTGATCGATGCAGGAAGATTTCTAGGGATATCTCATTTATGATAGCCATCCTTTGAGGGAGTGGTCTATTTAAAATATGTTTTTTAGAAATAGTTGTCTTTAAAGGGAGCAGTTTGAGCTTTTTATAATTTATATAAATTTTCAGATCTTGTGGATTTGCATAGTTGTCCTTCGAGGGAGCACTCTATTCATATTACTTTTCTCATATAGAGGCTTTGCTTATTATTTTTATCCCTAATGCTATTTTTTCTTTGTGGATTAGCCTTAGGTGTCCTAATATAATTTCCCAAATCATTTGATAGACAAGATAAAACATGTATTCTCAAAATAGATTAGTGGTAGGGAAGGATTTTAAGGAATAATGTTTTGGGCCTCTTCCTATTATAGGTGGAGCTTATCTAATTAGAGAATCCTATGAATAGAGTCAGGGTTTTCATATTTAAGTTTAATAATAGGAAAATCTATTAGATAACCACATGTCTCTACATAACATTATTTGTTATAAGAGTAATATGGATATGAAACCAAGAAATTAAACTAGGCAGACCATAAGTAATTAAGATTTATTAACAATACAAGGGATGCAGATGTAATACATTAAGGGGTTCATTTTTTGATTTTCCATCAAGAGAGCTTGATGTTGGCAATATAATTTTCATTGATGTCAAAAGGATCAGGAAGGATTGATGGAGAGAAGAGCATGCTTCATAGTAGTACTGTGCAAAGTTATCATGCTTTTATAAAGACCATTTATGGATGTTTGAAGTCAAATAGATATTATATTTGTTAATTTTTTTTCATGATCATTCTAGAAATATGAGATCATAATTGATTTATTTAGCTCTCAGAATATATAAGGTTTCTTATTAAAACCTTAAGGGTTTAACCATTATGTTAACAATCAAAGTTATATTTTAATGTTGACTTGGTATAGCCAAGAACTGGTAGCTTAAGTTATAACTTAAGTCTTTGTCATCATTTTGAAACCATCCCCTTCAACCTAGCAATTACCAATTTAAAGGATGTGATATCCCCTCCAAATAGGGAATATAACAACACAAAAACTCTAAACAAAGATACAATTTATGTTGAATAAATTCAGAAGATAACAATAATATAGTCTCTCAAAAGTAAATCACAAATTTTATCACTTGTCCTTCTAGACTATTACAATTACAGTCCTCTCTTATGCATATATAAAATATGAAATATAGTCTTGAAAACCTTGGCTTTGCAAATCTAGAGATTGAGTTTTGAATCTGGAAATTTTGTCTCGGCCTATTGTGTCGAACACACAGTCGCTGGTGTCGATCGATATACTGTCGACGTCGGTCACTGTCAGTCCTTCTCTGTTGACGTCAATCTTTAGTCGGCTGATGTCAGTCACTGAGGATCTCTGTCTACCGAGGTCAGTGTCTGCATGGATCTGTATGGTCCTGTACGGTCTTTGTATGGCCACCAATTAAGCACAACGTATCTGTTTTCAACCCTAGATCTGAAGATATGTGGCTCTAATATAGAAGATCTCTATCTGTATAATTTATTGAATCAAAACATAAAGAAATAAATACCTGGAATACTGTGATAACTTCTGTGTGAAGCTATCTCTCAAATCTATATACCTCTATGATAACTTCTATATGAAGCTATCTCTCAATTTGGAAATAAATTAGCTGATATTTCACAGCCTCTGAATCACACACAATGAAGAGGGAATATTCTCCACTACAATGGAATCCTGAAACCCTTGGCTCAGTCTTCACAGAAGAATTTCTTCAAAATCAATATCAATAATCAATGGCTTATCAATAATGGCCTCCATGAGAAACCCTTATACCCTCAAAAGATATGCTTGCCCTAATTAGGGTTTCTAAATTAAAATTAGACCAAATAATTAATATTTGATTAAATCAATCAAATATTAATATCTCCCTCAATACATGTCTAATCGAGCCCAAACAAAAGCCAACTAGAAAAATTTTGCTAAATGAAGCCACGCCAATCTCCATCAAGACCCTCTAACCATCCTATCAACCTATGAGGGTCGCATAATAGGCTAACCATTAACTCAGAACATGTCAACTAAAAAGGGGACATGACAATCTGCCCCTCCTAGAATTGCTTTCCCTCAAGCAATCGATGAATGACAAATCAATCAATCCACCTGGATCCCAAATGTAATCATGATATCCACCACTATCAATTAACACAAACTCCATGCCATGTCCATCACAACTCTCATCTAATGGCATCACATCATCTCTAGTACTAAGATAAGCACCCCAACATCCAATCCATAAATGAAAATCAGCAAGCAAACTCCTTACCTGAATAATATCTAAAACTAGATTGTGAAGGCTAGAAATAGTCATATCATCATCAACCATTGACCCGACTGTAACAGAAAGTTGAGTCCCTACCACATGTGACAACTCCTAAACTAAACTCACCTCAAGACCAAGCTCGTCCTCATATCTCTTCTGTGTTGGTGCCAATGTGCACTCATCATCACACTCTATCATGTCATGTGGTATAGGTATCTCCATCCGATGAAAAAACATATATCTGAAGCTGCTGCCCCGTATTGCCTTAAGAATATGCATCTTCCCATCAACATCAAAGAGAACCTCCATGTCCTTGAGATGAAGAGTAACTTCCTCAAATGAATGAAGCCACTTCATACCCAAGACTAAGTCTATATCCCCCATGTTTACCACATAATAATCAGCCTTAAACTCATAGTTGTTCAAGCGTAATGGGAGGTCTCTAATCATACACTCACACCTAAGAGTGTGACCATCAGCTACCTTAACTCTGATGCCCTCAAAATATTTGGTAGTGAGTCCACGCTTCTCCACAAATCTAGCATGTATGAAATTATGTGTGGCTCATGTATCAAGAAGGGTGATAACCTTCTGCCCTGCCAAAACTCCACAGAGTCTGAATGACTCATCTGACTGAATAATAGATAGGAATGCCTCCTGTATGTGAAGTTCTAACTCTACCTCTACCTTAGGCCCTGAAGCCTTTGCCTCTGCCCCCTTAGAACTATTCTGCTATTCGAAATCCTCTAAATCTAAATCCTCATAATATGCCCACATCACATGATTCGCCTTGCCCTTAGGTCTCAAAGGACAATCATGATGGATATCATATGGACCTTTGTAATAGAAGCAAAGCTTCTTCCTATTTAAATAATTAAGTGCCTCATGATCCAAAGGTGGTGCTGCTGGATTGGCCTTTGAATCATTTTTAACCCTAGATTTATCTATGTTAAAATCCGATCTCTCTGTATCCCTGTTGGAGTGCTTATGGTCTTTAGATGAAGAAGTACCTCTGGAATTAAATTTATTGGATGGGGCTGCCATCTCCATACTACATGCCCTCTTCATAACTACCTGTAATGAAGGAGGATCAAAGGCTTTGATCCAACCTCTCAATGGTTTTGTCAATCCCTCCATGAAGAGAACTACCAATCTACGCTTTGAAATATTTGGCACCATGACTACCAATCTCTGAAACTCACCAATGAAGAACTCCATGTTACCTGTTTGTCTCAAATGTGCCAGATCTCAGAAGTAAACCTCGGGATCTTTCCTATTAAACCACTCAACCAATCTATCCACAAAGTCCTGGTACTCTGTCACCTGATTATGTTGAAGTGTTACCATACCATGGTACCACCAATCATGTGCTACTCCATCCAAGTGCAAAGTGGCATATTTGATGGCCTCTATCTCTGACATTGGTCTCAATGCCAAAAAGGTGTCAAGCTTATGAACCCAAGCTTGAGCTGTCATCTTGCTGCTACCATCAAAAGTAGTCAAAGAAAGCTTACTAGTAGCCTTCTTCAGCTCACTGAATTGAACTCTAGGCCTCCTGTCTTATCTAACCAATCTGTAGTGCTCTCTCCTCAGATTAAAAAAATGATCAAAGGATGTCCTCTCTTGAAAATGAGGAGGTAATAAGTCCCACTCATCATTTGCAGCCATGTAAACATCTGCAAATGGGGAATTTCTTGTCTCCTTCTCTGCTAGTGCCTCTAGTTTTTCTTGAACAAATGTAGGACGTGTAGGTCTATCAGCTATTCTAGAGTGGGTCTGTTGTGGTCTTTGATTAACCGTAGCACTCCTATCATCTCTTTGGTCCCCATTCTATCTATCAGGTGTGTTCATTCCTCTTATCATAGTATTAAGTACCTGTAGTGTCTGATTCATCTACTGTTGGCCCGTCATCATAGCACGATGGAATTCTCTAGTGTCCTGATCAACATCATACCTGTGGCCCCTGGGTGGGCTGCCCTCACGTCTATCACTCATGATGATCAGTGGCTGATCTAACACCTGGGTACCTTCAAGCAAGGCTTTGCTGCGTGTGTTATACTTGTGTGGTCCCAACTCTTGTGGCTGCATAATATCTATAGACCCTCAGGATGGCAAGATTTAGCTCTGATACCACTGTAATATCCCCTCTAAATAGGGAATATAGCAACACAAAAACTTTGAACAAAGATACAATTTCTATTGAATAAATTTAGAAGATAACAATAATATAGTCTCTCAATAGCAAATCACAAATTTTATCACTTGTCTTTCTAGACTATTACAATTACAGTCCTCTCTTATGCATATATAAAATATGAAATACAGTCTTGAAAACCCTGGCTTTGCAAATCTGGAGATTGAGTTTTGTATCTAGAAATTCTGTCTCAGCCTGCTATGTCGAACACATAGTCGTCGGCATTGGTCGATATACTGCCGATGTCGGTCACTGTCAATCCTTTTCTATCGACGTCAGTCTTCAGTCAGCCGATGTCAGTCACTGAGGATCTCTGTCTATCGAGGTTGGTGTCTACATGGATCTATACAGTCCTATACGGTCTTTGTATAGCTGCCAATTAAGCACAACCTATCTATTTTCAACCTTGGATCTGAAGATATGTGGCTCTAATATAGAAGATCTCTATTTGTATAATTTATTGAATCAAAACATAAAGAAATAAATACTTGGAATACTATGATAACTTCTGTGTGAAGCTATCTCTCAAATCTGTATACCTCTGTGATAACTTCTGTATGAAGCTATCTCTCAATTTGGCAATAAATTAGTTGATATTTCACAGCCTCTGAATCACACACAATGAAGAGGGAGCGTTCTCCATTGCAATGGAATCTTGGAACCCTTGGCTCAGTCTTCACAGAAGAATTTCTTCAAAATCAATATCAATAATCAATGGCTTATCAATAATGGCCTCCATGAGAAACCCTTATACCCTCAAAAGATATGCTTGCCCTAATTAGGGTTTTCTTAAATTAGAATTAGGGTTTCTAAATTAAAATTGGACCAAATAATTAATATTTAATTAAATCAATCAAATATTAATATCTCCCTCAATACATGTCCAATCGAGCCCAAACGAAAGCCAACTGGAAAAATTCTACTAAATGAAGCCATGCCAATCTCCATCAAGACCCTTTAACTATCCTATCAGCCTACGAGGGTCACATAATAGGCTAACCATGAACTCAGAACATGCCAACTAAAAAGGGGACATGACAAAGGACTTAATATTTCCTAAGTCTTAGCCTTTATATTATGTCCCATCTTGATCAATAGCCTACACTTCATCATACATTTATGATCCAATGAAGTGAACCAAATTCAAAGAATCAAACATCCCTCTGAGTGAATGTGTTAATGCCAAGTGTCATAAACACATGATTCTATCAAATAGAGGACCAATGAGAGTGAGTCTATCATATTTAAAAATTTGAGATAGTTGGAATATCAATGATTTGTACTTAATCAAACATTAGAGATAAAATAGAGTGTAATGAAGTCAAAATGTAAAAAATAGCTATCACTAATTGTGCAAGTGACAAGTATCACATTCATAGAGCTTGTTAGATAAAGACCTAATGAGTGTAATCCTATCAGATTTAATGATTGAGTTTGTTATAAAATATGATGGTATATGAGTGATCATGAAAAGGAGTGAATGGACTCAAATGTTATAAATATCTCAACATTTAACATCTATAAAAAAGTAAAGATCGTGCATCTTTGAAGATCTAATGGCACATAGAAGCTTGGATGAGAAAGATCCAATGAAGTGAGTAGAATCATATGGAACAAAGTGATTGATGTTGATTGACACGACATAAAGTTAAATACCAAGAAGGTTCAATAATATTGATGAATTGAAATAAATCCAAAGATATGAGTAGCAATGAGATGAGGTTAAAGTGTCAAAGTTTAATGACCAAGTCAAGATAAATAACATGAATCTTTACAGATCGAATGCCATGCAAGAGATTAAATTAGGAAGATCAAATGGATGCATTTTAAATTTGAGCCAATTTAATAGAGACTATCATATCATGGTGCCAAAGGTAAGATCAGTGATCGACATTTAAAGTCATGTCCAGACAAATAATTAGTTAGAAGAACATGCAAAAACTTATGTATAAGCCTATATCTTGACATAGATAATGATATTGATTGATCCAATTTATTAAATCTATATTAAAGAGCATTTTGCATCAAAACTTGAGTCTAATATATTTTATATATAGTAAATATATTTATAATTACGGCATGATGCATAGAATTGAGATGCAAGAACTAACAGTCCAAGTCATAATGAACTAGAGTCTAGAATTGGCATGATGTGTTATAGTTAGAGTGTGAACACATAGAAGATATGAAACCCTAGATCATTTGTTTATATATATGATATCTAGGACAAAGGAAAAAAATTTAGATTCATTTGAATTGTGTCAAATAGAAAATATAGTGACACAGATGATCAAAATGAGAGACAGATGAAGTGTGTCAAATAGATACATATATAGACATAGAGAGAGAGGAGTAGAGAGGAAGAAATGCACAAAGAGAATGTGCAGAGTATGATCAATTATAGATTAGACATGTAACAAAGAATATAGATTTGGATTCATGTCTGAATCTGATCTGTAAATTGGAGTTGTATCTTCATAAAATTTTTTGATAGGTTGGTGCCATCAGATAAGCTAAGTGGGTGCTAAGATTAGGGAGTGGATGCTTCCTTAGATTTAAAGCTCTTAAATCAAGGGATTAGTGTCTCCTTAATATTGGTTTTCTTAAACATTATAACCAATGCGGTTTAGGAATGAGGCTTTAAACTGTGAGACTAGATTAAAATAGTATATTCTAGTAGCTATTCTCAATGTGGTTTGTCCCTTTGGGTTTTCCACATATAAATATGGTATCATGAGTACTTGTGTGTGTATGATCTTTGCACGTTTTATTTTATCTAAATATAGCTTTTAATATAGATTAAAAGTACTTAAAGGACTAGTTTTAGTTAATATACTGATTCGCCCCCTCCTAGTATCTAGTTATGTTCCAAAAATTGGTATCATAGCTAGATTTATTTGAAAGAAGCTTAATCAACTTAGGTAAATATTAGAATAGTAAAAAAAATGGCTAGTCTATAAGGATCTTCATAAAACAAATCACCTCTCTTTGATGGAACTAACTATGCATTCTAGAGCATAAGAATGGAAACATATATGTCTCCATTAGGGTTTGATATATGGATGTTTGTGATAAATGGATATATAGCCCTTAATATAAATCTTATTGATTAGGCTACCAATAAGGCATATGAGATTAATTCCAAGACAAAGAATGTTATTATTTATGGATTATCAAAATTTGTGTTTGTCAAAGTCATGCACTATCACAATGCACAAGGCATCCAGAACAAGTTGAAGGGCATCTATGAACAAGATGACAAGGTAAAGTAGGCCAAGCTAAAAACTTACAAAGGCAAGTTTAAGAAATTTAAGATGAATGAAGAGGAAAATATTGTAGACTACCTACTTATGGTAGATGAAATAGTAAATTCAATTAAAGGCCTTGGAGAAGATATGAAAGAATCAATCATTTTCAAAAAGGTACTAAGACCTTTGCCCTCAAGATATGATTCTAAAATCTCTACAATAGAAGAAGCTTAGATATAGATAAGCTCACTATAGATGAGTTTCATTGAACCTTCATACCTATGAGATGAGAAATGGAGAGATATACACCTTTAAGAGATAAGTTGCATTGAAAGTAACCGAGAAAGTAAAGGAAGAAACATCTACATCTAAATCTAAGGAGACTAATGCAGAAGAAGCTAACTTTGTCAGAAGACTAAAGAGAGGATCTAGAAAGTATAGAGGTAAGTTTCCCTTTAAATTCTTTAACTATGGTAAAGTAGGACCTTTTTTTGTTAAATTTACTCATAATAAAAATGATAACTTTGAGCAAGTAGAGAGAAGAAAAAAGGTGAAACCCTACTATCTTATGAAGAATAACTTCTTTAAGAATAAGAAAGGTTTGTAAACAAAAGAAGATAATGACTCAATGGAAGATAGTGATAGTTCAAATGATGATCATGAATGTGCTTTTGTGGATAAGGGAAATGAATCATTGCTCATGATAATAGGATAAAATTATCTAAATCTAGATCAAGATGATGAAGAAGAAGAAGAAGGAGAAGTGGATTTATAATGTGAGCTCATATGTGATCTAGATAGATTGACAAGCTAAGAAAAAAGAACTCAAAACAAAAGAAGCTTAGATAAAAGGAAATTGAGAATATGTCTAAAATTCTTGAGAAATTTGACCAGATAGTAATTAGCCTAAACACACAAGTTGAAGAGACTAAAATAATAGAAGATGTAGTCAAAATGGAATTACAATCTAAATCTAATGAATGTGTGAATCTTGAGGTATAAATAGTGGCTTTGAGAAAAGAATTTGAAAAATCCAAAGGTCAACTAAATAAAATTATAAACTTAATACAAGGATTATACATTCGTGATGAGGTGATCAACTATTAAAATCCCTCAAAAGAGAGATTATGTCTTAGTTATGAAAAGGGAAAATTTCCTCAACTAGTACATCTGCTAACCTATATGAAAACTTTAAAGCATAAGGAGAATCAGGAGAAAAGAAAGGGAAAATTTTTAAGGATACAAAGAGAGACTCAAACACAGTTGATGTGAAGAAATTTGAACATGAAAAGAAGCTTGAAGAGAAAAAGAAGATAAAGGTAGCTGATGTTGATGGATACACCAAGGTGAGAAATTTTAAGAAGCCGCAACTTAGTATAATTCCTCATGTTACACCAAGAAATTCTATGACTAGGTATTCCTCATATTTTTATGGTTATTGTTATAGTTTTAATCATTTTTTTCATAAGGCTAGTAACTATAGATTTTTAACTATAAGGAGAATCATTTTTGTAATAAAAAATTCATGTTCACCCTTGGTAGATACAAATGTAATGTGCTATAATTGCAATAACTTTGGTCACATAGCTAAACATTGTATAACTAGATTTGTAATATTAAAATTACACAATGTAAATAAAGGCATACCTCTCAGTGTGAACAAATATTCACAAGTTTTTGAAAAGAAGCTAAATAAGAAACCCAAGGATGTGTGGAGACTAGAAATTCAATCCATGTTTGCTTAGACTGCACTCCATGCCAAGGAGAAGACTTTATGGGTGATAAAAAGTGGTTGATCAAATTATATGATTGGTGATAAGAGCAAGTTCACTAAATTAATCAAATGCAAGAAAGTATTTGTTAGCTTGGGAGATAACACAGTATTAAATATCAAAGGTAAAGGAACTTTGAACATAGATGGTAAACTGCCTACACATGATGTCCTTTATGTTGAAGGATTGAAGCATAATCTACTAATTTTTAGATAAATGTGTGACAATGGATACAAGGTCACATTTGATATAGAAGGCTACAATTTACATAGATCTAGAAGAATAGCTACAAAAGGGAAAAGGACTGAGAGCAAAATCTACTTTCTTATCATAGTGAATTGTAATAGTTATTTGATGGGAAATATTGATGAGATTTTGTTGTGGCATATGAGAATGGGTCATGTCAACTTTGATAATCTAGTCAACGTGAGCTCAAATAATTGTGTAAGATACATGCCTAAAATAACCAAATATATAGACACTACTTGCAAGGAATGTAAACTAGGCAAGCAAATAAGGGTCAAATTTCAAACAAAGGAGTATGCAACTACAAAGCCTTAAAAATTAGTTCATAATAATATTTGTAGTTCTAATAAGACAAGAGGATCTAAAGGAGAGAGATAATTCATGTTATTTGTATATGATTATTTAATAATGACATGGGTAACCTTTTTGAAAGATAAGTCATAAGCCTTTAAGATATTCAAGATTATTAGAGCCATGGTTGAAAATGAGATTGGAAGAAAAATCAAGTGCTTAAGATCTGATAAATGCAAATAAATCAAATCAAATGAATATATAGAGTATTGTGAGAAGTATGCAATCAAAAGGCACTACTCTACAGCAAGGATTATATAACAAAATGGAGTTATTGAGAGAAAGAATAGAACAGTCAAGGAAATGGCTAGAACAATGTTAAAGGAAGCGAAGTTATCTAATTCATACTAGAGAGAAGTAGTCCAAATAGCAATATACATCTTGATTAGAGATTAACTAAGGGTAAATAATGACAAAACTCCCTATGAGCTATGGTATGAAAATCCTACCTTTGTTAAGTACTTCAAAGTGTTTGTAAGAAAATGCTACATCAGAACAAAGGATGATAAAGTGGGAAGATTTGAATCAATATGTGATGAATGAGTATATCTTGGTCATTCCACTTAAAGCAAAACCTATGTATGTTATAATAAGAGGCTACACAAAATGGTGGAGAGCATAAATATCAAGGTTGAATAAGGCATGAAACATGTTGAACCTAATAAGGAAATCAAAATTAAAGAATTAGATCTTGAAGAAGAAGTAGATAGTGAAGAGGCTGAGGAAAATGATGAAAAGGCACCTCCAAGATTTGTTCAAAAGGATCATTTTAAAGAATATATAATTGATAATAAGAATGATTGAGTTCAAACAAGGAGAAGAGTTATAATGAACAAGGAACAAGTAAGTTTTACTCTAATGTCTAAAATTGAGGCTAAGAGCTATGTTGAAGCCAGAAAGGATGAGAATTGGCTAAAATCCATGAAAGAAGAACTGAGCCAAATAGAAAAGAACAAAATTTGGTAATTATTTCTAAGACCCTCAAATAAGAAAGTGATAGGAACAAAATGAGTCTATAAAAATAAGGTCAATGAGGATGGAGTTGTTATAGGAAATAAAGCAACATTGGTATGCAAGGGATATGTACAAGTTGAAGGCATAGACTTTGAGGAAACATTTGCTCCAATTGCTAGATTAGAAGCTATAAGAATGTTTCTATCATTCTCTATTTACAAGAAGTTCAAATTCTATCAAATGGATGTAAAGTCTACTTTATTGAATGGGAACCTAGAAGAGGAAGTCGTTATTGAATGATTAGAAGGTTTTTAGTTGTCAGATGAAGAAGATTATGTGTACAGACTGAAGAAAGCACTATATGGTCTAAAATAGGCACTTAGAGCATGGTATTCAATATTAGACCAATACCTATAATAACAAGGTTTCAACAAAGGATGTGTAGATATTAATCTATACCTTAAATCAAAAGGTGAGCATATGTTGATTGTTGTTATTTATGTATATGTTTCCTACTTTTTCTTGATTTTTTTTGTAAAGTAGAAGTGAGAAAACAAGAGATAAAGGGTATGTACCTTGTAAACATTATGCTCATTGATGACTAGATGAGGTGACAACTCCTTCTTTGGCTAGGGAAGAATGACCTAAAAATTACACTTTCCAAAAATGGATTAATAAAAGGATAAATGGGTTGTCTAGTGAGACACCAGTCCTAAGAAAGGAAGATGCTTCCTTAGATGGATGCCAGCCCATGTTTGACATTCAAATTTATAAAGTAAACAAGGAATTACAAAATATATATATAGAAATGATGGCTATCAACAATATCTTATTCTATAACAAGATTAATGTGATCAAAGTAATCATTCCAAAATTTTGTAGCTATATAAATATCTTCCTAGATTATAGTTATTTGTTCATCCACGTCTTCTTGATTAGGTAATAAAATCATAGCATAAGAAGCTAAATCAAATTCAATGTCACTTTAATTGATGAATAAGGTTGGTGGTACAATAGGAAGATCTAAAATGTTGTTAATTTCATGTGTTAATCCAAGTAAGGTCATCTAGATACAAAAGATAAACTATGGTCAAGTCTAAAGAGGTCATAAAAGGGGTTGTATGTAGGTCAAGTGGCTAAAATAGGTCTGATGGGGTGATAATAAATGATTGTCATAACTGGTGATAGTTGGCCCTAACTAATGATGGTTGGGTAACTGATGGTGGTTGTTATAATCATCGAAGGTTATAGTAATCAACTATGGTTACCTATCAAATAATTTTTATTGAAGGACTATCTAATGGACAAAGGGTATTATGTGGTTATTAGGAGTGGGAAAAAAGGCTCAGGTTGACTGATCAAGAGAAATAAAAATAATGAAGAGTAGAAAAAACTAAAATAAAGTAAAATACCTTTGTTATGTTGAAGAATTGATAGTTGAATGTTGAAGAGCTTTGAGTAGTGTAATGGTACTTCAATCTTTGAGAATCAGGTGAACATAGATTTGGGATGTTGGATGCCTACATAAAGAAAATGAGAAATCTTAGATGTACCAATTCGGGGTCCCTAACACCTTCAAGAACACTATATTTATAACAAAAAATTTCTAAATGAGGAGGGAAAGTTGCTAAGTTGGGAGGGTGAAGATGCTTGTTTTTGTTCATTTTTTTAAAGTTAGCATTAAATCAAGTTGCCATTTTCAAGGGTGATATTCTCAAACAAAGTTGGTAATACTTTTAAATATTAAGACAAGTTTGGGTGACCTTAATCATCAATGATTAAGGTTAACTATTGATGGTTACCCTAACTAATGATGGTCGAGGGGCTATGAGCAAATGGGTGAAAGGGTCATGATTTAGGTGTTTTGACATAATGAAGTTATAAATAGGTCCTAATAGGTTAGGTGGAGTCCATAGGTCAAGACAACATCAAAAACTATCATTGTGCAATTTTCAAGTGTCTATATTTTACCCCTTTTTGTTATGTAGCTTTAAGCAAGCTACATAACAAAAATAGGTAGTTGGTCAAGGTTTAGGTCCATTTATCTCAAGTGTTGGAGGGATTTGGTGTCCCCCCTTAAACTGGGAGGAAATTATAGAAAGGTGTAATTAGGTTAAAGTTTCATAAAAAGAGATAATGAAGGGTATGATTTTGGGTAGATGAGACATAAGTATGTACACAAAAAGTAATAAATTATGAGGAAAAATATCTCTCATAGACTAAGATTACCATTGTGGTAACAAGAAGGTCAGGTGTTAGGATAAATGATAATGTAACTTATCCCCAACATTGGTCAAATATGATCGTGTTAGTCTTATCAAGTTGCCTAGATAGGGTCAATGTTTGCTTAGGTATCTAAGGTAGGAAGTGCTCTTGGGAGAAACATAAATGACCTGGTTAGTTACACACAAGGTGTTGTGCAATACAAATTTCCATCATGGAAAAATTGGTTAAGGCAATCATCAGGACCAAGGCAAGTTCATCGTAAATGATGCAAATTTATTGATCTGAGGCTGAGCTAACTCTAAATTCATTTAGCAAGAAGATGATACCTACATAGTCCCATGGACAATTAATCTAATATGAAGTTTAGTCCCAATGTAGTTATTTATTGGGTAGAGGGAAAGGGTTATTCCCAAATAGGTCATGGTTTGGTTTTGAAGGAGTGACCCCAAGTAGAGGTATTGTTAAGTGGTCATGAAACGTCAATGGTTAGTGACAACTAGTGATGGTTAGGTAACCATCCTCAGTTGGGGTCAAAACATTTAGGGTATCCACTAGTGATGGTCAGGGTCAACCGTAAATGGTTTAGACAACCATCGATGGTTGGATAAAAACCTAAAAACTATAGACAAAAAGGTCAATGGGGCCCATTTGGGCATCATTTTCAATTTGGACAATTATGATTTCTTTAGTTTGGGTGTTGGTATGAATAGTATCCATGATTTTTTAGGAGTTCTCAAGAGGATATTGGTGTGCGGGAGCAATGGTGGGGTCAAGATGGATGTTGGAGGGGCTCTAGGACAAGCTGTTAAATGCAAATTGAGGTGGCACTATTGATCACAAAATGAGGTAGGGAGTGTCTTAAATTTGATAATGAATTATAATAAGTGAATT